>ML677388.1:7228414-7433924 GCA_007922305.1 Dermatemys mawii
AGATAGATAGATAGATAGATAGATAGATAGATAGATAGATAGATAGAGCCTGATTGTGTAAACACTAACTACCAAGAGTAGTACTTATTACCATGTGCAATTCTATTAATTTCATTAGCACTGCAGTCAGCAATCAATATTTGCATAAGGAAGCCCTGATTTTTTTTAATTCACTGTCATGAACGTCCTTCTCTGCGCAGACCTCTCTTGCCTCTTGTTTTCTGCTCTTCCCCACCCTCCCTTTGTTCTTTGTTCTGTTGTCATTCTTCACCTCATTATCCAGAGACAGGGGCCGTAAGAACTGAGCCTTGCATCTGAACGGCCCTGAACTTTGGGGCCAAAGACAAAAAGGAAACAGGATCCAAACCAATCCCCCTTGCTTTCAGTTTTGCAAAACCAAAAGCAGACCAATGAGGGTTTGAGGCTCTGATGATCTGCCTTGTTCAGATTGTGGGGGCCGCATACTCATTTGCTTTCTTGTCTACACAGCACTAAGATGTACTGGGGTGAGGGACCTAGATCAGGAGACAGGCTGACAGAAAAGTGTTTTAAAATGTCAGTGTTATGGGTGAGGGGTTAATTTACATTTTTCCAAGTTAATAGTGTTTAGTTTTAAAGAAGAATCGTGTGAAATGGCTCCAGGAGCATCTGGGTCTTTGTCAATAATGCCGTAGCAATATTTCGCATTGATATAGACACACTTTGTTTCACCCAGAGCTCTGAAAGCACTTTGCCAAGGGGTGCGCTATCGTTATCTTTGTTTTACTGAGAGGGAAACAGAGCCACAGAGAAGCTAAATGACTTGGCCAAGGGCACAGGGTGACTCAACAACGTCAGAGCCAGGACTGGAAATGAGGTCTCCAAACTCCTTCCTCACCATTCCAACCACTAGACAATATTCTCTTCCACAACCAAGAATGCAACCCAAGGGACAGATCCTCAGCTGGTGGGAACTGCCATAGTTGACACCAGCTGAAGATCTGTCTCCAAGATTCTTGCCTCCCGACTGCCTTCTCCAACTGCTAGACTATACTCTCTCAGAGCTTAGAAGAGAAAACCAGGAGTCCCGATTCCAGGCCCTACGCCTAACCATTAGATCACAGCTGCCCTTCTGGATTGGACTACGCTCAGCACCACTGGAGGCTCACTGATATTATCACCAGACTCACTGTCTCGCCAGAATGCAGGATTTAACAAAACCATTGTTAGAATGGACACTACCCTTGCCAGCTCGCAGGACTGTTTATGTTATGAGCTTATAGCTGGTTTCACCTTGACTACCAGCCACAAAGCACTTTTGGTACCATATATCTCGTCTGGACAAATCCCATTTCGCTGCCCTTAGGTCCTTGTGCATTCACTGCACACAGACACACAGACAGACACAGACACACATTTTCATTGGTTGTCATAAATTATAGCTGAGCAAATACTGTACAGCAAAAAAACAAAAGAAAACAAAAAAAACCCCATTCGCTCCAATATCATTTTTTAGATGTCTACAGTAATTTAAAAGGTATTCCCTATTCAAAAACTCTCCGCACCCCCGACGCCAGTGACAAAAACAAACATTACAATTAAATTGTTTATTCATCTAAAAGCAAATAGAATTTTAAAAAGATGGAGTTTCTCCCCGTGGGTTAACGTCTCACATCTATTCGACTGAGAATATTTCCTTGCAGGATTGTTCAGGGAAAATGGCTAATTTTAAGTGGATACTAGAGAATATTTGTGTAAAGGGTAAAATTCACCCTGAGGGAGACAGCCAGCACAGAGCGCAGGTACCACTTAAGATCTCAGATTAGGACTTAAATGGTGCAAACACTTTTCTGCATGGAGGTGAATTTCCCCCAAAGTAAATTTCAGTATCAAATGCAAGTATTTACATTCACAACGTATGTTCAAGAGTTTCACTTATGCAGGTTAGGAAACACAAATTATGTGACGTGATCTTTGCATCCAGTCAGAACTAGCCAACACAGTGAGAACATCCCATAGGGAAACAACCTCAGTGAAACAATTTACAGATCAGGAATTATCGGCAGAATGTATTCATGGAGCAAGTTCAAATGTAGGCAATAAGATAAGAGACAATTTCTGTCTGCTCCTGTGCAATTTGCAAACAGAACAGAAGGCAAAAGTTTTCCAGTAAATTATGTGTTACGAATCTTAGCACAAAGACATGAACAATAACGTTCAGATTAATCAGTATGGTCTAATGCATCACCTGGACATTTTGGAGATTTAACAGTTCTGTTCCCTGGGTTCCATGCCAAGCTCTGCCTATTTTACACGATTTACTTGACTTCTCTGAATTTCAGTTTCATGCTCTGTAACATAGGGTTCATAATAACACTTTCCTCCCTTACTGGGGGCATTGTCTTCAGTGGGAGCAATCTGTATCTGATAGCACTATGTGATCCTTAATGTTTCTAAAGCACTGTAGAGATCCTCAGATGAATTGCATTATATAGCGCAAATTATTATTATTATTACTCAGCATCAATTTACTCATTCTCATCTTCTTTAGTGACAGACTAGAACAGGGGTGGGCAAACTACAGCTCGTGGGCAGCGCTGCAGTGGTAGGGCTGTCTCCAGCGGGTCCTGAGCTCCTCCTGCTCTGAGCAGCATGGTAAGGGGGTCTCTGTACCTCTGTTCTCCATCTGTAAAATGAGGCTAAGAAATATTTTTCTTTTCTTCCACTCTATGATTGTAAAATCTTTGGGGCAGGGACTTTTTTTTGCCATGTGTTTGTGCAGCTCATGGAATAAGGAAGCACCGATCTCAGATGGTGCCTATCAGTGTTACCTTACTACTACTAATAATAATAATATACCAGAATCTGGTATGATGAGATCTTGGCATAGATTCTGTCTAATCATGTTTTACACATACAATTCATGCATCTCTCTCATAGCTGATATGAAAAATATATGAATCAGAGGCCCAAATTCTGCTCACATACAACACTCCAGATTTCTGTTGGTGTAGACAGCACAGAATCTGGCCTTTGTAGAGACTGAAAGCTCCAACAGGGGGAAGCAGCGTGGGACCGAGAAAGCAGAAATTATTTCAGTCAGGTTTCTATCAGTAATTTTTTAAAAAGATTTTTGGCCAAATTCTGCTTTCAGCTTCGCTATTGAGGAAAGCACTGAGGCACAGTGCTCAATTTTAGGCACATGTAATGGCTGTAATGAATAATGCATGACAGGAAGGGATATATTACTTGCCTTCCAAAGTTGTCTGGCCTGCAGTATAGTTAAGGGGATTCACTTTAGAACTGTAGTTCGTGATATAGCACAATGTCATTTCATTGATGGTTGTTTTTAAAAGTTGGTTTGTAGGTCTGCTGCATTATAATTAGTTTAAGGTTAAATTATAGTGTCGTAGCTTTTTAAGACCAGAAGGGGCTCATCAGATCATCTAGTTTGATCTCTTGTATATCACAGACCATAGAATTTTATTCAGTTAGTCCTGCATTGACTAATAATGTGCTTGACTAAAGTATATCTTCTATGCAGTCTTGCTCTGAAGACTTCCCTTGGTACTTTGCTCCAATGATAAACAGTCCTCCCAGTTAAAAAGCTGTGCCTTGTTTCTAATTTGAACTTTTCTTGCTTTGATGTCCTATAACTATTAAATTTAACAAGTTAGGTTAGTCTTACACCTTTATAATATGACACTATATCAAGGTATATACTGCACTCTGGAATTTCTTCTCACAAAAGAGTTTCAAATCTTTTTTTGTTTATCTTGTCTCCTACTAAGTGTAGCATTTAACCTGGAAGGACCGCAAATTGATTATAATATTCAATGATATATTTTACTACTAACTTTTTTTTTTTGAGGGGTGAGGTTAGGGTAGGGGAATAGTATTAGTCACACTTCAAACTCTCCGTCTGCAAGCGCTAGTAATAATTATAAGCTTGTGCTGATGATGTCCAGTCACTGAAAATATTTACTTCCTTTCTTATAAATCCTGACCAGATGCAGTATAAGTGACTGTGTTTGAACTGGTATTGAAGAGGCATTTGGACCTTTATGCTGCTATCCATTGATGGACTAATCCAATGGGGATCTTTTCATAGATTTTAATGGGCTTTGCATCAGCCTGTAAAAATGGATACGTGTTTTTTTGTACAATTTCAGTGTGAAAGGGTGAGAGACAAAAGAGAGTAGATTAAGATTACAATAGTCAACAGCTTAGTCTGTTAAAAATAGATTAGTTTCGCTCTTGACTTATGACTTTTGTGCATAAATGTAGGTAACGCCCAAAAGAATAGCTGTAATACAGAACAGCAGAATCCAGCATTTACTGACCCTAATGATAATTGAATGGGCCCAATTCTGATTCCATTGACGGCAGAGGCAAAACCTCCATTGACTTTTTTCAGTCCCGAAGTGCTCATTTCAAAAGCTGGCACTGGGGTGCCTCTCCTAAAATCACACAGTTATCAATTATTTCCCCTCCCCACTATGCTTTAGAAGGCCATTCCACAGCTACAAAGACGTCTCCGTGCTGATTTGAGGTTGCTTTAAAATCAAAGCATTGTACAGTTACCTACCTCTGCCACTTCGCCCAACAAATCTGAGGTCATTAAACCTTGCCACTTGATTTTTCATGACTGCGGAGGCATTTCTGAGCTCTGCAGAATAATTCTCATCATTTCCAGCCATGACTGTTACCACAGTCCCATCAGGTACATCTCCAAGGGCTACCACCTAGAGATCAGTGCAACAAAGTTATTTTATACTCTTCATTATTAGTAATATTATTATTAAGCTGATCAAAGCAGGCTCATCATTCTGCAACCAGACATGAGGAATTGTCATTCTGAGTAGAAAAAAGGATTGATTTTTTTTAAAAAATTAAAACAAATATATTTCTTTAAGAAAATTCAAAAGAATTCAAGTTCCTTTCATCAAATAAATCTGTCAAATTATGTCCTGATAGTTAAATGATCCCCCTGTTTTCTTAATAGGTGGATTGGTATATTCTGAAATTCCTGTTGTTGTTTTTTTAAAGTCAGAGTCAAAATATTGTTAAAACGCCAACAATTTTCAGGGGAAATTTTGCCTGTGAAAATGGTAGAATTTCTCTTGTAAGAAATCTCTCTATATAATCCACCTGCAAATGATCGCTAATAGCACTGCACGAGTATGAAAGAGAATTACATGTCAAGAATTTCATTGTATGTAATTCAGTTACATACTCTACGATTTCATCTTTAACTTCCCCTTCAGAAGCTAAGCTGTCTATTCTACACCACAACACACAGTGTGAACAAAGAATTCCACAGAATCATTCCAAATATTGTCAAGATTTCATTCGTTAAAAGGGCCAGGTGCGTCTGTTATTCTAAACAGCTATGGAAGCCGACACAAAGTATCCTCCTCAGTCCTATAAAATACAGCCGAGCATGTATTCATTTTAAAATAATCGTTAAAGGGAGTTTTTCTGCCCCACGCTAGTTTATATATTTGTAGAAGGATTCAAACAAACCGCTGGAGCTTAAGAGGATTTTAAAAGCCATTTAATTTTGGGGCTGCAGCATTCTGAGAACATCAAGCAGAGAGGGCTAATTTTTGCAAAAGGGCGGTTTCCCCCTAAATACCTTGGATCGAAACCGACCTGATTTCTTCTTTGATTTCAGTTGCGTGGGGGGAGTTGAATGTAGCTCTGTTAAACTTTAGAATTTGGGAAAACTCAGACTCAAATAAAGGAACTTATATTTTCCCATCGACTTCCTATATTTGTCGTTTAAGATCTCTGTGGCGAGAGATCTGCACATTATTTAAGATCGCCGGTTTTTAAGCAGGGATTTTTTTTCCCCTTTTCAGCCGTTTTTTGATTTGAGAGGTGAAAACAACAGTTAAAAGTTCTATTTACACTCCTCTCCTTGAAAGATATCTTCTTACTTTGATCATTTCCCCGGGTTTATTTGCTAAACATTTGTGCTCCTAAAATATCATCTGCACCGATGATGTCAAGCCCCTTTCGTTTTATCTACTGCTATCACTGTCTGCTTTCTTGTAGGTCTATCATCTGAGCGAAAGAAATTCAACTCAAGTTTAAAAAATATCATTCATCGCTTCCCTCCGCCCCCAGAGCACAACACCGTTTTGAATTTGTTGGGTTTGGTTTTCAGTTTCTTTTTATATCATTGTTATGTTAACTCCCTTTTCCATACACTCACATCCGATCCATTTTCTATTCGCATCTCCCTAACACACACATATAATTACTTTTTGCAATACATTCTATATATATGAATAGCAAAAAAAAATAAAAATAAAAAAAATTACACGTGTCCCCCATAAAGAACCTTTTCGCTGTCGCCTTTCCTTAGCTAGCTTTAAAACAGTGCTCTGCAAAATTTTCGTCCTTCTTTATTAATTTCAGTCTTCAGTTCCTGGTTTGTTAGTTTGTTTTTCCATGTCTATATTTTAACACCTTCCCATTCTTCCTAAGAAACTGAAGAGAAACTCCCTGAATCCTTAAAGGATTTGCGTTCAGGTTAACTTCGAAAGATTTGTTTTCGCCTTTATTGTTTGGCCTGATCATGAATCCAGAATAAGGGGAAATGTTTGTTTTCCTTTGGCGGACTTCTGTGGTCTCTTAGTTTGGATCCGTGGTGAAAGATCACTTGTATCTGTGTAAGGTGATGTCACTTATTTCTGCTATCTTTCTCCCCCCGCCCCCCCGCAGTTCAGTCTGTACACCCAGAAACAGAAACCCGGTCGATTTTTAAGGTTTAAATATCCCGTTGGACCCAACTGACTTAGTTAATTACAACTGGGACCAGAGCAACGCGTAAAGGGAAGAAGCTGCTCTTTAATGAAGCTCAGTTGTCTCTGCAGTTCACTTCTTCCCTTTCTGATTTCGGAGCAGATCTTCCCCCTCCTACTTAGGTAATTAGCCTCGACTCTCATTAAACTTCAAAGTTCCCTGAGAGCTCCTAAGCCTGTGTAATATCGGAGATGTTATAACCGCAGGGCAACTCGAACGCTTGATTAAAAATAACCGCGCGCCCTGAAAGTGGAGGCAGATTGATTTGAAAGGAAAAGGGTGTACATGGGAAGGTTTATTTTCGCAGGTGAGTTTCTCACCGCGTATCCCTCCCCAAAAAAGAGCTTCTGATCTTCTCCCCGTCCCGTCCCCAGCCATTGCACAGGAGGGATCAGACAAGGTTTTCTCCCCCAGTCCTTTGGAAGAAGCCACATCTGGCTGGTTTGGAAACATCTGCCCCCGCCCCCCTCCTCGCCCGGCTTACCTTGAAGGCCACCGGCAGGGTCTTGTTGCACCTCCAGTGGGAAGGCAGCACCGAGCACAAGAAGTTGGGGCTGTCGGTCCGCACCAGCTCGCCCGCGTGGTCCGCCAGCACGTCCACCACCGAGCGCACCTCGGGCCGGCTTCGGGAGCCCGGCGCCGGCGCGCTCAGGGCCCCGCTGTTCTCTCCCATCTTACCGCAGGGGAAGGCCGTGGAGGGAGGTGTGAAGCGCCGGCTGGTGCTGGGGTCTACGGGAATACGCATCACAACAGCGGGCGTTAGAGGGCCGGTGAGCGAGGGGCGCGGGGCTGGCGGGCCGGGGGAGCTGCGGAGCGGCGCTCAGAGCGCACAGCTGCCCTCTCCAAGCCACGGGCCTGCCGGGTCCGATGCAGCTTCTCGGGGCGGCGCTTTATAGAGAGCAGGAAAAGAAGCAGCGGCCGAGGGAGTCGGGGTGTGACCTGCGCTCAGGAAACGCGCCTCGGGGCTAGGACCCGCAGCGCCCTTCGCTTCCTCCTCGGGCCGGGGGACGGTCGAGTCACGGCTGGGGCGAAGGGGGACCCCGGATCCGTGGGCTCCGGCGCCGGCCCCTTGGCCTCTCCCCGGAGCGCTGCCCCGGACTGGCGTCGCGTGGAGACAGGGCTCGGGGGGCGAGCTCCTGGGCTCTTTCCTCCCTCCCTGCCCGCAGCAGACGGCCCCGGAGTCCCCCCGCTTTGCCGGATCTGGGCGATCCTGCCCACAGAGCCCGGGCGCGCAGGGGTCCCTTGGCACCGGGCAGGTCTCTGTGCGCCCACGCTCGGTCCCGGGAGGTTTCCTTCCTCTCGGGGTGCTGAAGCCGCTTGGCGAACCGGTGCGCGACCGCGGGGGCCTTTTCTCCGGCCAAACTTCTGCCCCCGGCAGCGGGCGAGTTGACCCCCGAGGGCCCAGCAGCCACCGGCCCGCTAGTCCCGGAGCGGAGACGCGCCCCCGCCGACCCCCGGTCCCAGAGCAGGGGAGGGAGGACGCCAGGCGAGTCCCAGAACCAGCTCCACTGTCCTCGCTGCGTGCTGGGCACCGATCCCGAAGAGCGCCCGGGCCCCCAAGGCGTGGCGCCCCCACCCCCACTCCTATGGCTCGCGCGGGGGGGTCTTTTTGCAACCGGAGACCCTGCCCCCTTTCCTCCGCGAGCCCTGAAACCAGCCCAGGAGTGTCCGCGGGCAGCCCCAGTGGTACCCTATTTACTAAAAGCAGCCCTGGGGGCGGGGCTGTTCGCTGACTGACGGGGAGGGGCGCCAATGGAGAGGAAGGACCGGGGACCCCGTCTTTGCACACGCCGCCTGGGAAAGCGATAGAAGCCAGGGGACGAGGGGGCGGGGCGAGGAAGGGGAGGGAGGCGGGGTCTCGGCGGGAAGCCCCGCCCCCCGCAGCCGCAGACGGGAAGGAGGACGCACCTAGCGGACCGGTGGCCCATTAAAACACGCGGGGACAGAGCGCCCCATTCAGCCGGGCTTCATTAAGTGCCTGGAGCCAATTAAAACGTGGCTCTATGGCCTCACCTCTTGCGGGACGGAGCACAGCGCAAAAAGAGCCCGCAAGGACGGACGCCACACGCCGCAGACGGCAATTGTCTCTGATTCTCCCCCAACGCTGCAGAGACACGTGGGTCTGACCCCGCGAGTGGGTCTAGGTGCCCGTCTAAAATAAATGACCACCCTGAAGACCCGGCTTCTAGGCAGCCCCAGGGCTGCCACCCGCCAGCGAAACGTGTCCGAAGCCGAGACGCAGCCCGTCCCGCGATTTCAAAAAATCAGTGCTCGGCCTCGCCAAGAAACCGCAGAGCGATGCCAGCCCCTGCAGCTTTGCAAAGCGCTAGCGACAGGGCAGTAAGACTGGCAGATATGCTAGGGGGGCTTAAAATGGTCCAACCCCAAAGGAAAAAGATCTAGGGATTGTTTACTAATGATCAACTACTGCTGTGTAGGGAACATCAAAAGAACCCAATCGACAGCCCTCGTTATTAGTCTAATACCTGCAACAGGTCCGACAGCTTTAGCCACTGGGTAAGGTATTTTCAGAGGGAAATTGACACCTGAACCTAAGAATACATTGTGCAAAAGAGTTTGGGGGGCTTTATTTTATTAACATGCTTCCTCCGCTACCTTACTTTCCCAAAATGAAATTGACACAGGCAACAAATAGAAACGCCGATCCTTTCAGAACGAAGTCCTATTGACTATTATCCTTTTTAAGAAATGTCTATTTTAGCAACTCTTAAAACACTAATGATCATTCCCGATGCCTTGGTTTGGATTTTAAACCAGGGAAATATACGTTTTCAAAATGGAATTTTAACAAGAAAATCTGTAGGGGCAAAATGAATCTGATTCTGTGAGAATAAAATTAATTGATCGTTTGTAGTTTTTGTTTCCTGTTTGCATACAGGTTTTTTTTTACATAAGAGTCGTCTTTCTAATAAAATACTAAACTGCTACAACGAAATGCACCGCAGAATAGTCTCCAAAATCAAATCGTGTTTTTGTCACATTTGTAGCACAGCGATTACCCATGTGTCTTATGGAAATAAAGGCACCGTCACACACAGTTTAACTGCTGACTTATTTCTGAAAGGACGTTACTTTTCTGCACCATCATGTCCACGGAGGTGAATCGATTGCTTTACTTCAGCAGAGTCGCCGGTCCGTTTCACAGATTCCTTTATGACGCATGGCATGTTTTCTATAGCAAGCCATTCAGTCTACACCAGATCAGAAACTGTTTAGATTCTGGGCTGGGTAGACTGTTCGTTGGACCGTGTTAACAAAACAACCCCATCATAATAAACACTGGTCATAAGACACTTTTCTTTTGAGGTCGTAGGTACTGAAAGGAGTTCTGACACAGCACCGACACATTGAACTGGATTCGGGGCTTTTTTCTTCCAAGTCCCTCCAGTTTCTGTCCATTCCCTGGAACCTTTTATCGATTTCATTGTATACAGTTGTATACATTGAAGTGTTTGTTAAACAGAAGAAATCCATGTCAATTTCACTAAGCTTAACATTTCCCCCCCTTGTGCTTTCCAAGCCGATTTATGATTTTTCAGCAATCAAATCGCTGTGAATGGTTTGGGTACGTATTAAAACTGATCCAAACAGGCTCGTGTTGAAAGTTGCTTTTCTGTGCGTGTGCATGTGTGTGTGTTTAGTCTTCTCCTTAATGAAAATTAAATGAAAAGAAACCTCAAACTTAGACCATCTTGAAACACAATCATGGAAAATTAAATGGGGGTGGGAGGAAACAGAGTGGGGAGGGACGGGGCGGACGGCTGGATGAAATCACAACGGGAGAAATCCAGAATAACAGATTTCTATTGGTCTCACAGCTGCGATTTTAATTGATGTGTGTGTGTAATAAACTCTTAACCACGCTGCGATCCTTCCCTTTTAAGGTGAAAATCTGAGGTCCGTAGAATCATTCCTATTCTTTTCCTCAACAAAGGAGATCGACCTGGCCATGTTCCACAGAAAGCACCGATGTCTGGTCATACTTATAAACACAGGAATGGGGGAGAGATTTGAAACCAGGGAAGGATACAGCCCGGCAGCAGGGGGTGGATAGATGTGATCCAATTGGTCTATCTCGTCCAAAGATGATTTTTTTTTAAAAGGGGCATCTTCAAAGGAAGCCGAGTTCCTCCACGGCTGCACTTCAAGGGCGTGTTTTGGGGGGAGGGAAGTGGGGAAGGGGCCCACAGATGTTGGGGGGGGGGCTGTCACCCCCACCCACGCTTGCACGTTGGAAAACCTGGAGGGTCGGGTTAGCCACACCCAAGGTGGACGGCGGAGGAAGCGAAGTTATTCGACTCGGCCGCTAGTTGGCGCTTTAGCCACGTCTGTGAGCGGCCCTTTGGGCCCGGGGGAGCGGGCGGATCGGTGCAGAGAAAAGGGACCCGGAGAACTGGGAGCCGCTTCGCCAGCTCGGGGCTGCTCCGTTTTCTGTCTGGTGCAGAATCAAGGACCCGCACCCCGTTTGCCCCTCCCCCACGTCTCCCCAACAATCTCTCTCCCCTCCCACGCAACTTGGCTCCCTCTGTTAGTCCCAGCATAACCACAGGATGCTTGAGAAATAATTCCGCAGCCGCAGGGATTACCATTGGAGCCAGCCAGCTTTAGTCACCCGAGAAAGGGGTGTCTGTCCCCGACCCTCTTCTCCCATCGGCTTCCCAAAGGGGAACTTCCGTATTTGTGACAATCTTTGGGAGGGGAAATCCAGGATCATTCCCAGGGGTTCCGACTGTATTGTTTTGTTTGTTTTTGCTTTGAAGTTAAACTAGATACATTTCCTCCCCCCTCCCCATTTACTCCCGATTATATGATGAGAAGGAGATGGGGGGGGGGGGTCTCTTTACAACGAGCTGAGCTGCTTTTCTAACAGGGCAGGTTTTATCCACGATTTGACCTCACCGAAATTGCCGGACTGTCAAAATCTCACCCAGCAGCTGCCAGGGGAGAATCTGGCTGGTTTATTGAGCTGCCTAAATAGAAGCCGAATTCTTTGGAGCACCTGGGTTTCAGAGCCTACAGCTGCAAACGAACCGTCTGACATTTCAATGTCTGTCCAAAGATCAAGAATCAGAGGGGTAGCCGTGTTAGTCTGGAATTGCAGAAGTGACAAAGAGTCCTGTGGCACCTTAAAGACTAACTAAAATTTTTTTAGAGCATAAGCTTTCGTGGGATGCATCCGACGAAGTGGGTATTAGCCCACGAAAGCTTATGCTCTAAAAAAATTTTAGTTAGTCTTTAAGGTGCCACAGGACTCTTTGTCACTTGTCCAAAGATCGAACGCTGGGGCTTAAACTCCCGCGTCCAAGGGAAGCGGTTTAGAATGGTCGGTGCAACCTGGGAACGTCCTGGCCGTGGAAATGGATTCGAAGTGGTGTGAATCACAAACGGGCGCTGATATTTTCACGGGTCCTGAACGGCTCCGATCTGGTAAATCTGGGCAAATACAATTTGCCAGCCGATTGACTTTGCCCAATCTCACCGCTAGCCTTTTCCAAGGCCAGGCCCATGGCACCCCCCAATTAAACAGCTCAAAAGTTTAGCTGCACGTTAACTTGGCGCCTAAAATAGTTTTTTTTTTAAAAAAAGATAAGATACCCCAGACACCCGGGTCTACTATTGTCTGTATACTGCAGCTCAAGAGAATTTCACTAGGGGTTTAAAGCAATTGAATAGGTTTACTGGAGAAGCCAGAGATAAATGATGGGTTTCTCTCTCTGTAATACATACACAATGTGTGTGTGTGTACACACACAGTTCCACAGACTGCACTATATACAAAACAGTGCAGACCGCTCGTACATCCCATATCCAAAACTGGCAAACGCCGCGGAGAGTCAGTTGCAGGGAGCACATTTTCCAGCGATCCCTCTAGTTGCAGCCTTCCCCAGTTGCTCTACAGCAGGGGTATTCGGAGAAGACAGCCCAAAGGACTGAAAGGGAAAGGGGGAGGGGAAGGACGAATAATGGTCTACCCTACATATTCCCCCAAAGCAAAGGCAACAGCCTGGGCCCCACCGACATTCTCGTACAGGAATATGGAATAAATACCCAGCTGCTTTTCCGCCAGCCCGCTCTTTGCAGTGTTTAAAATGTGAAACGCCCCATGGACTGAAATCACCTTCATTCCCTTCCGCTCGCACGTCCCTTGCAAAAGTCACAGCAATTTCCACTGCCCCCTGCACCAGACACACTTTCCGCCTCCCCTTGGCGATCCTGTCGGTACCCCTACGATACGCAGACGTGGGCTGGTTAATCTTTTATGGTTTGATCGCCTATTATACCCCTCCCTCCCTCCGACTCCTTCAGGCAATGAGTTCCTTAACCAGCATGAAGTGATGGAGACATAATGTCATACAAATCAGACCCTCCCCCCAAGAATAAATTTAGCATGAAAACAATTTTCTCTTCAGTAACAACTTGCTGCAAAGCGAATGCATTATTCTTTTTATTTTAAATAGAGGTTGACTTATTCTGCAACAGAAATCAACATATTTGCCATTCTTTACTACTGGGGGCAGGGGAAATTCTTGAATTTATTTGGGCATTGAAATAATGCACCTTATTATCTCTTCCAGGCCACCTCTACCGGTTGCGTGCAGGCATTAGATCTACACACGTGGGGTTCGATTAAACCGAATGATCTGTTTATACGTTGTCCTGTGCAGTTCGGAATGAGCCCCAGCGGGAGTTTCGTTTGATTGACTCGGTCCTGTTGCTTTGGCTATCGAGGAATGTAGATGGGTTTTATTTTCAGGTAAGGAGCGACTTAGAAGGATCTTGGCGTTAACATATTTCGATGCTCCTTTATAGTCGAAACAGTTTAAAAAAATCCCGATCTCTGTGGGTAAGTTGCTTGAAGCTGGGCGGGTGGGTTTGATAGCTGGGAAGGTATTTAGATGAAATCACTGATTTTAGCTAAACCCATCCAAGGCTGTGGGTTGGGTTCGGATCTGTTTGAAAGATTCTTTTCCAGAGTGCCAGCTTGGTTGGGTTAGTTACTCTATTTAACATACAGTGAAAATGCAAAGTGTATCAGGCTGGCACTGGGGAGCTGAAAGATGATTCAGGCATTTTCTGCCCAGTGCACAAATCCCTGTCTCCATCCCCATGAAGAGATACTGGGTAACACATTCTCTCTATCTATGAAGAAGGTGTGTCCTGCTTGGGGTGTGGGGATGGGGAGGGTTTGAGGACTGGCTGACGGAGGAGATGGAAGTTGTCTGTGTCTCTAGGCTTTTTCATTGGCTATTTTTTGAAAGCCTCCAGCCTGTCATATCTCAGAGAGAGTAACTCAGAGAGAGAGAGCAAGCGAGAGAGAGATGATGTATTAGTAGTAGTAGTAGTAATAATAGTTCAGGATAGATAGTCATCTTAAAGGTGCAATTCCCTGAGCTTTAGGAAACATCTGTTCATGATTCTGCAGATTTGTTTTATGTGTAATTTACAAACCCTTACTTTAACAGTGAACCTCATAGATCAACCCCCAAAATAGCTAGGAATGGGCTGCCTCTGAACTGTTTGATATTGACCTGCAAAAGAGTTCTAGCCTCAAAGCTTGTCTCTTTCACCACAGGAAGGTGGTCCAATAAAAGATATTACTTCCCCCACCTTTTCTCTCTGATATTGTACATGGCACTTTGTGTTTGGTTTAAAGGTCTTAAATAATTGCTTCTACACTGTAGTCAGGTTTGTATTCCTTTGTCATGCTGCATGCTTACACTAAAGCTTTAAATTATGCTCAAAGTTTGATCAGAAGACACCAGTCCCATTGAAGTTAATGGCAAAAGGACCATGACTCGATGCAAAACAGGATAAGAGCTGTTCTGCTAAGGTAAAATCATACAGATACAAATCCCGTTTACCCAGCCAAGTTAAATAAGTTATTTAAAAATATTCATTGCCCTTTATCAGTGATTTCAACAGTAGTCACTATATGACAATGAAGATAGTGTTGTGTGACCACTGTCAAATATTGTATCATCTAGTTTTAAAGTAATATTTGCCTTTAAGATCACAGGTCTATTTTAACACTTTAAAGACATCAGCAGAGAGATAATTGGATTGTGCTGGGTGAATGGTAAAGTTAAAGAAAAAAATTACGGCATTTAGAGTCTATCTATAAAGGATCTTAGCTCACATTTAGGCCTCGAAACATGTGGTTAGATTTTTAAAAGACCAGAACACCTTGCGGAGATGTTGAGTGCTGACTACATTTGATAATCTGTCTCCTACTGTGGGTGCTTGAAAACCTGACCATTAAAGCCCTTTCAGTATTCCCAGAAGAAAAATGAGTAGGTTAGAATTTTAAAAAGTGTCTTTTTATCTGATTCAAAAGTAGAATCCTGATCTTTGAGGTTTATTGGATTGTTTTAAATTCCCTTCTGTTTTCTATAAAGGCAAGTTTCTGTTAACAATTTTAAGGGACTATTCCTATAAAGTGACACACACACACAAATCCAAAATAAACAAACAAACAAACATATGCAAACCACTCCACCCCAGAAGACATAAACTAGAATGGAAAGGTGACTAGTTCTGTTTTCCTGTTTACAGAAGCTACAAGGCACAGGACCATTCATTTTGTATGACAATGACTATGTTGTTGAGAACACACATGCAATAAGCGCGATGAACAGAGCTGTTTATCAGGTTTCACAGGCACACACAGAATTAAGGAAGTAGGAGCTCAGAGAGCAAGTAGAAAGGCAAGTGGCTTCTGTGAGGAGATTAAAGGGAAACCTGCAAAATGAAAGAAGAGAAGCACCTTGAAAATAGCCTCCAGATTCCTAACTTTGGACCAGGTGATCCCACAGACCAATCTACCACAGAAATAAATGGGAGTTGTACCTACGGACTGCAGGGCAATGGGCTACCTTCCGTCCAGATTTACAAATGGGACGCAGTAGATGTTTAGACTGTAAATTCTCGGTTCTGCATTTGTTCAACAGCTACTCCAATGGGTGTCAGGGTCCATGACTGAGCGTCATCTACATAATAACCAATAATAGGGTTTTCATGGGAAGTATATTGGTACTTTATTGATTTAGCTTCATGCAAATGGCTAAAAAGGGCATGTAACCAAATACTCTACGTGTTCCTAACTCAACTTGTAAATACGTCACAAATAGACCCTAAGGGCGACAGAACAATGTAACAGAACTCAGTCCTTGCAAGACATGCAACTGAAAATGCTCCAATCCTCCTCCACTCCAACAATTCCCTGCTCTGGTTTGCTGTCCCTTCTCCCTCTTGTTTTCAAATGCCCAGGGGGAAAAAGATGAGCTCTACAGCCTGCCCAGAAAGGCAGCAAATTCACGCTATTTCAAATCAGTGGCTTTTGATCCTTTTCCCTGAGACCCTCTGGACTCAGTTCTGCACTCAGATGCACTGGCAGTATTTGATTTGCACTCTGTGCTTTATGTCTTGATTTGCACGCAGGTCAACTGAGTGCACCATTGTGCCAAACACTCCAGCTCCAATCTGGGAGCCTTTTACACACAGTTGCCCTGGTCTGAATGATGCCACAGAGCGCAAAACAGTGCAGGATCAGGCCCAGGGGTCAACAAGGTGGCCAGCGGATCTGGATGCCCATCCTGAGACACTCAGTGCCCAATTCGTGGTAGCCAGGTGGCTCCTTTTGCAAAGGGGATGCAAAGCAAACACCCAACCCAGAGAATACCCTGGCACAACAGACCCTCAGCACCAAAAGAAACTTACAGGGCTGATTCCCTTTTCACACACATTCTTTTCAGTGGCATTACTCCCAATTTATACCAGTGGACATGGGAGGAAAACCAGGCCCCATGTGTGTTTTACGGTGGGAAGAAATTTACGCATCTTTCATAAACTCAGCCTCGTCCTTCCTTTCGCAAGGGAAAAGCTGAATTTTCCAAGCTCTCTTTCTTGAGGCTGCGGTGGAAATGGCAAGAACGAAGCTACAGCACCTGACCTATTACAGACCTCTCCTCTGAGCATATTCGTTATTCCTTTGCCAATCAGTAAGTATCGACATGTGGGAAATAGGTTTTAGAGCTCTTAATAGTGAAGTTTTCCCCCTTGGTAAAGAGAGCATTTTATAAAAGGTTAATAGTGAATAAGCCCTAGTATTTGCATGGGCCTCTTTTAAAATACTTAAGACTTTAAAGCTATTGTTCCTGTGTCAGAGAGGTCAGCAAGCCCTTAAATCATGGCTTGGTGGGATTACTTCACTTACAATAGCCTCTGTAGTTTTTAATTCAATTGAGCTGATATTAAGCAGCAGATCCATTCGCTTTAACATCAAGGAAGTAAATGCATGGGCTATAGGAAGCTTTCTATTAAAAATTCATTGCAAACGGTGTCCCAAAGCTCTCAGGAGCAAACAGCTCTCAGCAGGGCCATTCAGGAGTCTGGATCTGTTTTGCAGTTAAGGGACGGGGATCTGAGAGCAGCATGTGGGGAAAGGGACGTGCCATTCATTCATAAATCAAACAACAGAGGCTGGGCTCAATGGGGAACAGGCTGTGACATTTTATAACCCCAGAGTGCCTTCATCTTGGAAAGATCAGATCCTGTTAATATTTGTATTGTGGTCGTGCCTAATTGCTCCAGGGATGGATCAGAACCTCCTGGTGCCAGGTGCTACTCAAAACCAGAATTCAAAGATGGTCCCTGCCTGCAGCAAAAGTCCATGGGAGGTTGTCTAGGGAAGGCAAACAATAAGAGACCATCTCTTGGACTGGGATGAGCTCCATGTACAACTCCACTGACTCCGTGAACTCACATGGGGCTCAGAAACTGCAGTGATGCATTTGTCCCAAAGAGTCTTAACTGGTTTGAATGTGAGTGTTTGTGTGACTGATTACACCAGAAAACGTGCTGATGTGGGAATGGTCCTTTTCTTCATGCGACAGGCCCGCTTCCCTTCTCAGAGCTGCTTGTCTGACAATCCAAACCAAGTCTTTGCTCCCAGTATCCCTTCAGAAGCCAGCCGACTCCTGAGAGAGAACTCAGTTCCATTTT
Source organism: Dermatemys mawii (assembly GCA_007922305.1). Classification (NCBI taxonomy): domain Eukaryota; kingdom Metazoa; phylum Chordata; order Testudines; family Dermatemydidae; genus Dermatemys; species Dermatemys mawii. The sequence continues at coordinate 7,246,229 of ML677388.1, forward strand.
GCTGGGTCCGTCATCAACAGAATCATCAACCGGGCTCTCGTGGAAGGATTTTTGTAATTGGTAGCAGTGTGCGAAGCAGGAGGACTCCCTCCTGCTGGAGTTTAAGATCCTAGGGATAAAATCCTGGCCCCAAAAGTAAATGGCAAAATTCCCATCAACTTCAGTGGAGCCAGAATTGCACCATAGGTATTTGCAAGGCCAGTAGGTCTTCTTTGGTCTAGTGGTTAAAATGTGTGTCTGGGAGCCAGAAGAATCACCTTATCTTCTTTACTGTGCTTATACACTTGCTCTGTGTCCTTGGGCCTGGTTCTCCTCCTGTTTACACCAGTGTAATTCCATGGATTTCAATGGACCTACTGCTGTTTTACACCCACAGCAGTGACAGAAGAATCAAGTACACTTACACACACGTAAGAATTGGGACCCAATTCTTTACTCACCGACGCTGGTATAAATCAGTAGCTTCACAGAATTCAGGAGATGTGTAAAGAGCATAAGGGTGAAGAGAATTGGGCCCAGAGTGTGCAACTTTCTTCACACCGGTCACATGCCTGAGCATTCGGCCTTTTGCCCTAGAATAAATGTTTAAGAAGATCTGAAACCCAATCAAAATGGATGCTTGTTATGGCGGGATTTTCAAAAGCATCTAAGTGACTTGGAAACCTAAGTTCTACTACTTGAGACTTGTGCTTTTAAGTCAGTTAGGCCCCTATCATCCTAACTACCCTCCCCCTTCACTACATAACAATTAAGGTTATGCTCAGTGCACACACATTTGGTGTGCAATTGACAGTGAGGGTTTTGAGTGTGGGTCCCATCTGCTTCTCCCATTCTTTTTAAAAAGACCTTAATGACTGTCAGTCCCTTTTTAGTTCTTAATTAATTTCAGAGTTCAGTTGCAAATAGGAAACAAGGCAGCTTTTGCCCTTACGCACATGAATATTACTGTTCCATTTAATGTGGTTACATGAGGAATGCTGTTATCCATTCCTGCCTGCAATAAAAGCCACATGTTTTTAAAATTTTGCACTTGAAAAAAACTTTTAGGAAAGGAACCAAGTATGTTTTGTATGCATGGCATGAGATAAAAACTAGTCATAAATATTCAAAGAACAGTTAGAGCTTTATGCTTGATTTAAACAAGTGAGCGCAGGGGGACGGCCGTTCAAATAATGAAAGAATGAAATCCCAACTTTCTCTTGGGAATGTGCTTATGAAGAGAAAATGAACTATTTGTGTTGAAAGGTTATAAAGCACCTAAAGACAGAACAGTCCCTCTGAAAGTGATCAAGGGTTGCTAATGGAAATAGAAATTTAGGGACTGATCCAAAGCCCACTGAAATCAATGGGTGTTTTCCCCTATGGACTTCAATGGAATTTAACTGGTACATAAGGTCTTGAGTTGGGCCCTACGTGAAAGCGGTGAATTTCATGACTGGGTGGAGATTCCATTTGCCTCAAAGGTGTATTATAAATAACACCGCATTCTAACCTGAAATGCATATGTCAGATTTTTTCTCAGGCACACTGGTATAAGTCCAGAGTCCTTGAAATCCACACTGTGATATGTCTGACTCTCAGACACATCTGAGCATCGACTCTGGATGCCAACAAGATTGTATCAAATCTGCCATTACAGTTGCTTTGTAGATGCTAGCAGTAGTGTCAACCAGCCACTGGCATTTGGAACCCGACAATGTCTCGCTCTGTTCACAGCAGGTGTGGTCGACCCAACATTCAAATCACCGGCAGCCAGGCTCTATTAGTGCTTCCAGCGTTGCTAGCACTGGTGGTAGAGCAATGCTGGGAGATGTCCCTAAAATCCGCACTCTAGGCGAGGACCTGTAATGCTGCAAAGGCACTATGCTGAGCCCTCCAAAAAGCGCAAGAAAGAAAAATTCCAAAGGAAAGAAAAAGAGGAAATGTCTGGAGGCCAGAAAGGGAAGTGAAAGTCACATGGCAACGAAAAAGTACAGCGGAGTCAAAACAAACAGAGTTATAGTTTATTATTTATACTCTGGTAGCACGTAGGAGCTCCCAGCATGTATCAGGAGCCCATTGTGGTAGGTGTCATAGAAACACAGATCTAAACGTCTGTGTCCCTGGCTTCCAGGGCAGCAGAAGGGCAAGATCTCGGGACACTAGTTGAAGAGGGTGTGGAAATTGTCCTAACACAATGAGGTCCTAGTCTATAATTAGGGTTCCTGGGGGCTACTCTAATACGAATAAATAATGATAATCTTGGATGCAGAAAGGACACCTAAAGTCAATTCTTGTAGAAGACGGTCGCTATGGCTTTCAGGAAACTGTCCTGGCACAGGTGCCTTGGATGCTATCCACCAGCAGTACATCCGCTACCAACAGACTGTAGTACCTGCAGTACCTGCAGTACTACCACTCCAGTAGACTGTGATTGTTGGCACAAGTCAGGCAGGATTGGGCGGGGTCATTACTTAGTCAGGTGACCCTCAAGGAACACCCAGGTGCTGCTATGACGAGGGTTGGTCACCCAGGAGGTGGTGCCCTCCCCTGTGATTCTGCACCGAGCCAGAACCCCAGGCTGTGACAGACACTATCTTTCAGCTGGAACAGTAATTTTCACCTTTTGTGAGAAGATCTCCCATAACCACCCAAAGCTACTCCAGTGCTATTATCCTCATTGGTCAGACGGGGGAAACAGAAGCTAGAAAAACTGCAGGGATCTACCCAGGATTGTACAACAAATTAATGGCAGCCCCCATGCCCCTGATTCCCAATCCCCAGCTCTGATCGCCAGACAATCCTGGCAAGTGATGTCCAGAATAGGAGGTAAAAGCCAGGCTCCTGCCTGTATGGCGTCATGCATGCATGGGGCACTTTTCTGAAGAGCGATGGGAGTTAATCCCAGTGTTCCAGCCAAATGCCCATTGAACAATCCCATTCTGCCTCCCTAAATCCACCCCGCAGTTTCCATGGGACATGGTGTTCTTTACAACCTGCTCTAAACTGTTGCGCAGGCACAGTGTGCAGAGTGGGGCTGCTGAGAGCCATGGAGCCAACTGTAAACTCTGTCTGTGATGGAAACCACTTCAAGCCAGGGGGTGCAGCAGCCCCCCCAGAACCCCTAGTTCCAGCACTTAGGCTGTTGTGTGATGTTGCTGTCTACTGACTAGTTGCCATATTTCATCCCAGAGGTGGCTGCACTGTGGGGGCGTAGGAAGGGACCCCTGTGGGCAGCCTGAAGCTTGTAAAGCCCTTTGGGATGGAAGGTCCTGTAGACCAGATTATCGACACCTATAGTAATAGAATACATTGACATGTATAGTAATAGAATACATTGACACCTATAGTAAAAGAATGCATTGTTGCTCTTCATTCATAGTAACATCACTGAGCTGCCAGGGCAAGGGAAGACAATGTGGAAGGATGAAGGAAACCAGCACTAGTGAGACACCTTGCCTCAATGTCTTCCAATGACTCATTCTCATCAAGGTCACAGGACAAGTCTGGGTTTGCATCACAGACCACCGCTCGCTCCCTATAGATGCATTGATTTCACATTCATCCTGACCAGACAATGAACTCTGAGAGAATCATTCACGCATGGCGAGAAAGTAAATACCAGTGCAATCATCAAGGCTCCTATTCAACCCTCACTATGACCAAGATTTTGAGATGTGACCAGTGTTCATGTGTGGCTTAGGCTTGGGTTCCTAACCTGACATACCTGAAAGGGGGCCTGAATTTCAGTAACCGTTAAGCACCCATCTTCAGCAAAATCAGGTTCCTTTGAGGTGTTTCAAATGGGTCACCCCACAATGGAGGCTTCTGAAATCACTAATTACTTTTGAAAATCTTGGCTAGGGCTTGTGGTAACCTGCTGTAGTTATTAGTATCAAACAGGAAGCTCAAATAACTCATAATGTTATAGTTTAATACAGCATCTTGAACATATGTTGTGGCCTCTTCATTGTGGTATCTGTACAGCATAGAACCGACAAAACCAGCTATGCAACCATGTGTGAATACACCATATTCATATAACTAGTCTGTGGATGACAGGACACTTAAAAGTCAGAACCACCCAAGAAATGCTTCAGCAAGCTTTCAAACCAACCTCTGAAGGGTTCCACCAAAATCATGCAACTGCCAACACACCAGAGCCAAAAATGAGGAAACAAAATCCATACTTTGCTCTTGCAATATCATATACAAATCTTTGATATGTAAATTAAAAAAAATTCAGTCCCCGGCATCCTAATCTAGATGTTTGACATTTTGAGTAGAGAGGAGACAGGAAAGCAGTGTCCTAATTACAGGTATTCTCAGATTACTTAGAACCTCCATCTGGGTAAATCAGATATCAAAAGGGGACGCTATAATCTCAGATCTGGGCAAGGATGCCTCTGGGAAAGGCATTTTAGGATCCAACGGTAATTGGATCCGATGCTACAAATCAGAAGTCTTGGTGGGGAGAGGAGAGATGGGATTTTAGGGGAAAGAATGACTGTGGGTAGCAGAAGAGTGAATGTCAATACGTCCAACCTTCCTTCCAAAACACCCCTATAGTCAGAAACAGTCAACATTTTCTAAGATATGTGTGTGAAACTCAGCCATTCTGGACTCCTAAGAAGGAAGGCATCAGGATCCATTAGCACAGGAACAGGGTAAGGAATCAGAAGAAGTATGTTTTATTCCCGGCTCCACTACCAACCTGCTGTGTGACTTTGGGCAAATCAGTTAACCTTACCGTGCCTCAGTTTCCCCATCCATAAAATGAGGACAAGACTATTTTTCACTCTTTTGAAGGCACTTTGAGATCTACAGATGGAATGTGCCAATTGTAAGTATTATTTATTACTGCATAGGGATTCATATCTCTTAAATTTTGCTTTAAGCGTGGAGTTCAGATAAAACCACTGTTGACAACTAAGAAAAATGTGAATTTGTCTTGCCCCTTTCAGCAAAGGATCACATATATTTTTTCCCCAAACCCTAAATTGGAACAGATACCACCCAGGATCAGGTGCAGAATCACATGGGCTTCACCCACTTCAGGAAAACACTTAAGCAAGTGTTCAATATTTATCATGTGCTCAAGTCCCATTGACATCTATGGGATTCAAGCAGGTGTATAAAGTTAAACACATAGGTCAGTGCTTTTCTGATGTGGGGTGGACGTAAGCATGTGCTTAAGTGCTGTCCTAAATGGAAGCCTCACTACTCAGCCCCACATCAGCTGTCACAAACATTCACCCGCTTTCCAGCCTAGTGCAGCCCAGTACTGGGCTCATAACAAAACCTTGGACCAAGGAAAATTTCAGGTTTCATTACAAAAGTTTTGCTCACCTCTAACCATTATGCATATAGTGATTGAAGCTAGAGCTAGCTAGATGCACACACACGGCTCTGTTCCTATATAGCTGTAAATAGTTTGTTAACAGATAAGGTCTCAGTAGCTGGTTTTCAAGTCTGTGTAGCACAGTTCCTGGGCTTAGCGAGATCAATAAACCTTGTTGTGCACTTGAGTTGCTACCTCCTGCAGCTCTAGACATCAGCTCTTAACACGAACACCACAGAGCCCCGTTGCCAATTGCTGTAATGTGTGAATGGGAGGCACTGGCTCAGCTGATGGGCCCTGCACCGAACGGGGGCCAGTGCAGAGCCAGATGTGGGAGCTCGTTTCTAGACAAGCAGTCGACTTTTCTCCATGCACTGAGGATGAGCCCAGCATAAGAAGCCTAGAGCTATGTAGGCATCTCTTGCCCTGTGGATTCTGCAAGCTCAGTCTCTACCCTGGGGCTATTGCTGGATGATGTTGACCCCTGGATGTGCCAGAATGATCTGGCCCTAGAGTAAAAGAAGCAGCTATTATAAGGATATTGTCACTTTTGTCAAGGCCCTATGTCCCCCTCAGCCCAGTGTGTGTGTTATGCTCCCCTCTACATCCAGTCCACAGGATGGGGGTCCATGCCAGACCCCGACTATAGAGGCTGGCTCTGCAGCTAAAGCAGGAGAGGCTCATGCGTGGAGGTCCTGGGTTCAGTCACTCCCGGGTGCGAAGGCCAATAGAAGAGACTCCCACACCGGCTTAGTGAGAGGTGAAGGGCCTTGGGCAAAGTGCTGGCCTTGCTGACGTCAACGGGAGTTTTGCCATTGACATCCCTGATGTGTCTTTTTGCCCAGATGCTGCTTGCCCTTTAAGAATCCCATCCATGTGTCTTCAATGTGGACCCCGTTTCTCTACGGTATTTAGGTACCTAACTCCCATTGATTCCTAAGTATCTTTGAGTTGAGAAACCAACTAGTGTTGTACTCTCAAGACCCCAAGACAGCAGCCAATCAAGCTCTTGCTGGCTCAGGGGTGAGTCAACCACTCCCTCTTGACATCTGTATCAGCCCAACGCTCCCCACATTAAAACTACCCCTACTACCCTCGTGATTTGGGGCTACAGGCCCCCATATTTATCCTCTTCCGCTCCCATCCCCTTCCTTCCTGCATTGGACTCCACAGGATTAATCTCCTCCGTTGTTTACAGAGGGTGATTTCCATTAATATGGTCATGTTGTTTTAGCCCCTTTGAACCAGCGAGCATGGCGGGAGGGGAGGAGAGTGGAAGGAGTGCTGTATAAATAATGAGTTTATTATTGGTATATGTGGTTTGTCACATCACCCAACCTATGAGCACTAATCTGTGGGAGGTTTTTCAGCACTTCCTTTACATTCAGATAAAGTTTGCAATGCAATAGGGATTTTGGGTCAGCTGGAATTTCTTCTGCAGAGGAAGGACAGGTAGAGAACTTGCAAAATGATACTTACAAGCAAAAATCTGCGCTCTGGTTCATCCTGGAAAGGGGGAAGAGAAAGACCAGAGAGCAAATGGCACGAGGACAAGCCAAGCTGCAGGACCAAAACGAGCCATTCCGGGCTAGATCTTCACATTCGCACTGCGCTAGTGCTTCGTCCCTCCGCTCAGAGACCCAGCCCGGGTGTGATACAACCACAGAACAAAAGAGAGAATGTAAAACAACTGACTGACTCCAAAAGCAACCCTGGGGACATTAGGAGACCCAAGACAGCCCAGACCCACACCAGGGAGGTCTATAATAGAGAGCGTTTTAAATGCACTCGGTTCAGTTTGCTGCACAGCTCTCTGGGCCATTCTGCTGGAGCGAGAAATGGACCACTGGGCCAGGAGCATGTGGGTGGGTGGGCTTTCTACCAAAAAAAAATACCATGAGAGCAGCCGTTGTGTATGTGTCATTGACCCCTGTGATATATAATGTGAGAGGCGGTGAGTAGGAATGGGGTTGGGAAACTGATCTAAACAGGAGCGAGGATGTGGGGAGAGGGACTGGAATAAGGGAGGTGAAAAGGTAGAGAACCAAGGAGAGGAGATGAAGACAAAGCCGTGGCTGAGAAAGGCAACATCAGTGGAGTTTGTATTCAAAAGGGATCTAGGGCATCGCTCCACTTAGACAAATACAGTCACTGTGAAAGGACATGTGCCTTTGTCACAATTCTATGCACTGTTCCCAGCTGTTAATGGAACCCCCTCCTGGATGAAAGACCCATCCTGGGGGCAGCCACTCTAAGTGCCCCAGACTGTGTAGCCCATTCAAGTGCAGCTTGCAAAGAGGCAGTGAGTAGCGGAGAGGAAGTTAAATGAGTCCACATTCAGATATGGGGACGGCCATGCTGCGGGTGTGATAAGAGAGGAGGGAAATAAGGCAGAGAAAGAACAAGAAACCAAGAAGCAGAAAAGACTGAACAGGTTGGTCCAAAAGAGAAATGAATGAGAGAATGGGAAAATAAAGGAAAAGGAGAGAGAGAAAACTCAGCACAGCATGGGAGAATGGGGCGGTCCTGAATGGACAGAGACTTGACCGAAGAGAGCGTTGCAGCTTCCTTGGTTTTTTAACCCACCAGGCCCACTTGTTGTCAGTATCTGATGCTCACACACTTGCTCCAGGTGTAGGAATAAAGGTGGGATTTTATTCCTGGTCACTGTGGCATAGGATCAGCACTCACCATGGAAGGAAAGGCAGAGGCCAGAGCAAAGCCTCTGGGAGGGAGAAGCACTGGGTGTCAGGAATTCTACTGCATGTGGCAAAATGGAAAGAGATACTTGGCAATCAAGCATACTGAGATCAGCGAAAATCCTCCCAGTTGACTCTAACGAGCTTTGGATCAGGCTGTGGGGACAGACAGGAAGGGAGAAGAGCTGGGCTTCTGATGCAAAAATTTTGCCTGGTTTCTCCAGGCTGGCCTGCGTTTATTGCAAGCTTAGAGCACTGGTTAAATCTAACCTAGCTCCTGTCAGAGCTGGACACGCTGCCTGACTCACAGACAGCACAATTCCCGCTTGATGTCTCTGAAGCCAGCTGCATTTTTATAGAAGGGCAACATGTGGCCATAAAATTCTCCGAGGCATAAAGGGGTCCTCTAAATTCCCTTTAGCCAACATTTCCCCCTTGCCCTTGTCCTGGACGGGGTTCCTGCATTTCAGATTCTAGAGCAAGATGGAACCATTGCGAACCCTTAAAACCCGGGCCAAGGAATTCCTGTTTGAACTAGAGCTGATCTTTCCAAAAAACAAACCAACATCCCATCTTGATTTTCAAACTGACAGGGACGGAGAATCCACCCCAGCCCTTCGGAAGTTGTTCCAATGGTAAATCACCCTCTCTGTTGAAAATCTGAGCCTTCACAGGGGAACCATACTTTCTTCTTTGGGGGGCACACTCATTGCCACAGGGGTGTGGAAGGAATTTGTGGCCCCACATACAGCACTGTGCAATTGGCTAGCTGCATTAGTGAGGGGTCCCAGGCAGTGTAGCTGACTTATTGGATCAGTAATTCTAGGACACCTTTGGAACGAGTCTGCAGCAGCCCTCACGTTCGCATCTCTTCCCCTTCCTTGGAACAATGCCATAGCTTGAGTGATAACTAAACTGGATAGCAAAGCCCTGCAGAATATACTGCACAAAATAGAGAGCTAGGCAAGGGCTGAACAGGTCTTCCCCATCGCTAACTGCAATGGGCCAATTCAGATGCCCTTATCTTACACCAATTAGTAAGTAGCTTACTCCTCAATGGGACTAGCTGCCGAGAGCTACTACTCAGTGGGAGTCAGGATGGAAGATTCTGCTCCGCCCCCCATGTCTCAGGTCAGTGGTGACACATATGAGGAAAGTGATCAGGAATCTGCATCTGTTTCCATGTCCTAGCACATGAGCAGACTGTTCCATAACAAGGTGTATTGTTCCATAACAAGTCCTCCTTGGTTGCCAGTAAGGATAGCCCCTGGAATCTTCAGCACAACAAGCACCTCCCTTCCACTCAGTTAGAGGAGCAACTCCATTAGCTGACTGGTAGCAGTAGTAGGCTCTTAGCCTCTGTGTGCACCAGCCAGTAGAGGGGAATCTGACACACTCAGCCAGCACGTTTCACGTGCAACTTTTGAAATGACAAGTTATTTATAGGCCACTGCTGTCCGACAGTTTGCACTGGTAGGAACAGCAGAGATCCATTTTGTAAGAACGTCACGCAGAGGTCTAGCAGTTTCAGTTTCACACAGAAGCCTAGCACGAGCTGCCAGAAATAAGTTTGTCCCGAGCGCACAAAAGTTGCTGTGGCAGCAGATGTGTGACTCAGTCCATCCGTCTTCCCTGTTTAAACCACGGCGGGGGGAAACTTTTTCCGAAGGGATTTCGATTGCTGACACTTTGCTCTTCTCTAGCATCTCTTCTCTGAGGACCTCAAAGGGCCAGTTTCTGACATCCTTGCTCAACCTGAATACTGCCTTACTCTGTGAGTGCTGCCTGTGTTTTGCTCCTCGTAGCATGTTTGCATGTGAATGAATCATCTCTGCACTGGAAACACCTTTTCCAGTTAAAAAGTCAACAACTGGGCATTATGCAAAGGGAAAGGCAGTGTGGTCTAGTGGCTAGAACACTTGTCTGGGATTCAGGAGACCTGGGTTTCATTCCTGGCTGTGCCACTGACCTGCTGGGTGGCCTTGTACAAGTTACTTCCTGTCACTATTACCTCTGCTATCTTTTGTCTGTCTTGCCTATTTAGACTGTAAGAGCTTCGAGCAAAGACTGTCTCTTGCTATGCATATGTACAGCACTGAGCACCACGGGTCCCCAATCTCATTTGGGTTCTCCAGACACTAGCCTAATACACAGAAATAAAAATAAATGACCTTTCCAATGACACACAGAATGATCTTTGACTTCTCAATGAGCTCAGTGAAGGAGCTCACAGGGAATTTATTTGACAGAAATAGTCTCTTTTTGTTGTAAACTGTCTTCCCGCTGCTTCAGATTTTCTGATTGATTTGTTATTTGGAATTATTGATCAGCTTAATTTCTATGAATAATTCTTATCTTGCAGATTTTTTTCCCGGTATTCAAAGTCCGAGAAGTGTTTTGCGTTTTGACTAGGCGGAGGTCACATGGTGTGGCTTCCAATCCCCGAATGGACGAATTTATTTCTTAGCATCTGGTTACCAGTACAAATGCTCACATTTCCCATTCAAAAGTTGTTATTCTCTAAATGCTCCCAAAACAGAGCTGGTTCAGCAAACCCCTGTGCCAGCAAGCTTGATTGCTCTAAAATATTTGTGGAAAGCAATTGCACAGGGAACTCAGGCTACTATCTAACACAGCACTTATGCATCAATTGAAGCACATAAATGTTTCCATTGGCTTCCACTGACTCTAGGAGCTACTCCCATGCTTGAAGTTATACATGCGAATAAGTGTTTTGCTGGCTCGTGGTGATCAGACAGCAAATGTGAAAAATCGAGACAGGAGGTGGTTGGTAAAAGAAGCGTATATAAGAAAAAGACCCAAAAATCAGGACTGTCCCTATAAAATCAGGACATCTGGTCACCCCAGGTGGCTTTGAACACAGACAAATCAGATGCACAGCTATTTATTAATTTCATTAATCAATTTTGTTGCTGTTCACCCAGCTCTCACTAATAGTGTAAGGAGGGATTCCAGTCTGCCTGTTTCATTCAAGTTCCCAAACCATGTCATCATCTCATCGGCTGAACTCATTTTGCAGAAGTTTCTCATAAAGTTTGTGTGCAAACAGGAGGCGTCTGGCTGCCCCGGTCAGCTGTCTGAGACAATGGCTAAAACTCAGACTCCCAGCCTCAACCTAGACAGGAGGAGAGCAAACAATGTACTTCAGACACAGGTTAGGGCTGGAAGGGCTAGAAATGGAGAACTTGTCCAGACAAAATGGTAGTGGCTTTTTTGGTCTAGCGTGAGCACTCAGACGCTGTGGTAAGAGTTTGCATCTTATCTGTAAAATGCAGCCTCAGCTGGTTGCTGGGTTCTCAAGCCCGGTTTTGTGTCTGTCTGAAGTTCTCGTCTGAACCTCAAAAACTGGAAGAGATCACGTGGTTTTTGAGAATATTTTGAGACTTTTCTATTTAAACTGAAGGAGGGGAGGGGGAGCGGCTGCTCGTGAGGAAGGATTGGCACCTGGTGAAGAAACGGGCAGACGGAGATGTGACTGTAGCACATGTAGACACACTTGACCTAGTGGCACCTTAGAGACTAAGAAATGTATTTGGGCATAAGCTTTTGTGGGCTAACCTCCACTTCATCAGATGCATGGAGTGGAACATACAGTAACAAACATCCTACTGGATGTTCCACTCTATACATCTGATGAAGTAGGCTTTAGCCCACAAGAACATATGCCCAAATAAATTGGTTAGTCTCTAAGGTGCCACAAGTACTCCTTGTTCTTTTTGCAGATACAAACTAACATGGCTGCAACTCTGAAACTTGACCTAGTATAACTAGGTAGTTCTAGTAACCCTAACAGTGAAGAGCAGGTACTCTGGGGCTTGGCCAGGTAGGGCTAGCCTGTGCAGTCCCCTATGCTGCTCCAATAGCATAGCCATTGTTACACATACCAGATCAAACTAGCTTGGCTACGTCTACATATGCTCCTATGATGTTTCCTGACTGCAGTCTCGACATACCTAGGGACTCAGGATGGGCCCAATTCACAGCTCTTCCATTGACTTCCCAAGGACTCCATGCCTCAATTCGCCCTTCTGTTAAGCCACGAGGACAATATGTCTCTTGTCTATTGATTGCTGCCAGCTCTTCAAAGCATGGACAGTTTAGGATGTGTCCACACTGCAGCATTAATTTGAGAGATCCGCCCTCAATATACTTCCCACACTACTGTGTGTACAATGGAGCCCTGATCTCAATGGGAGCCTCTGGGCACTAGGTTCATAGAACCATACAGTGTTCAAGATAGGCCATGCTCGACATTTCAATTCCCAGGGTGATGAAACTAAAAACATTTCAGAGCCATCTCTGCCAGCCCCTGAACTTCACTTCCACTTTGGTCAGTGGGAATTTGAGTTTCCTAGATTCTCACAGGATCGGGCCTTGTATATATAAATAGACAGGAATTGCTTTGCACCCTGCATTTGAACCACAGCAGCTACAGGTCAGATTCTACTGAAGCAGAAGTTTAGAAAGACAGAACGTAATTCCCAATTTAGCCAGGATACCTGAGATAACATCCCCACCCTTGTGAAAAATGACATATTCAGCGTCAAATCCATGAGGCAGTATAGCTGGAGGTGCCATTCTTCAGATTAAACCAAGCAGTCTTCTCACAAACACTATCAGCGATGGTCTAGAAATACTTAATCCTGCCTCAGCACTGGGGGATGGGCGTGGTGACCTCCTGAAGTCTCTCCCAGTCCTGCCTTGCTATGATTCTGTAATATCTACTGGCTGTCCAGGTGGAAAACAGAAATCCCAGAACGCTTTTCAAAATGAATAGGGGATCGCCCTAGGGTCCTGACCAATATTCCTCCTCCAATAAAGCAAGTTGCAATGTTCCAGGCAGCATGTAGGGTGATCAGATGTCCTGTCCCAATTTTTGGGGCTTTATCTTATATAGGCGCCTATTACCCCTCATCTTCTGTCCCAATTTTTCATACTTGCTGTCTGGTCAGCCTAGCGGCATGTGAGATATTGCTGAGTGCACCAAGTATGGGGGCAGCCTTGCATTTTGTTTAACCAGTCCCTGACTTAGGTTCATTGAATTCACTGCTCTGGGCCATCTAGACACTGGTCTGAACCAAAACTCCGGATCCAAACACCTCCAATACTGGTGGGTGTTCAAAATCTGAACCCAGATCTAGATTCAAATTTTGCAGAGGGCTCCCTAACTTGAAAAGGCTCCAAACCATTCCCCCCAACCCCCACATCCCCCAGATCTAAACACCATGATGGAAATGTGGCTCTAGACTTTTAAGGCTTAAGCCCATCTCTGATTCTCACTAGTCTGAGACCAAACCAGACAAGCTCTGGCAGCAGGTCAAATCACAGGAAAACCTAGGTCTTGTCTGTACTGGGGATTAGCCCCAGTTCCAGACATGGACATAGCTGGTCCCGTGCAGACCACATAAGCCATGGTTGCATCCCTGCTCAAAACTGGTGTGAGCTCCATCCCTGAAGATCACAGTGTTCCTAGTCTACATTAGAGGTTTGCACTGGTCCAGCTACACCAACGTGTGGCCACTGTTAGCTGGGATGGGAAAAAATTGCCAGTGGAGAAGAGGCCCCTGTACCAGACCAACACCCACCCACAAGCAGCTGTAGGGAAAGCAAATTCTTGCTCTGTTTGAAGTGGAGAACAAGAGATTTTTTGAAAGCTGGGGTAGGAGCTTTGCTCTCAAAGGCAGCTTTGGCATTTTTCAGCTGACTGTTAGGTTGCTTCAGAATGTACACGTGAGAATGTTTGTGGTCTAGCCATAAAATCCTAATCCCCTTCTAATAAATTCAAACAGTATTTATGCATTATACCGATGTTCTATAATGTTCTTTCAGAAGGAACAGAGATGATTCTTGAGTCTCTTTAGAACTGATATTAGAGGGATTAAGGTAGGGGAGTTTAAACCCAAAATATAGGTTTTGATTTAAAAAAAGTTACCATATTTGGGACTAACCCTGAAAAACTTTCACTCCAACGAGTTGTTCCATTAACTTCAGTCATGCAAGGAAGGAACGTTCCTGTAAGGGTTGCAGGATCGGGCCCATTCCTCTCCCGTGTCCCTCCTTTCAAGAGACATAACTAATTTTAGTCCCAAAGTTCCACACCGTTGTGGCAACCCATCACTTTTGTCATTGAAAATTATTTGCATCAGAAAAAAAGATGAATGAAACAGAGATTTCAGAAAGAGCCATTTATGTGAAATGAAGGCATGCCCACAGCATCTGAAGTTTCTTGTATGAATAATTTTTTTAGTGTCCTTCATTCTGGGGCTTTGTCACACATGGGGTCAGAGTCTCATCTGAGGTGAATTGGTGCAGCTTCATTGACTTCAACAAGAGTTTTGCCAGTCTGCACCAGCTAACAATCAGGGGCAGTGACTGTGCCCTTCATTTTGATTTTGGCAGGTTCAGAGGCATGACTGAGCCCATCCTTCCAAATGCCTACCAGACATTTTTTCCAAACACAGTTTCAATTAAAACAATTTAAAAAAGCCCTGATTAAACACTCCCTTCTGATGTTTGCAACCTAAACACTGCAGCACCCAGCTGCACTTCAGAAGAACCAGGAAGGTGAAACTGACAAGAAATAGAAACATGAAACTGACAAAAAGCAGAAAAATGAACCTATTGATCCAGCTTCATTGCCCAAACTAGATGCAAAAAGAAAATAAACTACATTCAAAATGATGAGTAACTCATATTCTGAAATTCTTGCAGTTTACCCATTAATACGCAGGTGAGGAAGTTTTAAAATAGGTATGATTTTTAATGAGGATCTAACACCCTCTGATGAGGGTATGTAGCTGTAATAATACAGACACTTGTCCGATGTTGAGAAAAGTGTGCAGAGAATAACTGCTCTCTGGGCCATACACCAGGTGAATCTTTATGGCAAAGTCCTTAGCAAGGAGACAAGACATATTTAAAGCCTCTGGGCCTGGTTCTGCCATTGACTTCAATGGAAGCAGGAGCTGGGGCCATTGCCGGTTCTGTGCAGGTTGGAAGCTTTGCAGAGTTTTATGGCTCATTCGGAGGGCTCATTCCCTGGGCGGGATTTTCCAAACCTACCCAGCCCTAATAAAAAAAGGTGTTTAATTACAAGGTTCAATGCGAACGGGCACAAAAGTGGCCTGTAAAATGCACCATTGTACAAAGGAGCTCCAGTGTTAAGGGCTTAGTTTTGGAACAGCACATCTGATTTATTCTTTACGCTTTGGGGCTGGTGCTGTCCCTACCTCCTAATGATGGAAAATGGCAGCGGTATTTCAGGAATCCCCGCTAAGTAGTTTATTCCTGACTTACAGTCAGTGAAATCACAGCACTGTGTTCTCTCCTTAAATTGTCTCCAGGCATATGCTTTGAGTTTAAAGAGAAGTGCACAGTCTGAGCAGGCAGTTTAATGTCTGCCAGTCTGCATTTGTCTGCACCAGACCCTTGGAGAGTGAGGCCAGGGCTGCTTTCATTGGTGAAAAGGGGTTTGAAATCCGCTATGAAAAGTTGGATTTTACGTACAAGTCTGATGTTGGGCGTTGAGGGTGCTCACCGCTTCACAGGCCCAGACCCACTGTGAACTCAGACACATCCGAATTCGGTAGACAACATGACCAGAATTAACTCCCTCTGTCTTTCCAGGGTGTTAGGAACCAAAATGGGATCTGGGCCTTGGTGAATTGCCATTTACAGCTCTGGTTACCATTCCTGATCCTACAAACAGGCAGTGCATAATTTTATTTAGTCCCATTGACTCATGTGCCTTTGCAGCACTGAACTCACAGGGAGAGATGTGGAGAAGGGGTCTAAGCAGAGACCTGGGACTGGGTCTTATTATCTTCTGATCTTGAGTCCCTGTACTGCCTCTGGCATCACCTAACCTCTGTGTAAGGAAGCACAGGGGGGCTAGAAAAGATCAGTGTTTAGTTCCAGTCACACGTCATGAGGCTGGGGTACAAAACGTTACCCCCATGTCACATGGCGGAGGTCAGCCTCTACTTGTTAAAACCCGTGCCTCAGTTTCCCCAGCAGCAAAATGGGGGAGAACCCTCCTTACTGACTGACACGGAGGCTTGTGAAGAAGTTAAGTACTCAAGGATGGAGAATGCCGGTGGAGTGGAGGGTGTTATTATCCCTAAAAGAGGATTGGCATGTAGTTCCATTTTTCATTTGTACAAGTATTTTAATATTTGTATTAAATGGACTATCCCCCCCAATTTTCATTATTTTTTGTCCCTTTTTTTCCTGGCGATCATGGAAAGCCTCTTCCCCAGTCAGATTCATCCCATTAACAAGGCTTAACTTCTCTTCCCAGAGCACTATTCATTTCAGCCTCATGCATCATACGTGTACAATAAAATGGTAAGTCTTTGATCTTATGAATTATCTTGTCACCCCTCTGCTGAGCAGTAAGAGATTTTGGAGCACTGTAGGTTGTCTCTTCATTGGAGGAGAAATCAGTGACACACAATCTGGGTGTATTCATAGAACAACTTGTTTTAGACTGCATGCAGCAGTCCTTGAACAAGGATGGTCGCAAACAGCATGCAGGCAATGCCCTCTCTCAAGAATCTCAGCCATAACACTGATGCCCAGTTTCCAAGGAGCAAGAATTGACTCTAAAGAGATTAAGGTAAAGATCAAACTTCCCTGCTGCTTGCCACAGCTCCCCAAAAAGAAACTAAAACACGAAACTGTCAACAACGCAAGCATTTCTTCAAAACCCAATCAGTGCACCAACACTAAGAACTTGCAAGACTATGTTTAACTGTGTTTAACAGTGCCACCCGGTAAGTCCCCTCATAACAATATTTACATAGTAAGGAAAGTAACCAAAGCCAGCCTAGCATTTTACATAAGAATGACCATACTGGGTCAGACCAAAGGTCCATTCAGCCCAGCATTCTGTCTACCAACAAACAGTGGCCAATGCCAGGTGCCCCAGAGGGAGTGAAACTAACAGGTAATGATCAAGTGATCCCTCTCCTGCCATCCATCTCCACCCTCTGACAAACAAAGGCTAGGGACACCATTCCTTACCCATCCTAGCTAACAGCCATTAATGGACTTAACCTCCATGAATTTATCTAGTTCTCTTTTAAACCCTGTTATAGTCCTAGACTTCACAACCTCCCAGGCAAGGAGTTCCACAGATTGACTGTGCGCTGTGTGAAGAACTTCCTTTTATTTGTGTTAAACCTGCTGCCCATTACAGACAAATGAAAGACACCATCTTGTAAGCAACTTACAAACTCAGTCCTGCCTTGTGACCCACACAGGTGGTCCCCTGCATCTGCCCAGACCCTCACTGAACTCCGGTTCTAGGCCCGGTAGTGCTCTCTGCAACGGCACAAGAGACTGAGCCTCCTATGAATAATGTTGTCAAGAATCAGAGGGGTAGCCGTGTTAGTCTGGAATTGCAGAAGTGACAAAGAGTCCTGTGGCACCTTAAAGACTAACTAAAGTATTAGAGCATGAGCTTTCGTGGGCTAATACCCACTTCGTTGGATGCAAGCAGTGGAAGTATCCAGGGGCAGGTATAAATATATCAATTTATATATCTATATCTATTTATATATCTATTTATACCTGCCCCTGGATACTTCCACTGCATGCATCCGACGAAGTGGGTATTAGCCCACGAAAGCTTATGCTCTAAAATTTTAGTTAGTCTTTAAGGTGCCACGGGACTTGTTGTCACTTCATGAATAATGTTGTTAACGTCAAGGCTGGGTTTGCAAGCTCAGGCTGTACAAGCCCAACCTTGCTCCCATCAAAGACAAAACTTTCACTGACTTCAGTGGAGGCAGGATCGTGCCCCCCCAAACATGTCTGCTCTTCTTGGCACCAGCCAGCACACAGCAGTATTATTAAGTCCCTTGTGTTTATTTCGATCCCATAACTATAGTGGGTATTGTAATGTTCCAAGAGTACCCCAAGCACTCCCTGAAGGCTTATTCTCAGCTAGAGAGGATTTGGCAGGGAGGGTTCGCCAGTAAAACAGAAATTAAAGGCTATTCCAGCAAATTAATCCACATAAACTATCAGCTACTTTGGCACTTTCTTACCTCCCCCACAGGAGCATTGTGAGGACTAATTAGGGAAGGTTGTAAATCTGTAAGAGCCCCAGGTACTGTATTACACATCTTGGAAAGGAGATGAGTGCTCAGTTCTCAGTTGTTCTGCTTCTTCGTACTGTGCCCATAGAGAGCACTTTTTCTGGATCTCAGACTGCTTTATAGACGTGACACTCCTGTAACACAGGTCAGTACACACATCCCCGGTTTTCATCTGAGGAACGGTACGTGATCAGTCCCAAAGAACAGAGTAAGACAGCAGCAAGGCTGGGAACGGACCCGAGGGAAGGACTGCAATGTCTTGCAGCTCTGCAATAGCCATGAACGGCAGCAGTTGTTAGTCGTAGTGTGCAGTGCAATACCCATGGCATGCAAGGCACTTTACAGCCAAGCATAGACAAGGGGCCTGATTCTGATCTCCCTGGCACCGGCGCTTTCCCACAGGTAGAACTTTGATGGAGTTACTTTGGATTTACAACGTAGGATGAGATCTGGGCCCCAACCAGGCAAAGAGCCTGGAAAACAGGACGCAGCAGAAAGGAGACCCAGGCCCTGTGGATGTAGACTGAGCAGACTGAGGAGGTATAAGTCAGAGTCAAGTCTGGTCTGTTATCATCGCTCTCGTCACTTTGTTAACCGTAGCCCTGTTCTGTTATGAAATCACCTCCCCATATAGCTACCACCCCAGGCCACTTCCCAAATAACCTATGAAGCCCAAGGACTACGGGGCAGCATAACCTCTCAAGAATGCCTGCTCCTGAGGGATGCCCTTTCCGTTCGTGTTAAAACTGCCTGCACCCCACTCCAAAGCAGCCTCCTCTTCACTTTGATTGTGGAGAAGAAATTTACCTCAGGAGGAATCATGAAACTGAGGTTACGGAGAGAGTTGCTCACCCTCAGTGAACAAATCCCCACAGCATCGGAAAGTCTCCCCACATGAATCATTCTGATCTCCCTCGTTTGGGGGGGCTGTCACACGCTGGGTTGGCGGGAATGAATCGGCAGAGCCCACTGACGTACAAGGAGCTCACATCCGTTTACATCAGCTGCAGATCTGGCCCAGCGACCATATCCCTCACTTGGGTCCCAGGAAGCGGAGGGGTATGGAGACTATGAGCCACCTGAATGGAGAGCACATCAAAAACCACTCCCACCCGCAGCAACAGTTCACACCTTTCTCTTCCGGGCTGAGTCTAAAATCAAAACAGTTCAGCGCTGCATAAACCAGACCAGGCTCTGTCTCCTGCTGGAGCCCTGCTGCCCCCTAAAGGTATCACTCTTCTCTAAGGTCCAGCCTCACAGGTTGCGTCTACACTGCAATAAGAAACCCACAGCACCGAGTCTGAGCCCCGGTCAGCTGACTTAGGCTCATGGGGCTTGAGTTAAAAATAGCCCTGTAGACAGTCAGGCTCAGGCTGGAGCCTGGGTTCTGAGATCCACTGTCCTCGCTGACCCGAGCCAGCTGCTGCTGGTCGTATATTGCAGCATTGCCCATCCTCACTGGGCAGAAACTCATCACTTGGGAGGCAGCTAGTCAATTGCAAAAGGGGTGGAGACTAAGCCCAATTCCCTTAAAGGGCCCTCCTGCCTTGTGGCAGAGAGTGATGTTGAATGAGGCTAATTTTTCAGTATCTCCCTTCCCGGTCAGTTTCAATAAAATGCTTTTTGCCTCCCCCACTCTGTCTTGGTTGTTTTTATATTTTCTTTTATTTCATAAAAACTCAAGTAATACATTCCTCATGCTCCCACTGTGCTCACTTCTTCCCGGGAGAATGGAAAACCATTTAATCATTTCTAAATGTGTTTATATTATGGAAAATTGTAGATGTTTTGACTGCCCCATTCCTTTCAAAAAGCATGGTTTTTAAAAAGGCAAGGAAGGAATGGAGAGGAAGGAGGGCACAGTGGTGAAAGCATTGGACTGGATTCAGGACCACGGCAGGCTGAAATTTTTTGGCCGAAATTTTTTGTCCACTGAAAAATGCAGATTTGAGTCAATCCAAACATTTTGCAATGTCATATCGAATTGGCTGACTTGTTTTGGTTGAAAAACCAACCAACCATCAATCATTCCAAACAAGTCAAAACGTTTTAATGTTCCTGTTTGAAACAACTTACCATTTCAAAATTTGCTTCTATTTTATTTTTTAACCAATTAATAAACTCAAAAAGGAAACCAAACATTTCATTCTGGGTTGAGCAAAACATTTCATTCAGTCTGAGACTTTTTTCCCCCCAATATTTCAGATTGGACAGTGAACCAAAAAAATCAGTTTTTTGCACAGCTCTACACAGAAGTTCTAGGTTCAAACTCTGGTTCTGCTAGACTCCCTGGGACTTTGGGCCAGTCACGTGTGGTCAATTGGTTTGTCTCTTTAGATGGCAAGCTCTTTGGGACAAGGGATTGTCTCTTACTATCTGTCTTACAGCACCTGACACTATGAGACCCCCATCCTGGTGATTACATAGGATAAATAAATAACAGCAATAATGATCCCATAAGTCCCTGTCTTGTTTCTTTTAGTATAATCCATCTCCCTCATTACTAATTTACACACTACTATCTTTCTCTTGTTTTTCCCGATGTTTATGCTGAACTTTAAAATCACAAGGAGGATCTATCTGGAATCAAAACGGCAGACAGTTCTTATCCTAGCTTTACTGAGAGCTTACCTGGGTAGGAGCAGTCATCGACATTTCAAGGACAACAGTTTCCAAACTGGCTGTTCATTTGGGGTTACAGAAGGCCTTCATTTTCAGGAGCCCAATTTGACACACCTCGCTTTGATTTCAAGAGGTGTAGAGAAACCTTATGGAGCAGGGGGTCTTCAGCAACTCAAAAACAGGACCGAAGACATCTCAAGATGAGGTACCTAAAATTAATGGATTCTTCTGAAACCTTGGCCGTAGCCCTTTAAACCCATGCTAGCATGGACCCTGAGGTGCTAGTCAAAGTACATGATATAGCAGGAGCAGGGACAGCAGCTGAGCTGGGGGATTTACAGCCAAGAAGTAGCACAAGTGAGACGTTAACCCTGCTAGGGCTTTAAAAGGCTAAGGCCAAGTTTTCAAAAGAGTCCACTAATTATGGGTGGATCAATATTTGCAGCCTCTGTGGGAAAGGGGGAGGAACAGGTAGAGGAGAACAGCCAGGGGGCTTATTGCTCAGAAGCAGCACAACTGAGACATGCCCCCTTTCTCTCCAAAACAGGCTTGCAAACACTAGATCTACAGCCAGGCAGAGGCAACAACAGTAATGATAATAATACGAGGATATCACACTGAGGGCAATCACACCTTGGTCTGTTATTCAACGCTGACCATTATTTTACAACCAGCAACCCCCCTTTTCCTCTCTCCTTGTGAGGTGTCCCTAAATGGCTACCTTGCTGCTTGGTGACTGGCTTGGCCCACGGTGCAATGACCCAGATCCTCAGAGGTATTTAGGTGCTTAATTCCCATTTAAATCAATGGGAGAGAGATGTCTAAATATTTTTGAGAATCTGGGCCTGGGCTCATTACCTGAGCACAGCCAGCCAGGTACAGCCTGTAGCTCCCCATCCCTGGCATACTTGCCTAACCCCAGGCCTTTGGCCTAACACTCAGAGGCTTTAACAGATTTCTCAGACCTCCACAATCTCGAAACTTTTAGCTGCATTGAAACCATGCAAATAACATTAACTAGAACATAGCAGGAAGAGCGCGATGGATCTTCTCCAAGGGGCAGAAACAGAAGGGACTAGGCTGAGAGGTAACTGGAAGGCTTTGCAAATTCCTGTTATCCTGTTACCCACTTGTGTGGGTGATTTGTGTAACTGACCAAATCAATGCAAACTGCAAATAGTCCAGTTGACTAGACAATGGTGCAGTGTTGGTTAGCTTCCCACAGCATACAGTCAGGGAAAAGGAGTTTTCTTCTTATAGCAGATGTACACTTAGGTCCCTAGGTTCTCACAGGCCATCCAGAATGGCAGGTCAAAGTTGTCAGTCAGATTGGATCATTAGGCTGGAGTTATATTTTTATTAGATAGGCTCTTGAGGGAAAGGGGTTATTTTGGGGCTAACACTCCCAAAACTTGGAGTGGGTTTCAATATCCAGATCCTGATTTTGCAACCAGAGTTAGAGTCTCACCTTGCAAACATTCCTGTACCTAAATTTACTACTGAGAGTAGTAACTTCTTTTCAGGATCAGAGTCTAGCTTTCATTATTATTGATCTAGTGCCTTTGATGGGCATCACGCTTTACACAAACATAGAAGACTTAGTCCCCACGCTTACGATTATAAGACCTGGATCCAGCAAACCCTTGCACACACACGCTTAACGTGAAGCATATGAGTGTGTGCAGGACTGACACTTCACAGCCGAACCGCTGATCCCATTGGAATCAGTGGGAGTTTAGGACTGACATCTAGGGTCGCAATATCAAACTCTACATCAAACTGATCATTCACCAAGGAATGGCAACAGGCCAAAAGTGAGCAGCGTGAAAGGAAGAGAGGCAAGAGGAAATAATGGGAGTGCCCATTCAATACCAATATCTGGAATGGACTGGATACGTCACTGGACTGGAGGCACTACACTGCACTACAGACATGCCTGCTCCTCTGCTGCGCTGCTTGTGTCTTTAGAGCAAGAAGCAACGCAGATTTAATAATGGGGCATTCAACGTGCGGCTCTAATATCACCAAAGCCCGTGAGCCACAGAGCCTGCAGCACTTACTACTGGAGCTCACTATCACTGCGTCAGCTTCCAACCAGGGAGCCATGTGGTGAGCGTCAAGAACCAGCCATTCAGAGCAAACCTTATATTTGTGGCTTTGTTCTCTTCCAGGCACAAACCAAAGTACCTGCAAGTGGTTCTACAGCAATTGTAAAAAGAAAAAAAAAAGACAAAAGCCACCCACTGCGGATGCTGAAGTTACTGCTGCAGAACGTTGCTAAAAGACACGTTCTGCTTCAACCACAAGTTACTGGGTTAGAAGCAGATGTCTGGGTAGAGTCTCTGGCCTGCGTGATGCAGGAGTTCAGATGACACAGTCTTAATGGTCCCTCCTGGCCTTAAGCGAGTCGGGCCAAATTCTATTATCTTGCTGGATCTACTCCAGTGTAACTCTACTGGTTTTAATGGGTTTACACCAGAGTGAGAACAGACTCAGGCCCTATGAATTCCTAGCATTATTGGAACCTGGGAGGGACCTGCATTCATCTGGGCAGCAGGTTTGGGGCCTTTATCGAGAGCATTCCAAATACGAGGCTACTCAGGAAGGGGCTAGGCAAAGGATTCTCCACAAGGCAACAATCACCTTCAATTAGGGAAGTGGGGAGTGGTTTTTCAGGTAGGGAGAAAAATTCCCGGTTCAGCTTTCGGCTTGGAGAGCTATGCCCTTGCTGAACTTAGAGGGGGATTCCAGACTTGAGCAATGAGCAATGCCAGGAGTTAGCCACCCCGTTGTTTTTCTCAGAACCCAGTAGAGGTGGAGTTTTTCTGTACCCTGTGTGGGAGTCGTGTGCAACAGAAATAATAATAGAAAAAAACACCTGGGTTTTCAGACGGGTCCTTCTTCCCATGCGCTGTTCTCACACTGTCTGCTTCTCCTGTGAGAGACTGATGTGTGAACTGCTCAATCAGAAGGAAGCCTGACTGTGTGTACATGGGACCTCTTCTGAGAACTTTCACATAGTTCCCATTGACTGGGAAACCACTTCCTCTGTCTGCGAGAGCAGCTACCTCATTTGGAAAGTTGCTCTCGCACACGATACCGTGTCCTTTCTTCATTGGCTTGTCTGACGTGTGTCCCGTACCGGGATGGGGAGGGAGGGAAAAGAGAGGAAACACAGCTCCCAAACAGGTGAGATGAGGGAGAAACATTTTCAGAGGATCGATTGGTAACATTTTGACAGCCCACTCTGCGGGGAGGGGGTGTGAGAATCATGTATGTAACACAGATCAGAACAGGACTCTACATTTTATAGAGCTGGACCCTAAAGCCTTTTGAGTTTTTACCCAATCTTTACTCTGGCACGACTTACTATCTATTGTAGGTGCTTACACCGCCCCCATTACCGCGGCATCTGAGTCCTCCCATTCTTTAGTGTCACACAACCCTGTAAGGTAGGAAAGTGCTGTTAGCCCAATTTTGGTAAACTGAGGCATGGAGAGGTTAAGAGACTCGCCCAAGGTCACACTGGAAGTATGTGGCAGAGCAGGGACTTGAACACAAGATTCTGGCTAGGATCCTAACCACTGGACCATCCTTTCTCCCACGGACTTCCTCTTCCATTGACTTCATCTGGTGTCTTGCCCATGCTTGGAGGGCAGGCTCTGGCCCACAGGTTTAATTGTTCCTGATCTATAATAGGGCCTCACTCATTCTCCTCTTTTTCATTCATCCCACGGCAAAGAACCTGGCTTTGGCCATCCATAGGATGTGCTGCAAAGCACATCTGTATTCCCAGGCTTTCCCTGGTGTCAGAGCTGCGTGGGAAGGGAGGGGGCGAGGATGAAAATTGTGTGGAGAGACTGCTTAAAAGAATATTTGTATTTACAGAGCCGTAGCACTCAAGAAGTGCTTGGCACTTTGCAGACACCCAGAAAGAGGCAGTCTCTGCATCAAAGAGAGGAAGCATGGCCCAGTGGTTAGGGTCTTAACTTCAGACCTAGGTTTGATTCCCTGCTCTGCTACAGACTTCCAGTGTGACCTTGGGCAAGTCATTTAGTCTCTTTGGACCTCAGAGTCTCATCTGCAGAACAGGGATAACAACACTGCCCTACCCCACAAGGGTACTGTGATGACAAAGACATTAATGAGTGTAAGGCCCCAGGATATGACAAAGCGGTGGGGTCATCTACGCACTGTTGACAGACAGACTGAGAGCTGGACAGGCTGTGCTGTGGATTGAAGGGCTTCTATCCTGGGAATCTTTTGGAAATTTCTAGCCCTTGGGGAGCCATTTATGTCGATGCAAAGTGAGTGTGAAACACCCCCACCTCACTTTGCACTGAGGTTAACCGCTGCAGAAGGAGCACTGAGCTGGACCCTGGGACCAAGATTCTCAAAAGTGACGAGTGATTTTGGGAGCTTCCACGTAGAGCCCAACTAGACAGGCCTTCAAGGACCCTGACTTTCCGAAAGGGCTCGGCACCAGCCCCTCGGGGTGTGGTTAGTTGGGCTCTCCAAAGCAGTCGGCCCTTTTGAGAATCTCAGCCTTTGCAGATGGAGTGTTTTGATAAGAAGTTACACCTCCAATATCTCCTGTTCATAACACGCTTTGGGTGTGAGACAGTGGGCTGATGCCACAGGGATGGACCTGGCAGAAAAATCTTGAGTGGTAAGTCAGGCGAGAGAGAGATGAAAGCCATACTAACTATTCATTATTATTATTATTATTCAGCTGTGCCCAGAGCTCAGTCTGTCTGTGGTACATATTTGGCACCCATCACTGTGTAATGGTTATAAGGCCCTTACCATTATTAATGTATTTGGGAGGTAGAGACCAACACAATATCCGTGTTTCACAGATGAGAAACAGAGGCACCGAGAAACTAAATGCCCAGCCCAAGGACGCAGTGGAAGTCTACAGCAGCGGTTCTCAAACAGCAGTTCACGTATCCCTGCGGGTACCCAGAGGTCTTCCGGGGGATACATCAATCCATCTAGAGAGTTGCCTACTTTTACAACAGGCTACATAAAAAACACTAGCGAAGTCAGTACAAAGTAAAATTTCATACAGACCATGACCTCTGTATCCTGCTCTATACATTGAAATGCAAGTACAATATTTAGATTCCAACTGATTTTATAATTATATGGTAACAATGAGAAAGTCAGTAATCGTGCGCTGTGACACTTCTGCAGTTTTATGTCTGATTTTGTAATTCAGTTGTTTTTAAGTGAGATGAAACTTGGGGGGTACGCCACAGAAATCAGACACCTGAAAGGGGGACAGTAGTCTGGAAAGGTTGGGAGCCACTGGTCAACAGCAGAGAGCTGTTTAAAAAGTCCTACACGTTCGCCTAGCACTGCCCCCACTGAAGTTAATTGTAAAACGCTCCATGAGTTCAGTGGGAGCAGTTAGACCAATGCAGAGTGCATGCCACCCCTACTCTGCATTCTAATATAGACTGATCATCCATGTAGCAGTAAACATATAAACTGTAATTTTAGTAACACATAAAGTTGATGATATTTGCAATGGGTAACAATGTGCTGGCAGTATAATTTATAGATATTTTATTTATACGATGGAAATATGTTGCATAGGGTGAAAATGATTAGCGCCTCTAATGAACTGGTTGGAGTGTATGTGTCACCCATTGTGCGTGATGGAGTCAGGTCTGCTCAGGTAGCATCAGAACCCCTACACTGCAAGCAGTGAATGGAGAGTCTCCCTTGACCCAGCTAGTTGGGGTCTGAAGTTGAGATGTCTGGATCCAGAGCCAGACCTGATTTTCCAGGGAGTTTAGATGCTGGAGGCTCTAATTCACGCCGGTCGCTAATAACAGCGCTCTCAAATCATGCTCTAAAGATGTGCACTGAATCCACGCTAGGGGTGGTTACTTCGAGTCTTCTGCCTGCCTTGTACATGTTATTTTCATAGAATCAAGGAATCATAGAATGGGAAGAGACCTCAAGAGGTCGTCTAGTCCAGCCCTCCGCACTCATGGCAGAACTAAGTATCATCTAGACCATCCCTGACAGGTGTTTGTCTAACCTGCTCTTAAAAATCTCCAATGATGGAGATTCCACAACCTCCCTGGGCAATTTATTCCAGTGCTTCACCACTCTGACAGTTAGGACATTTTTCCTAATGTCCAACTTAAACCTCCCTTGCTGCAATTTAAGTCAATTGCTTCTGGGCATGTCCTCAGAGGTTAAGAACAACAATTTTTCTGCCTCCACCTTGTAACAACCTTTAATGTACTTGGAAACTGATACCATTTCCCTTCTCAGTCTTCTCCAGACTAAACAAACCCAGTTTTTTCAAATCTTCCCTCATAGGTCACGTTTTCTAGACCTTTACGATAAGGTACATGGCTTCCAGGTAACATGGTAGCATCCGTTAGGCATGAAGAAGCAGGCACAGTTAAAGAGAATTGATTCACTGACCACACTCTGAGCTTCTACCCTCGGCTGAGTCATTTGCTGAGGGTACTTTGCGTCTCAGACCATTTTCATTAGCTTACTAGCTAAGGTTCTGCCTGTCTATAACCCCTTTTGTAACATGTACATAGCAAGCAGCTCCCGTTGTCTGCATGACGTGAAACACAAAGCCGGCGTGTCTCAGGCTGCATTAAGCATCAGACAGAGTAGTTACATTTTAGCGAAGTTGGTGTTAAAAGAACTAGTACAATTTATTATCCATAAAATCGTTGTAAAAATCTAAATGAAACCTAACTGCCTCCTGGGCAGATTTTGCCAAAGGACCATGCCTCTGATGAGATGACACTGCTTCCCTGGCCTGAAAATATCATGATAGAACATTATGATGTGTGAAATTAAAAATGTCCCTCAAATCCCTGTTTAGTGCTCCCCTCTGACATGCAGCCAAACGCAGGCAGAAGTGAGCTACATTGTGCATGCAAAGAGAAATGTAGCAACATGCCTGTATTCCTGCAACCAAGTCCTGCCTTCTTCCCGTCAGTTATTTATCTTCTCCACCTGTTGCATCTGTACAGCACCAAGCACAAGGGGGCCCTGATCTCAGTTGTGGCTGCTAGTTACTATTGTAATACTAATAAATATTGCCCATGCGGCTCAGATTTCAGGATTGGGGCCTTTCATTGTAAGTGGCTCAGATCTGGGAATGCATGCCTCCTTCTGCTCTTAGTTGGGACCTCAAGTGCAACCATAATAAAATAAAAAACAATGCTTTCCAGGATTTGATGACATATGTGCATACTGAAGGGACTTTCTGCTCCTAGGGGCATGGACAGCAACTAGCCTTAGGAAGAGAAAAGGGACCAGTTTAGCTCTACCACAGGAGGAGATTCATGTAGGTACTATTTAGAATGTGGAAAAATATTCTCCTTTCTTTTAGTTCAGGGAAATACTCCAGAAAGACTTGATGAAACCACAGACATTTTCATCTGGAATCTACCCCTATCGTACATTGCATTAGAGATGAGTCATTCCTACACTCCCATCTTCCTTCGCTTTGAGATGTGGCGTTTCACATAGCACGGCGGAAGAGAGAGAGAGAAATATTGTCAAGGCTACAGTTTTCCGTGGTTAAAAAGCAACACAGAAATCCATTAAAAGGAAAAGTTTGCAGAGCGGGAATCCTGGAGTGGTAATTACGGGAAGATTAAAATAAGAAACCTCTGCTTGTGTTGAAGTGGACATTGCCTCCAGCCTACAACAAATGAGACAAGTGGGGCATTTTATAACAGCGCCCGTCACATGAAACTGGAAAGAGTTCCATTCCAAACAAACAACCACTCAGCTAGACTTGGCTTGGGGAACAGAGCGAGGTGCTGCAACGGCCTTGGGAGCACATAGCTTTTTGGCCCATCGGGGGAAGAAGAATGGCCTTGGTAAAGCACTGAAATGTGAGTGAGGCGATCTGTCTTTGCCACTGACCCCTTGCATACCTGGGAGCAAGACAATTCCCCTCCCTGAGCCTCAGTTTGCCATCTCTAAAATGAGGCTAATAATGCCTCCTTCATCAGTCTTGTTTGTTCTGATTGATGGGACATTCTGTTACTAGGGGCATGGACAGCAACTAGCATTGAGGTGCCCATCTTGGCACTATGCCCATACCAATGCATGACTATTATGGGACTTCCCAAAGAGCTGAGGATGCTCATAATCCCCCAGGCTAGGACCTATAATGAACTCTGAGTGGTATCTCACTCCATCGTTTCCTAGTTTGGATCTGGAGCGTGGTTTGGCATATGGACTGCTGCTTCCTAACCCCTCCCGAACAGAGTGTTTTTTAAGGTGTCCTTCCAGGTGGATCTTGATGCTTGTGATAGGCTGCGCTGCCTGGACACACCTGGAGAATGACATCATGTCTATCCGAGAGACAAGGTGGGTGAGGGACTATCTTTTACTGGACCAGTTTCTGCTGGGGAGAGACGCCCGCTTTCAAGGTGACAGAGAGCTGCAGGCATTTCCCAGACATGAACCCCAGGTTGGAGAGACCATCTCCAGCGTGTGAGGGGAAGCCAATGAAGGGGAAGGAAAGAAAGAGGAGGGATGGACAGAAAACAAAGGGAGGACACGGGCTAGTCTATACTGAATGGCTTCCCTGGAAATTCCCCCTCATTTTATAGCAGGGGTTCTCAAACTTCATTGCACAACGACCCACTTCTGACAACAATAATTCCTACACGACTCCCAGGAGAGGGCTGCGGGGCAATGCCTGAGCCCACCTGAACCCCACCATGGTAAAAGCCGAAGCCCAAGGCCATCAGCCCCAGGCAGGGGGCCTGTAACCTGACCTCCACCACCCAAGGCTGAAGCCCTCGGGCTTTGGCTTTGGCTTTCACTTCAGCCCCCAGCAAGTCTAATGGCAGCCCCAGCGACCTCATTAAAATGGGGTCACGACCCAGTTTGGGAACCTCTGTTGTATAGGAATTATTGGTTCCTGGCTCTGCCTTTGGTTTCCCGCCAAAAATGGACTGGCTAAAATGTTACCCACAGGAACATTACTAAGAATCACTGTCATCGCTACCTGTGCCTGGCCCTCTCATTTATTTCCTGGGCTTTACCAGTCTACCCTTTTGCGTCACCCACACAGATACTGGTCTCTGACGTCTCCCAGGAGGGTATGGACTGAGTAGCACGCAACGGCCAAGGGCTCCATTCTGCTCGTCGTTACCACAGTTGAAATCCATGGTAGCATTGCTGGAGTCGGCAAAGTTACTCTGGATTTACGTCCCATGTAACTGAGAGCAGGATGTGGCCCAAACCATGTGGCACATTGGCCTATAAGTGTTTATTGAATGACCGAGACCACAATCTCTAGAAAACACTCATTGTGAAACCTCTGACTAATCTGCTCTGGTCTGTTCCTTGGTATAATTTCAAGTTCAGTGACATTTCTGACCTTGCAGAGAAAAGAAAAAGAAATAATGGCTCATCTGGTGCTTTTGGTTGTAACTTGTTCCCAAGGGAAGGGAAAGAACAATCATGCTAAAAGATTGCTAACACAAGAGAGACCTGAGCTGTGGAAATCAGACCTGGATTTGAATCTGAAATTCGCCCCGAACATAGGGGCGTTTACTTTGGATGTTCCAATTTGGGTAATTACTGAGCTAGGCTTGTATTAAAAAGCGAATCCAGATCTGGGTCTGCAGCTAAAACTGCTGTGAAGTTTCATCAGCTGCAGACCCATTGTTCCATTTCAGACTCATCTCTGGTGCTTAGCAATACAGCTGATGCATGCTCCTGGGGGCTTGTTGCTATTTGCTGCCTCAGCACTCCTGTTCTTGTATTTTAATGAAACCACAGAAAAGACCTATCAGGTCATCCGATAGGCCCTTCTTCCAAGGAAGGCAGAATTGCTCCCTATTGTTTCCCTGACGTCCTTTGGGAAGCTATTCCAGAGTCGAGTAGGCTTTGCTGTAAGGAAGTCTTTTTTCCTGATCAGAGTCATCAGTGGGGCAGATCTGGTGGTGAGATGTTCAGGTGGTCTAGCAAAGTCAGTTCTGTTGTTTGAGTCACTGAGTTGGACAGCTGCTCAAGAACTGTCTGGTCTTCCAGCCTCCGTTCTGGGGAAGATAATTTTCTCGGAGAAGTCCCAGAAAATGCTCCTGAAAATGTCAAGAATGCTTTGTGCAGGGCTGGAGCCAGTGCCCTCGGACTTCCTCGGGCGAGGGATAAAACAGATCAAGGCAGCAAAACCGAGATATTTTTGGGCACCACTCAACCTCCAAAAAAAATCACAAATGTTTCCTGGCCCGGGTGGGAGAAGTTGCTTGGAAGCAGATCAAAACAGGCTGCCCATTTGATCTGTTCCTGTCAGATCCTTCTGGTGGGTCGTAATTTTTTTGTGCCTGTTGCTCTGTGGCCTCTCCAAGGCATAACCTTTGCATTTCATAAGGATAAGGCTGTGAAGGGAGGTCGCTCTTGTTCTCTCCTGGGGCGTTTGACATAGAGCCCTAGTTGTTTACAGATGTGTCGAGAGGGCAGAAGCGTGCATGCTAACGCAAGAGACTCAGCCAGGATTGTGGTGAACAGAGGGATCAGAAGGAATATTACAGTTCTGCACCTTCTTCCCCTGCCCAGGGTTGTGGCTTTGGTCAAATCGGGTGGTCTTTCAGCTCAGACAATTTAGTAGCAGTTTAGAAATAAAATCAACAAGCAGTTATTAGATTCAGGGCCAGGGCTTTCAATGGCTGAGGTTTTTGACTGGGGGAAGGTGTGTGGTGGTGGTGGGGAGCGGGGGGAAGCGTCTCAATATACCTTTAGGGTCAGCATATTGCTGGAGTCTGGAACCAATTTACTGGCTTTCAAGTGGTCTCCTTTCAGAATAGTAGCAGACCTGAAACTCTTGGGACACCTTGGTAAGACATGCCTGGTGAGGAAATCAGTCGCCTCTTTGTCCCGGGGGGGGCTCGCTCTGCTTTGGTTCTTTTCATTTCCTCCCACAGAGAAAAGGGTTTTAACACCGAGGTGACCGACGCTAACAGCCGGCAATGGGGTCCGTGGGAGCAGAAGAGGAGTCTGCATAACCAGATCTCTTTGCAGTGGGTTTTACTGTCAAACGGACGGGACTGGAAGGAGTCTCCCTAACGCAGAGTCAGCAGGGCTTCCCTCAGCCCAAGTCTGCAGAAGGCTCAGTTTGTCTCAGCTAAGGGAAAAACGAAGATCTAAAGTATGGTTCAAAGTTCCAAGTAGGAAGAAGAACCAAAGACCCTTTCTCCTGGTTCTCCTCTCTCAGCTCCATCCTTCTTCTCAGCAGCCAGCCTTCCTTAATGCCTGCAATGGTCTGCAGTTTCCCACAGCACACCCTTAATGCTGCAGTGGGGATCAATTCCTCAGCCCTGCAGGCAACACTGGGCTTTCCTCTAGCCAGAGGGAGAGGATTAGCCCCTTCTCTGCCAATCTGGGTGTAATAAAAGTGTGACACACGGAACAGCTGGGATAAGACTGAGATCTTGGTTTCCTGGCTCCAGCCACATGACGTGGGACTCTGTTGCTAAGAAGGCTCTATGGTCTCTATCACATGACAGGGGTGAGCACACATTAGCCGCTGGAGCATGGTGGTTGGGGTACACCCAGCCCATCCCACAGAGCATGCAGTCTGGTTTTGGATTATCCCTTTCTGCAGCAAGCGTTGGCTCATGGCAGGTTTTCCACTTCTCCCAGGTTAGACAGGACCTTTTCATCGATAATACTATAGAGGGTGGGTGGTACTTGTAGGTCTCTGGAAAACCAGAGCCATATAAACTAGGAATGCAGCGTGAGAAATATCGCTGGTAATGGAGGTGGGGTGAAAGGAGGCATGCATTATCTTCTGGTTTCGGGGGGTGCCCTGATTGTAAAGGGGAGTCCTAGTCTAGGGAGTTAATCAGAGTCGACCTTCCCGTTTGACTAAGAGATGGTCCAAGGAGATGGATCCAATTGTCTTACGGAGTGGGAAGTCCTCTGTACCCTATACCATGTTGTGCCCCCTGTATTCCTGCATTTCTTCTCTGTTTTAAGTTCTGTGTCTATCTAGGCATCTACTTAGCATCAGAACATCCCTACAAGCTCAGTCAGTATTAGGCCCATTTTGCAGACAGGGAACTGAAGCCCAGAGAGATTATTAAGGAACTTGTTCAAGGTCAAACAGGAAGTTTGAGAACTGCTCCCTCATCTCCTCATCCCTGCCTCCCTCTCATTGGCTGTTGTATTTTTAGCAGCTCTGTTGTAAGGCACTGCTGATGACTCTTATTCTTATGACAGTAGCAGCTAGAGGCTTCTCCCTAGCTCATGGTCACATTGTGCTAGGTGCTGTACATACATAAAATAAGACACATCCCTGCCCTGAAGCTCTGACAATCTAAATAGACACAGGTGGGAAGAGAAACAGAAGAGCAGAACGGAGAAGTGTCTTATGCAAGAGCAATGGCTGATCAGGGTGTAGGACCCAACTCTTCCAAGGCCCCACCCACTAAACCACATTGTCTCGGCAAACGTTGAAAGCTTGCATAGGATTGGCTGCAAAGATAAAATTCGGCTGTAAACTCCCAGCAGAGGACCCAATCTGCCTTCCTCACACAGGAAGATCGCCCATTGAAACTGAAGTCCTAGAGAGTTTCCCGGTGAAAAGCAGCAGGACTGGGCCTGCAGTGTAGATGGAACCAAGGTAAGCCACAATATGTTGCTGAGACTTAATAGACTGACTGGGGGCATGTCACAGCTGGGGAAATGTACAGATGACAGCGTTTGACAAGCCACGCCTTTGCGCTACTAGATTTACAAGGCCCAAAAGGTCAGTGATCTGAAACCCAAGCCTGTTTGGGAACTCAGGATCATCCTAGAGGGCTTACAACAGAGCATGCTGCAGGGATACCATGCTGGATGGCTTGGAAGCCAAGGATGGCGGGCAGCCATTGGTTCAATAATATGCAGAGCAACTGACAATTTGGTGAGCTAAGAAACAGTGTGAATAAGCACATTCCTGACATCCTGGAAGTCAGCACTCACCAGCAACCGCAGGCAAACTCTGGCCTCAGGCCCCCATTTTAAAGTATCCATAAGGACGTCTCGTATTCTACAGTTTTGTGTGTGCTGTAGTCATGCCAGCTTCCATAAATCCTATTTCACATTGCGTAGCGTTGCTGTTCGCACTTATTTGTGTTGCTGTAGCACCTAGGAGCCAGGACCCCACTGGGCTAGTACAGTACAAACACGGAACAAAAAGTCTCTGCCCCTAAAGAGCAGCCAGAAGAGGAGGAGCCTTTGTTCAGAAGAGTTTTGTAAGGCTTAGTCAGTGTACGTAAAGTAACTCAAGATTCTCCAGGGAAAGGATAGAGCAAAATCAACTACCTTTACAACCTGACTCTGTGAAGTTTTTCTGGCTCCTTGGACAATTGCTCATGACCCGTTTCAGTGTCTATATTTAAACTGCCCAGTGGGCACTAATTCTGTTGAAGCCCCTGTGGAGTTGAGGGTGGTTGGGAAGAAATTCAGCCCAGGTGATCATTTCTCAAGCCTTTGCCAGCATGACACAAGTATGGTTAATGAATGTGACATTTGTGGCCGGATGAGCTACACTCAAGAGAGGTAGACTGGGCTGCCAACGGGATAATGGCCCTACTTCAAGCAGTTTCAAGAGCAAATTACAGTGTGCGATGGTTCCTGTAACCAGTCACAGTCTTCATTGTCAATGGCCTTGATGAGTAACATAGACTGGAGAAAAATTCCCTTCGGCACAGTTTAATAACTCCTCTTCCTCATGAGAGACATGGAAAATACTCCGCGTTCATGTGACACCTACAGAAGAGACTATATCTGCGGGGGCGAAGAAACCCAGTCTTTCCTGATCCCCGTATGCCCTCACCTCCCCTTATTTCACTGGGAGCTTTGACTATTCATGGCATGCAGGAATGAACCATTAACCATTGGTCACTCCCAACTTAAACCAGCAAATTTAGGAGCAGAATTTGGCCCTGTAGTATTGGTCAGATTTTCAAGATAGCCCAACGCGCCCCTTAATCTGGTGACTGTGTGGGAGCTGAGATTCAGATGCTCAGAGGTATTTAAGAGATTAACCCCTATTGAAAATCAGTGAGCATCTAAGGATCTCAGCACCAGGACACTTATGAAAATGTGGCTGTATCTCTCCTACATGCGTACTCCTCCCTTCTAAGCAAGAGTGCGGCATTCTCCAACACTGCAGGAGTGTTCTGCACCTTCATTACATTTCATTCTGCATTTATGTGAAGAGCTGGGCGAATTATTTGTAGGCAAAGAGTTTCTCCTATCTAGTCAGCCATTTTCTGGTCTCAAATTCCCCTCAGACAGCCCATTTTTCTAAATTAGATTTTATATCCAAAATTGTTCACTTTCTGCAATTAAATTTCAGCCTCTGCCAATTGCTTGGATTGTGATTGGTTATCCTAAATCACGTGACATTGCTTCTGCTTCATGATAAGTGGGTAAGTGAAAAATACTGCAAAAAAGGAGGGGGAGGGAGCAAAAAGCATTTCCAGTGTGAAGAGTTTGTTGGATGTGTGTGTTTGTTTCATTCCTTAAATATTTGTGCAAACAAATAGTCATTTGCATGGACAGGCACAGAAAAGCAGTCACAATATGAATGTTGTTGAACCAGAAAGCTATTTTGAATTCAAATGAAACGTTCATGAATGTTTTACAGTATTCACTCAGATCCAGCTATGCGCCCAACTGCACTGGAAAAGACACATAGAACCTCTTAAAGAAACAAGGATTTCTGTCCTAATCATAAACAAATGTTTCCCAATTTGGCTCTTCTCCATCTTTAGTGTAATCTTTTTTCTCTCCCTCCCCTTTTAATAAAATTATGTCTGAAACAAAAATATTTATTACTTTTATGAGTTCCTATTTGTATGGAAATAGAATTCAAGATGTGATATTTCTCTTTCTCTCTCTCTCTCTTTTTTTTTAATGACTGATCCTCAGCATTTCTTCATCTGGCGTGTGGCGGGAAAAGCACAGATTAAAAAGAACTGTGCAAATGTTTTTTATAAACTTCTCTTATTTTCTTGCCACAGGACTGCCTTTAATTAGCTCTTGTGGAGTACAAAGGATACATAATGACACCATCCATAGCGGAGGATATAAAGATCTACTGTATTTATTGCTGAATATTCACACTGTACTCCAGTACTTTGATAAGTACCAACCTTGGACTAAGTTCCATTCTCATTTACACTGTTGTAAATCCTGCATAATTATGCTGAGGTCAAGCAAACTACTCTGGATTTACACCAATGTATCTAAAAATAGAATTTGGCTCATTATTCTCACTTTCCAACACACTCCGCTCAAAGAAAATTCAATTACGGTAAATGTACTGGGACAGATTTAATAATGTTAATCCATTTAATATCATGTAACCATTTGGATTTTTGAACCCTGCGCCAAATTCTGGTCTCTGACACTGGTAAAACCCTGATATGGTCTAGTAACTTCTGGAGTATTTTGCTAATTCTAGATAACATTCAATTTAAGATTTATCCCCAATCATTTTAGCAGACGGGTAGCAAGTTGATTGATTTTGACACCGTTTTCTTTCATCCATTTAGTTTCAGTATATTGTGTTAAGTTGCTATTTGAGAATTCTTTTTTCTTTAATGCTTTTATCTTAGGAATCAGCTTGAATGTTTTATCTTGTTTTAGAAACTCAGCTACAAAACAAGTACAAAAAAGCCAACAAACCCCCACAATTTAAAGTGCTCTGGCATGCCGGTAGTACTCTAATGTTAATGTCTAATCCTGCATTCCTGAGGCACCTTCAACTCTCAGGGAATTCATGAGGGATTATTTGGATTGCGCAAGGAATGAAAGATTGGGTCCATCCTGGTTTTCATTCAAAGGTTTTAGAACTGAGAACACACCAAGCTCCCCAGTTCAAAATAAGTCAGTGAGAAGACCATCTGCACTTTCTTCATGTCCTGATGAGTTGCGTTTTTAAAGTATTCTGTAACCAGCATCCCAGATAACAGGACTTGCAATGGCACAAATTGATTTTGCACAATATACTGGATTTACAAAAGAAGGCAACGCCGAGAAACACCCCTGATTTTAGCAATAAGTCACAGAGCACAAGGCAATCCCTCTCCAATAGGCTGAAAAAAATGACACCGTCCCAGTTTGCAGTATTCTCCCAAGTAACAGAGTGACAGAACGGTATTCTGGAGCCTGCTCCCACACTGATGCACTGCAGAAAAAGGTGCCTTTGCCATACAACAAAAAATAAATGCAGTCTAGTTTAAATTCTTTGGGTCAGATCCTAGGCACCTTGCTTTATTTTTACGCAGGCAAAAGTGCTGGGTAAAAACTAAGTGAGGGCACTCGGATTCAAGCAACAGTTTTCACACTCTGATTCTTTTGGATATTAGTGCTGAAACTTACAAATAAAACTTTCCTTGTGTGGCCTAGTAAAGCTTTCAACCCAGTTGTGGTGCCCGGTTTTAAATTGATACAGAAGAAAATGAGAGCGGAAAATGATCCGACGTTTGCTGTTGGTAAACAAGACCCAGTTCAGCTGTGCTCTAGGACATTCAGCATGTAAACCTCCATGCTGAATGTCAGAAATGTAAGGTTCCTCTGTGACAACAGAAAGATAGAAAGTCTCATCTTTGTGCATTCACTGCGGGGTTGGAGCAGAAAGAGTAAGTGGAATAAACCTTGTCCAAAGCAATGACATTTCTGAAGTACCTTTCAACAGTGAAACACTAGATGCTCACACACACTATTGCAAAGTCTTTCACGTCTACCTTTAAAGCAACCATCCTCAAACCCTCTTGTGCACTGGAAAGCTAACTTTCCCCTTAGAAACAGAAAAGGTTGAGTGCTATTAACTTTTGCAGCTCTTACCTGATGAGGTAAGATCAGTGCCTAGATAGTAGCTACTATGGCTCACATGGGGTTATGCAGCCAGAGTGGGACTGAAAGAAATATAGCATATAGCTAGCACCAACTAATGCCCTCTGGACAAATGACCAGTCAGTTAACATTCATGGTCCTACCACTAATTTCATGCCACGCCTGGCGAGTCAACAACAGTGTGAAAAAACCATCACGAAGGCAAACGCACATCAAGGTAGGACCTGGACAGACATGCTGAGAAGATCCAGAAGCTCATCATTTCACATAGCAACGGAGTGCTCTAAGCACGGGTCACACGCACACCAGAAAACTCATTCCACGACAGCCCACTGTGTGAGCAGCTAGCATGCAACTGAAGATGTGCCAGCGAAGTTATTAAAATAGGCTGCTGTTCAGCAACAAACAATGTTTCCTGCTTTGAAGAAGATGAAAACAAGGGCTCTACTCACCACGGAGGAAGGTTGGCGAATAGGTTGCAAACGAGTCAAATATGCTGTTGGAAGCCATGACCCCAGTCCAAGATGATTCTTCGGCTAGTCCTTGTGGTTTGTTTGTATTCCCCCCGCTAGTCTTGGAAAAATAAGTTTGAACTGAAATACAAAAGAGAGAGAGAAAGAGAGAGAGAGAAATCCACAAGG
This sequence comes from Dermatemys mawii, assembly GCA_007922305.1. Classification (NCBI taxonomy): domain Eukaryota; kingdom Metazoa; phylum Chordata; order Testudines; family Dermatemydidae; genus Dermatemys; species Dermatemys mawii. The sequence continues at coordinate 7,284,498 of ML677388.1, forward strand.
AAGCTAAGTGCCTGTTTGTAACCAAGAATCTGGCTTTGCCGTGCCACAGGAATGCTCGGCCACAAGTTTTTCAACAGAAGCATATGCACGCTGGATCATTAGTACGAAAGGGGGGGAAGAAAACAGGGTTTTCAAAGAGATAGACCGAGGGCAGCGTAAGGTATGGAGAGCAAAATGAATGAATGAATGGAACTTACCCTAGACAGACAAAAATACAGCTGGTGTTAACAACCGGGGAGGGGGGGAAAACCTCCTTGCTGAGGTACAGGTACTCTTCTAAATTGGAGATTGCAGTTTGCTTGTGGTTCTGTGGTCGCCTATGAGGCCTGAAAGAGTGTTAACTCAACCCCGGTTCTGAGACAGAAAAGACTCCAGCTAGTCATTCGCTGAGTGGAAGAGGAGAGTCAGCTGACCCATGATGTCAACGGGGCATGAAACATCTTTGTGGCTTCTTCTTTTTTTTTTTTTATGGTTTAAATTTATTAGTTCATGGGAGGCCTGGTTGACTCTCCCGGATCTTATGGTGAATGACATACAGAAGCAAAACTTAGAAGCACTGAGACATTTCCTTTTAATTAATTATATTGTTGCCATAGAAGAGACAGAAGAGAGACTTCAGACTTCTAATTGGTTGATTGAAGTAATAACCCATTTACATTCAGTGGTTTTCTCCTTTTAACTGCCTTTTCTCCCACATTTACCACTTGTCTGTATCATAATTTTTCGCCCTGCCTGGCTTTCTAACTCCCAGCTCTCTTGGCTGATTATTGGTATTGAGCGTCGAGACTGTTTCCATATGTATAGATGGGTGGCTTGTCTTCCCTGGGATTTTATGTGAATTAGCAAGACCCAAAGCACATGCGGCAGAATAAACATAGCTAGCTGAAGAGGAGGAGTTGCGGCCATTCATCATTCTTTAAAGGTGCAGAATACATTCCAGGGAAAGGAAGGCGATCAAACTGAGTCTGAAGCCCTTGCTCATGCTAGGTAGTGCTTATTCATTGGGGTCAACGTGAGTGTTGCCTGGGTAAAGCTGTGGAGACGGGTTTTCAGGAGTAATAGTCACCGGCTGATTATTAATGACGATGCTTTGATATCTGCAGGTGGGTAAGTGCAAAGAGGCAGATATTTAGGCATGGAAGCAGGTTTGGCGCCCAACCCACTTAGGTGCTTTTTGAAAATCCCACTAGGTGCCTGTCTACATCTTTAGATGCCTACATACCTTTGAGAATCTTCCTCCATGGCCCTCAAAATAAGGCTTAAATGGGACCTAGACTCTATATTGGCCTTCTCCAATGGGTGAATTTCACCTGTTCAGGAAATAAACCTCACAACATTCCTGGGAGATGCACAGTGGGCCATCACGTTTTAAGCAAACTTCCCCAATGGCTTCCTGGGGAAGTTCTGCATAAAATCCTGTGGCACTAGAAGGTGCAGAGTTATTAGTAAAAACGTAACTTAAAGATCCTTCTGAACTGGTAGCATCAACATCTTTGAGGCCTTCAAATCCCTCCTTAAAACTCTCCTTTGCCTTGATGCCTACAGAAAACTTGACAACAATGAGGCAGCTGGTGCCTGGAGACCACTGCTGGTCACGCTGACCAATATTGTCTCACTGTTTCCTTGGGCTCCAGTGTCGATCTGTCCATATCCATCTGGTGTCTCTTGTCTTAGATTTACATTGTAAGCTCTTTGGGACAGGACGGTCCTTTTGTTCTGTGTTTGAATAATCCCTAGTGCAAGGGGACCTGGTTCCTGAGTGGGACTCTTAGGAGCTACTACCTTACAAATAATTAATCTTCCACTTACACTTGTAAGTTTGGGGCTTACCTTTTTCCTTACTCACAGTGAGTAGTATTGACTCGTGAGTAATTATCAAGGATTTGGCCAAATACACATGCCCACGCCAAAGGTGAAAAACACCCCCCTCCCCTGCAAATTGAAGTAGCGACACATCACTTTGGAATTCCACCCAGAAAATCCTAGAAACCAGAGATGAGAAAGACCAATCTTAGGTCATCTAGTTCACTCCCTGGCCAGTGTCCGACTGGTGCCTACAGTCCAGTTCCCAGTCCTTTGAGCAGCACAATTTTTAACTACTCCAAATGCTGGAACGGCGGGGGGACCCGATAACAGTCTTCAGATATGTTAAGGGCTGTTACAAAGAAAACAGTGATCGATTGTGCTCACTGTCCAGCAAAGAGAACAGAATTTGGCCCTTTATTTTTAACAGTCATCATTAGTTTCTAGACCCAAGTTGACGCAAGGCTGGTATTATGCCTACATCCGCTGTGTTATCTGGTGGGCATGTGTGGCTGATGTCCTGGTGATAATCACCAGTCAAATATTATCTTTTCTCTGTGTGTTTTTTGCAGAGACCTACTCACTATCATGTCGGGTTAAGAATTCATTTCATTGGGGCCCTGTAGGTGGAGAAATGACTGACTAAAACACGGAGAGATTTTTCTTCCAAAAAAAGATGTTTGAGGAAGTGAAACTCACAGCAAATTAAGTCTGAATGAAATCTGCAGGCAAAAAGTACCAAGGTTTGTGGTATTTTCAGTGCATAGGAGTGGGATCTAACCATATTTCTACAATCCTGCGTTCGCTGCACATACCTGCGGGGATTGAAAGTATTGGACATTATTGACTCTCAGAATATTAATACTGAGATGTGCCAGAGTTCAAAATCCTGGGACTCTGTTTGCCCTTCATAAAAGCGGCCATCCTGGGTCAGACCAATAGTCGATATAGTCCAATCTCTTGTCTTCTGATGGCAGCCAGTGCCGGATGCATTTCTGACTAACTAAACGAACCCCTGTCTCCAGGGTGATAACACCAAGTTGCGGGGAGGGGAAGGTATGCTGATCATTTTACAGCATAAAAGGAGGGGGGAATTATCAAATGAGCGAGTAGGACAATGTCACCTTGTCTCCATTTGCCTTATATCTTCTCAGATCACGTCAAACCCTCCCCGCCCCGCTTTCCTCAGATCCCACTTCTCCACACTGCGTGTTGCTGGCTGGCCCTGCAATGCTATAGGCATGGAAAGCTCCAGGACTTCTGGCTATTTTCGTGAGTCCTTTGACAGGGCTTGCTCCAGGGTCTATGGTGAATTGGAGGGGACAGAAGATTCCTCAAACCTTGCCCTGCTCTATAAAGCAGGAATTTTGTCCTCTCTCTCTACACATGCCTTGATCCCACTGAAGTCATTGATGCATGTGCAAAAGGTGGATAATAGACTTATTTTTCCTATAGTGCAACATTTTTCATGTTTGATACAGCAAGACTAAAAGTATGTGGCATGAACGTGTGCCATTGAATCAGTCAGATTTTATGCTATTTTTTGATTCCTTGGCCCCGAGCCTTCCCTGAGGAAAAGGACTGGGACTTTCAAAACCACTGAATTCAAGGAGAGGAGAGTCAGACCAAGGAGGAGCACTGTGGAAATCCCCACCCATGAAGCACACAGTGCAATTTAGAAAGTGGAGACAAGGAAAAGAGATGACTTAAGCCACCTTCCTTATCCCTGATCCTTGTATGCCTGGCTGGACCCCTGACGCAGCTGCTCTGGTTTACAACAACTACAAATGTCCTCTATGGTCATTAGGACATCTGGGGATCAGTAAGGTGCAGAGAAAAGCGATCACACCTCCTTTTCCCAGGCCACATCCCCTAACTCAGCCAAGGTGGAGTAGAAGCAGCTATCCCAGGTTTACTCTACTCTGCACTGCTTTAATCCTCCTGGGCACAGATAAGTTGGCTTTACAATTGCTTTGCTCCAGCACAAAGCATCCTAAGTGTAGCCCTAGCTCCTGCCCCGGATGCTTTCCTTGTTATACTCATCTCTGAAATTATCCCCAGCTGTTTTCTTTATGATAAAATTCCCCCCGCTTTAAATTGCTGCATTTTTTCCATGGGTGTGTCTCTAAATCTAAATACTCCAATTTTGCTCATGCAGTCAAATGCAAGGGCTTATTATGTGGTCTAGAAATTGACGGGTATTCCATATGTTATCTATATACTGTACCAGAAGCTTACACTGTGTTTCAAGGAAATTAACAACTATTTCAGGCATTGCATTTCATTACGTACATTACAAAAGTGTGTAATGGAAATGCTGATATATTTTATTTATTTATGACCATTTACACGTGGAAATACAAAGCACCTATCTCAAATTCTAAGAACCTCCGACAAACTTTAGAAGACAAAAAATGTATTAGAGCCGTTTACAAAAGGTTGGGTGGGCAAGGAGGCTGTTAGCTTAGGAGCTGTGAAGTGAAACGGAGCCAAAACTGGGTAAAATAGTGAGCTCATAAAAAGTACAAAAGAATCCAACATTATTCCTTTGTTTTTAATTGGGATTTTTGGTTTGAGACTCAGCCATCATTAAGGGAATATACATGTGCCCACAGTCTGGTGGAATGGGTGCATAGAGCTATAGATGTCCATGCTAATAACTCATAGATCAAACAACACACCCAATAGAGAGAGAGAGATGTCTAGATATATAGATATTATATACACCTACATGAACACATTTCTCCAGGCCAGAGTCCATGTCTCACAGGTGTTGGTTCAGCACATAGGACAACGGAGTCCCACTTCTGATTAGGCTCTCTCGATGCTATTGCAATATAAATATTTGGTAATAGCCCCTCGATCTCCTCAGAAGATTGCTACCTCTGTCTTCATTGGTGGACACACAGTTTGAGATTTTAAACACTTCCGGGAGACTTGGATGAGAAGGGATCTGCATTTGTTTTTTCTTTGGTTGAACCCTTTAAATAGCTGCATTGTATTGCAGTCACTGAGGCCATGGATATTTGACCCAAACTGAAGCTGATTTTCAGAAATGCTGGACACCCTCAGTTCCCACTTACTTCAGGTGGAATCCTGGGTGCCCGTAGGGTGACCAGACAGCAAATACGAAAAATTGGGATGGGTGTGGGGGGTGATAGGAGCCTATATAAGAAAAATACTCCAAAATTGGGACTGTCCCTATAAAATTGGGACATCTGGTCATCCTAGGTGCCTCCCACCTTTGAAGAGACTCGGATCCTAAGGCCGCTGAAATCAAAAGTTTCCATGTTCTCCAGCAGGCTTCAGATCAGGCCCCTTTCTGATGTTACAAAAGTTGGAGCCCCAAAAACCCTCAGAACCGCTGAATGCATGTGGAGATGGTCGCCTGTGGGGTTGGGACAGTCTTTTGTTCTGTATTTGTACAGCACCTAACACAACAGGCCCGTGACTGGGGCTCCCAGGGGCAACAATTATACAAATAAAAATAACAGGCTGGCCGTGGAAAACCAATTTCACAATCCTATTGACTGCTGGCAAAGGCCCCTGTTTTCTGCCCTCACTTATACTTTGTGCATCACTGAGCTGCATTTACCAGCTCTATCCTGGGGGGAAGGGAGGTGTGAAGAGAACACCACAGCCGCATGGAGGTCTGCAGTTACCCACAGGCTGCCTTTTAAATAGCTGGCATGGCCCTTCAGGACAGGGCTGTTTGGAAGAAGCAACTTTTTATGCATTCTCCTGCGCTGAGCAAAAAAACAAAACCATGTCGTACTGTCATAAGAGCAGACAAGTCAAGTCACAGGCCGCTGCAGGGCAGATCAGACGCAGGCAGTTTGGCGAGGCTGCCATGAAAGCCGGTGCGCCACAGGAAACCACTAACTCTAAACATGAGACAAACACTAGGCCCTGCGCTCCCCCTCTGCTTCCACGAGTGGAGAGGAGTCAGATCTGGCAGAGCGCGGCGGTGGGTCTGTGCGTTAGGACCAGCTCCGCGGCACGTTTGCTCGTCTCCATGCACAAGAGCGCCAGAGTGTTTTTGCAGGGAGTGGAGCGGGTGGAACCAAAAAGCTGAATTCTGGGACTGGGCCCCGCAAAGCTTTGTATACCCCCTGGCTCATGCCCATGAAGAGCTCAGGGAGTGGGACATGACTTTTTAGTACCGCCCCGCTGCATTTGGAAACTAGTCACTAGCCCATTACAGTGAGGCCCTGCTGCTCCCCTGAAGACATCCAGCTGAATGCACAGAGGGGCAAAGCAGGATGCTGGTGGCATCAGATATTGTGGAGTCAGCAAAGGCAGTGGTGATGGGGAGGGAATAACACACACGAGGAATCAGAGTGTGTTACTACTGCTGTTCAAAGTGGACTTGTATCAGACTGGCAGTGCCAACAATAGCGATCAATATGGGCTAGTTGAGCCAGCACTGGCCTGAGAATCAGAAGACCTACGTTCTAGTCCCATGTGACTTGAGGCAAATCATTTCCTCTGTTTTCCTACCCACCTTGTGTCTATCTTGGTCATTTAACCCCTGGGTGCCCAACCTTATTACACAGGAGGGCCACATAAACTTAAGCACAACCTTGTAGGGGCCAAACAGATTCTACATATTTTAATAAGATTTAAAGTCACCTGTACTGATTTATATTTTACCTTCAGCTCATTTTGTATGTATTTAGATAGGTTGTTTCTATGTACAGTATTGTCTGCTTATACACTAAAATGATGTAAACGTGATGACAAAACGCTAATGAATCGGCCATCAGTATATTGTGATGAAGCAAGCCGCGGGGCTTATCAAATGCTCTGGTGAGCCGTGTATGGCCCGTTGGCCATTGGTTGGGCAGGCCTGATCGAGACTATATGTTCTTGGGCACAGAGACTGCCTCTCTGTGGTCAGACCCCACACAGCCTTCTCAGCTGGAGTGTCTGTGTGCGACCAAAATAGATGATTATTATTATTGAGGAAGTGGACAGAAGTGTCTATTGCAATCATCACATGAAGCCTCTCAGAAAGCTTGTACCGGGAGGAGTTCTCTGTGAAGTCCTTCTCCCTGAGAGGGTGGGGCTATTTTTCAATATTAGGGGGGTACCTGTGTCAAGGTTCGATGGCACATCCCTTCACCCCCGTTTTGGAGAGGTGGCTTTGGGAGGGTCTACAGGCTTTTTTAGGGCACAGACAGAATGTGGCCTGTAATGGAGACATGGCAAAACGAAGGGACTAATACAGTGAAGGGGGACATTTGTATAGTCAAAACACAGGTTTTCCTTTATTGACATATGGAGGAATTCCTCCTCAGCCCTGAAGGTAGGGAGGCAGCCCAAGGCTGTCAGCTGTATCTGAGAGCTGCAATGAGACATTGGCCTCGTCCTGGCTTGGTGAGGGCACAGGCCAGAGGGATCAGGCCCTCGGCACGCTGGTGAATTTCTCCCCTACGTGATTATCGCCAGCGACCATCGGTGGATCCATGAAACAGGCTCACTCTGCCCGTGGCCAACCTCCACAGGCTCACTGGCCCTCCTCCTTCAGACTCCCCCTCAGCCTCTCTCTTCCCTCCCCCGCCCCACCCCCCAAATCAGCCCTCTACCTACACGATCTGCTCCCACGCCGAGGGGCAGGGCCAAATAACAACAATTTTACATGACCAGCCAGCGTCTCCCCAGGACAGTCACCTCTTCCCTTCGTTTGCTTTTGCCTCTCACCCGCCTGCCCACTCTGTAACCTGTGTTGTGCAGGCTCAAATGACAACGGGGGTCCCCCTTCGCCTTGCAGTCTGGGACTCCACAAAACACCCCTACAGGCTGGGCTAGTGGGTGAGCTCTATCTGTCTCTTCCTGCTGATAATGCCTCATGATGTCTCCTGCCACATCCAATTCTATCTCCCCAGCATCCCTTTGGAGGCTCCCCAGAATCACCCTATGAGGCTAGGCCGTTTCCTCAGCCCCCTGAGAAGGAAGCCGGGCCTGGAACCGAGAGCGCTCAGCCACTGCAAAGGACGAAGGTGCTGCAAGCAGGAGCCAGGTGCAAAAGGGAGCTTTAGGACTGCCCAGGTTTGGCTCTGCCCTATTTAAAGGCCCAGCCTGAGAAAAGCATGATGGGGGAAAAAAAGATCCTATAAGAGGATAGGCCCTGCAAGGGGGGCAGGGTTAGCAAGGAACAGTCACAAAGGAAAGACCTGGGGGTGAGAGAACACCTCTACATCAGTTCTACTTTCAGCCTTCCTCCCCTCCTCTGTCCCCTCTCACTTCGTATTCTCCACCTGAGGCTCCTTTCTAGCTGTCATGTGGCCCATTACAGTGGAACGATTTCCCTGTTCTTGCTTACCAAGCCCGCAGCCTCCACTCCTTCAAAGCCACCCCCCCTTTTAAAATAATTCTTCCTACCTCCTTCTCTTGCTATTAAATTCCCCATGCTGTCCCTTTCCTGGAGTGTTTCTCCCATATCTGTTTGCTTTACCTGTCCTGGAGTGCCAGTCCTTTGCCCAGGTCTCACTGTACACTTACAAAGCACTGTGTCATTTTAGGGACTGTATGTGATTTTTAACAACAGCAACGATGGTGGTGCACCCCGACTGCCCAAAGACTTAAACAAATGAGCCAAGCATGTATTCCCCCTCTGACAAGCCATATAAGGCAGGCGGTGCAGAGCCAGAATTAACCCCAGCGGATCAGAATGTAGCCCACAGATATTTATGTGGAGGTTGGAGAAAATATGAAGCTGACCACTGTGCTCGGCAAACGTTAGGAGGATATTCAGAGAAGATGAAATTGCTCCTTCCGTTCTGGGGACTTCTTGGCTCAGGGAGAATTACAGGCCCTGCTGGAAATAGAAAGAACCAGATTCTGCATTCACCTCCACACAGGCAACTCCTGTCCACTTCCATGGGAGGTGGGCAGACAGATCTGAGAGCTGAGCTTGCTCCAGAAGCAATAGAACTGCTCCTGGTGTGGAAATAAACATCCTTTTACTTAATGTTCTACGCTGCAGGCCTGGTCCTATTGAATACAACAGCAAAGTCTCCATCCGTTTCAACAGTAGCAGGACTATATGGCCCTGATCCTGCACTGAGATGCGCTCAAGCAGACCCCTGCACCAGTGAAGAGCTAAATGGGGCTCTATGTAGGGGAAAGGGGTCCCCTTGGCCAAGTCATGTGTGTTATGGAACCAATTTCTCATGGCCGGCAGAAAAGTCACCCACTCATCTTATTTATTATCCGCAACAATTTGAGCCCCGGGTTTCATGTGTCCTGGCTTTCGATGCCCCTTCTCCTTGTTCGTGAAATTAACGTTGCACACGGTTGTAATTCACCAGAGTGGTCTTTCATTATTGAAATGTCACTGATGGTTTCAAAAGGAAGAACAAAAGAGACTTTTCGATGGGGTTTTTTTTTGGCATCACACGCAGGTTTCCTCTGGATTACATCACTTACATGGCGTGGATGAAAATGATTCCATACAGCGAAGTGAAACTGTCTCTCTCTAAGCCACAGTGACCCAAAATATTCTCATTCAAAAAGACGCCATTTCCCCCAGTGGGTGTTAATGGCTGGTTTTCTGATAGGCTGAATGCCCCCGACTCCACTGAGGCAAAGAGGGAGTACAGCTGCTCAGTGGCTTTGAAAATCAGGCCATGAATGCATTGAAAAGTCCTCTGCTATATATATAGTAAGTCCTACTCTATTCATTTAGATTCCTTACTATAAATAGTCCCTAGGGCTACTTGTTGGGGTTAGAGGGGCCTAATGGCGAAAACAGTGGCCTAGAAATCAGGAGACCTGGGTTCTGTTCCTGGCTCTGCCACTGAGCACTTGCAGGACCTTGGGCAAGTCGCTTCCCCTCGCACCCTTCATCTATTGGATTGTAAGCTCCTCAAGTCTTTTATGGTCTTTGTCCAATGCCCAGCACAGTGCTGTCCAATCCAGGCACTACTGTAACAAGAGCAAGGTCCCCGCCCTGTAATAAGCCCCGCCCCAGGTATACATTGGCTGGAACCTCACTCACTTCCATGGGGCTCCATGTGGGCTCAAGGATCCATCGGTGTGGAGATTACTGCAGGATCAAAGCCTTAATTCTGCACCCACAGAAAATGAAATAAAGGAGACTAGGAGGCTGTTAAATCCAATGCTTTAACTGTCACTTAGCCCAGTGGCTCTCAATCTTTCCGAACTACTGTACTCCGTTCAGGAGTCTGATTTTTCTTGTGTACCCCCAAGTTTCACCTCACTTTAAAACAACTTGCTTACAAAATCAGTCATAAAACACAAACGTGTCACAGCACATGATTACTGAAAGACTGCTGACTTTCTTATTTTTACCAGATAATCATAAAATAAACCAACTGGGATATAAATATTGTACTTACATTTCAGTGTTCAGTATATAGAGCAGTATAAACAAGTCGCTGTATGAAATTTTAGTTTGTATTGACTTTGCAAGTGCTTTTTATGTAGCCTGTTGTAAAACGAGTAGGTGACTATCTAGCTGAGTTGATGTACCCCTCCTGGAAGACCTCTGCGTACCCCCAGGGTACATGTAGCCTGGTTGAGAATGACTGACTTAGGACACCCAGGAGCATTGGCTTTACTGCACCTCCAGGGCACGGCAGGGCATGTAGAGGCAGGGGAAAGTCATATATAAAAATACCACTGAGACCTGTTCCCTGTCCCTAAAAATATAGTCAAAAAATTCTGTAAATGGAGTAGTCTAGCGCTCTGATTCCTGTGCCATAAAGTATGCAAATAACTGCCTGTGCTTTTCCTGTTTGGAGCCGTATCAAACAGCTAGCACTTCTTTGGTTTAGCAAAAACAATCTTATTACCCTCAGCAATAAACTTTTTTAGAAAAAGAAAGAAAGAAAGAAAGAAAGAAAGAAAGAAAGAAAGAAAGAAAGAAAGAAAGAAAGAAAGAAAGAAAGAAAGAAAGAAAGAAAAAGAAAGAAAGAAAGAAAGAAAGAAAGAAATCTCATGTTAACAGGCAACTCTGGAATAAATTAATTTTAGTATAAGGGAGGCAAAATTGCTTTAAAAAGCAGATTTTTATGGATAATTTCAACTTCTCACAATCCACTGCAACGAAAACACAGCCACTTAGAATTTCTCATCCATCCCTGTGTGGAATGCTATGGTCAGTCGGAACCTCACACCGGCAGCAACTCAGCTCTGCCTGCTCTAGCCAAAGACAACCCGTACTAGAGAAGAGCAGGATAGGGTCTGTGATACACAACTGGTCATTTCTGATCCCCGCCAGTATAGGGCAGTGCCTCCCCATCCACCCACCGGTATATCAATATGAACCGAATGAGGCCCAGGGTCCTGAGGAAAAACTAGTATGTGATCAGGTAATTAAAGACTGCATGAAGGGGAGGAAATGAAGTTGCACAGACATCATTACTGTGGCATTTCCTAACTTTTGAGCGCTCGACTTTGCAACCTTAATAGTGTGATTTTAATGTAGCATTTGTATAGACACACACTTACACGCACACAATTCTCATTCACCAAAACGCAAGGACACAACTCCCCAAGACCTTCCCCATTACATGTATTTTGCCTTTGGTTCAACTGGATGCGAAGAGAAGACATAAACTGAGCACTCAGACCCGGGGTGCCCTGCACTGCAAGCTTGTTACCACTGCAAGCTTATACTATTAGCCAGGAGCATTACAGTAGATAACTGCTGTGCCTTGAGAACTGAAGAGGCTGGTGGTGCTGCCATCCAGTGACTGCAAAAGCAACCTGGGAGCTAAAGCTCAGGGAATTTGAAATTAATTCCAGGCTCCAAGGAATTATCCTCTGAAGCAACTAGAGCCTAAGGCAAACACTGTAGGACCGAAAGATGAACGGGCAGCTCTCTCAATACAGGGATGATGATAAAATGCTTGGAGAGCAGAGTATTGCCTTTGATTTGACCTCTCTGGATCATAATGCTCAGTGCTCAGGGTACGTCCACACTGCAATAAAAGACCGGCGGCACAACCTGAGTCTGCTGACTCGGGCTCGCAGGGCTCAGGCTGTGGGGCTATAAAACCGCAATGTAGACATTTGGGCCTGGGCTGGAGCCCAGCTTCTGAAACTCCACGAAGGGCCGGGGGGGAGCTCAGAGTCCTGGGGCCTGCCCAAGCGAGAACAGACATGCTCTAAGTGACCACTTGTCCCTTCCAAAGCTCTTTGCAACAGTCTGCACAGCCCCGCGAGGCAGGTGAGTATGATCACCACCATTTTACAGATGGAGAAACTGAGGCAGGGAGAGGTGAAGGCACTTGCCCAAGGCCACAGAGGGAGATGGTGTCAGAGCCAGCATTAAAGTTCAGAAGCTGGATCATCCTGGGAGATGCTAGTTTTGGGTCCTTGATCCATGCTCAGATCACATAGTGCTCAGTAACTCTTGACCTTGTCCCATAACCCTTAATTTCGATTGGACTCTAGAGTCAGAGCCATGCAGTAGGGCAGGGGTGAGGTCTAGTGGGAGCCAGGACTCCTTGGTTCTAACCTTGGCACTGCCATGGACTAGTTATGTGACCTTGGGAAAGTCTATGAAGTGGGTACCCGTAATGTCTCTCCATCAACAGAAACGCTGCGAGAACAAAGTTTTGTAACTTGCTACACAGCCCCTTTGCCATTCCACGGCCTCCTTCATCTGAAGATCTCAACGGGATTTGCTAAGATGGCTAAGCCTCAGTTTCCCCATTTCAAAGAGCTCCCACTTTCCATGGCACCTTATCAAGCTGAGAACATGGTCTGGTCTTTAGTATAGGCATCTGGGGTCAGCACTTCGGCCCACCAGCTCTTGCAAGCACTGTCTCGCTGAATGAGTCAGTTTTATCTCAGATTCTGCACCTGGCACATCTTGTATGATTTTAGAGATAAGAGCAACGCAAAGCCGTGGACAGCCTGGTAGAGCTAAGAGAGAGGCCAGGGAGCCAGGAGCTACAATGCATCTCACACACCCACTGCCTTTTGGTTTAGGGTCCCCAGGCATCTACTGCTGCAAGATTTCAAACCCCTGCATTTGAGTGTCTTGGAGCTGGGGGTTTGGCAGACGGGAGCCTGGGTTTCCATTCAGAGCCATCGTTAGTCATTTGGGTGTGTCTGGCAGATTTCAGAGCCCTCCGCTGCCAAGACTTGATGCCCAATGATCCATCACGCCACCCAGAACCGGCATGGAGTTCTTCCTCAGCCGATAGCTCCATCCTTTCCCTGGGCCGCTGCCACTGGCAGACCCTTCCTGCCCATACTCCTTTACCCCTCATCCATTGCATGTCCCCTGACACCGTCCCCCTTGCACCCAAAACGAACTCAAAGCCTTTCACCAACACTGCATCAGCACAAATCTCTCTCTCCCCGCTGCCCTCCACCCCGCTCTTCTAGCATCGCCATTCACATTGGCCCTTCGCACCATCTTGCCGTGTTTCACCAAGAAACTTCTCCTCTGCAGCTCCTGCTGCCTGTTTGAAACCCAGGTCAGCCATGGTTCAGCATGCGAACACCCAAACCCCTCCTAAGGATCCTGATCGGGGTGACACGTTAGTTTCGTTTTCACTTAGCGCAGGGAGGTTTTGCTGCTGCTGACACAGATTTCAGCTGAGGCCAAAAGAAGTGCAAAACCAGAAAGGCAACCCAGGACTCCTTCCCACGACAGGGAGCATTTCTCCAGGGCTGCATTACTGAGCTCAATGTCCCCAGAGTGACCTAGCTTAGCAGAAGTCCAGTTTTGCTGCCTTTCACCATCTTGGTCCTGACCTCAGTTCTGTTTCACCTGGCATTTGAGAAGTTACCAGGCATGCTCCACAGAGCACATTCCACATACCTTTAAACCAGGGCTGAGTTCAAAGCAGCACACTCACCCCAAACCCTCAGACACAGCGGAAATAGGCGTGGTGTAAACACAGAGAGAGCAAGATTAGCTAGAACTGTCCCTCCAAGCTCTGAGGATGGGCAGATTTGGATCCAGATCCAGACTTAACTTGGACCTATGAGCAGATTCACTAGAGTATTATTCATCTAGCCCCACGCAGGGAAAGGACACGTTACGAGACGCACAGAAGGAGATAAGGAGGCATCTAAGCACAAGTCAGAAAACAGCGCAGGGCAGCAATTCAGGGGCAGGAGGTTGTGGGGAGATCTTTGGTGAGGAGAATGGGGTAGGTTTTGTGGAGTAAGGTGGCAACTGGCCAGCAAGAAATGCAAAGTTGCAGTGCGTGAATGATGGCACCAGGCTGAGCAGGAGAATGATTCTGTTGCCTGGGAAGAGTTTGGATGCTGCAATAATAGGAGGAACAATAGAGCCCAGTGAGTATGTAGCCAGGGAGTGACATTAAGGGAGAAGCAAGTGGTTCGGGAGGAGTTCAAGGAAGGGAGATAAAGACCTGGGAGGAGGGGAGTTATGCAGCTAGGAGCTTTGATGCACAGAACTAGACAAGACCCAATAGTCAAGAAGCCCCACTGACCTCTTCAGACTTTGTCTCTGGTCGCCCCAAGCTATTAATAAGAGACTGGGAAGCGCAGCAACCTCACACAGTCCCATAGACACAAAGGGTCAAATCCAAACTGGACTCCAGTGGAGATGCACATCTCCTTCCCTCCACTCCCCTGCCCCTCCCCCGCTCCAGCAATCCCACGTGAATCTGGCCCACAGAGCGAGTCTGAAAATAACCCAAACCTCAGCTCATCCCTGGAGGGGTCAGAAATCCTCTTTCCACTTTCAGTTTTAAACAAATCTGCCCATTCTAAAAAACCAGGGGAATCTATAATAATCACCCATCCATTTTAACTATAGCCCTTGTGAACAGCAATGCAAAAACAAACAACAATTTATGGCAAGCAGCAGGGATTTTTGTGTCTGGTCTGTGGTCTCAGGGAGTGTGCTATCCAAGGACAGTGTTCCAAGCAAGCCAGAAAAACCCAGAATATTACTGGTGTGCTCTCGTTTGACTGATCTCCCTTGGAGGCGACCAAATTATAAATCAGTCAAAGCAGCCTGATTTAAAGGAAGCCTGTATCTTTCCCACACTTTTTCTCATTTGTATTAGAGGCCCCAGCTGAGACAGGAGCCCCATTGTGCTTGCCCCTGGATAAACCCTTAGGCTGGGTCTAGACACAGTTTTTGTACTATGTCAGTCAGGGGTACGTTAGACCAGTACATCCCCTAGTGTGGACGCAATTCTATCGGTGCCTTATGCTGATGTGGCTTATTTCCCGTCCAGCATGGGAATAGCTTCTCCAGTCTAAGCACATATGTAGCAATAGGACTGTATCCAGACTGGGAGGGGGAGATTCGTGCCTGTTAACTATGCTCATACTGCTCAAGCCAGGCAATGTTTGTGTGTGGAGAAGGTCCAGTCCCACAGGGCAGGGAGTGAAACCAGAAGTGCCCAGTGACCCAGAAAGCAGGGCCAGTATAAAACCCAGGTTTCCAGTGCAGCCCTCTATCCATTAGGCCACAGGGCAAGGTACCTGCCCTCTTTATGTGGCCTTCTGGGGTTCATTCAAAACCAACACACTTGTCTGGCTTCAGTTCTTTACCCTTCCTCTCAAAGTCTGGCAGTGATCGGCGGGGAAGGATAGCTTAGTGATCTGAGCATTGATTAGCCTGCTAAACCCAGGGTTGTGAGCTCAATCCTTGAGGAGGCCATTTAGGGATATGGGGCAAAAATCTGATTTAGCTGGGGATTGGTCTGGCTTTGAACAGAGGATTGGACTAGATACCTCCTGAGGTCCCTTCCAACCCTGATATTCTATGATCTCAGCCCACTCAGTCTGGGAATGACACACACTGAATTGCAGGATGTGGGGCGGCAGGTAGTGAGTGCCGAGCTGCTGGCCCTGGGACACCTGGCTGCCAACCCCAGAGTCCACAGTTAACATCCTCTGCCCTCATTAGGGGTCTTGTGGTGGGAGCATCTACCTCGTTCTCCTGCCTCACCCAGGGTCTCCAGAAAACAGCTTGGGATCGGTTACAGAAAGCTCATGCTAGCCCCGCCGGGTGCTGTGATTGTCAACGGGTGACTACAGCTGCTAAAGAAAGTCCAATACAGTAGAACCAACAAGTGCCACTTGCTGCTCCAATCCAGTACCGAATCACACCCCTCCCAAGTTCATTTCCTCTTCCCCGCCCCCCTTCGCTTATTCTGTCTTCTGTGCTGGGAACAACACGCTGCTCCTTCCAATCCACCCCATCTCTTCCTTGAGCAGCCTCCTAACCGTCACCATCCTCCCTTCTCAGCAATAATCCCCATCCTCTCCCTTGCCTGAACCATCGCCCAGTGGGCTGACTGCCTCAGACCCCAAGCCTGCAGCACAATGAATTGTCAGGGTCAGGGTCTTGGAGCAGAGAGGGTTAGGGTTAGTCTACGCAAATATCAAAATAGGGTTAATTATGTAAAACGCCTCAGAAATGTACAATGATCTAAAGGCATTGCTTGGAACAATGAACTAAATAATACTTTATATGTCCTTCATTTTTGCCACCCAGCCAGCGGGAGGTGAAAATTAACTGCTAGGCAGTGGGCTTTCTTGTTTCTTTGTCGCATGGCATGGCTGTCTTGGCCTGACTGTCTCTTTGGTTACGTCTGTTGTATCAAAACGTTCAAATGAATAACCTCCAATCGAAATGCCACAGCTCCGCCACCGCGTCTAGGTGAGGCTAGCAGGGAATGCTGTTTCCTGGTTCGGTTTGGAGGTCTGGCAGGAGGATCTGAAGGCTGCGTGTCAGTGGCTCTGGCCGAAGGCAGAACACTTGGTCAGGTCTGGAAGGCAGACATTTGTGTCTAACTTACCAGCCCTCAGAGCACCATGTATATCGAGCTGGTCGTTTGATAAGTGCCTTTGATGATGGGGAAACACAGCCAAAGAGCGCACCGACTGGGGAGACCATCAAAGAGATGCAATCGTGACCAAAAGTCTGACTGTAGGTGAGAAATCCGACTGAGGAGTGCATTGACACCGCTTGAGATCGTGGCGATAAGAAGGGAGGAAATAAGCATTGAGAGAAATTGCACATTATGAGCATCCTGTAGTGGAGAAGGTGAAATTCTTTATATTTGTTTCTTTTTCTGTCGGCGGAATATGGTGCCTCATTTTCTTTACCAGACAAAGGCCCAAGAGACGTCTTGTGAGCATGAGCCTAGAGCTGTCCTCCGATGACAGGGGGTCTATTCGCACTGTCACTGATTCACTCTGTGTTCTCAGGCAAATCACTTCCCTGCCCCATGCCTCAGTTTCCCAGTCCATAAAAAAGGGGCAACAACACTCATCTCCCATGTGGGGCTTGTGCAACTGAATTCGGTCATGTGGCTCTTTAAGGTGAGGTATTCTTAAGGAACGGGACGCTGACAGCCCGTTTGAATAAGCCCCAACATGTATTTTTGTTAAATAATCAAATTGTTTTACAAAACGTTTTATTTTCGCTTCAGAAGAACATGAAGTGCCCATGCAAAAGGGTTTCAAATTTGAATATGTTTGTGCCATGCTGAAAGCCCCGGGGACGCCCCAGCCGCACAATAACAGCAGGCTCCACCTCCTATTACACTAAGGCCCCGATCCTGCAAAGTGCTCCATACAGGACGGATTCCCTATTAAAGTCAGTGGGACACGGTACATGCACAGCTGCACTGGAACCATCCATTGAAATTGGTATAGCCATTGAAATCAATGGAGTTACACTGATTTACACCTGCTACATACCTGGGCCTATTTTTATTCTCTGTCTGTGCAGCCTCATTCTAATGGACCTGCCACATTCTCTGAGTCACTGGGTTAGGGTGACCAGACAGCAAGTGTGAAAAATTCGGACAGGGATGGGGAGTAATAGGAGACTATATAAGAAAAAGACCAAAAAATCAGGACTGTCTCTATAAAATCTGGACATCTGGTCATCCTATGCTGGATGTGGTTGTAATATAAACAATAAAGATCATTCGAATAGACCATGAGACCCCAGAAATGAAACTAACTAAAACCAGAAGCCCAGTTTGAATTGAAGTGCAAAAACTAAACAAAGATCAGATCAACATGGTGAAGGGTAGATCTGATTTTGTAAATTCTTACTAAGCTAAGGAGTTTTTAGTAGCACAGATCATGAATTTGTAATGTAATCTTTTATCTTGGCAATGTCACTCCACCTATCAGCAACTATCATGTTTACTTATTTTTTCGCAAGGGAAGAAACAGTTCTGATCATTATCTTAGCTGACAACTGCAATGTGTTCTTAATTCAGCTGCAAATCAGGGGTGTGAAAATATATAGGGCCAGAGCTTCAGCTGGTGAAAACCAGCTTGGCTCTACTGAAGTCAGTGGTGCTGTGATCTACAGATCAGGCCTTGAAACGTGTTCCAAAAAGCAGAAGAAAGCAATGTTGGTATGGAATACCCTCCCCCCACCCCGCACTTCAGCCTCTGTTATAAAAGTAGGACATCAGACATCTTAAAATGTGTGAGTTCAAAAGATCTTGGGCTTCATATAGATCCAGACACTTTGGCCAACAATAAAGTGGCTCCGTTTGGGATTTGTATCATGTAAATCTGTAAAGGCTGGTGAAAAGGGCACTGCTTTATTGATCCAACAGCATCATCTTTTTGGTAAGCAGATGTGTTTATCAAAAAATGAAATCAATAGGTCTGGGTTGGACAGCTGACCTAGTGTGCGGAAGACAAGAGGTAGCTAGAGTCTTGCTTGGTTTCAGAAATAAAGCAGCTGTCTCTTTTGCCCTTTAAAACCTGGGATGCAAATGTACCACTGTAAGATGCCAAGTCACCGCAGGGTTTGTCCCAGCTGCATCCCCTAAACAAGAGGATCAGGTTTACTGTAGCAGCTGTGCTGGCTTTAATATGTTTTTCAATGATATTTAATAATTGTTAGCCCTTCTATAGTGCTTTTAATTCCTAGATCTCAACAGACCTTACAAAGCAGCATTCATATCATTATCCCTTACCTTACAGTTAGAGAAACTGAGGCAGGAAGAGAGGACAGCCCAGATCCCATGATTTCAATGGAAGTCAAGAGTTTAAATGCCTGTTAGGATCTGGATTGAAGTGACTCAACCAAGGTCATGCAGCAAGTCAGTGGCAGAACTAGTGCCCTAGCTATGGACCCATGTTGCCTCCTCTTTGCAAAGTGAGATGGGTCCTATGGAGGCAGGTCTCAGAGACAATCTGTAATCAGCAGAGAGGAAGGATCTCTAAGCTGAGCCCCTAGGTCTACCACAGACTCACTCAGTAACCTTGGGTAAGTCTGGTATGTCTGGAGGATTCTAGGGAGAACAGGTCTCTACATGTTACTGTACTAAAATCCTCAAGCCCTAGTGGTACCTGGGGTGTATTTTCTGGATTTAAAAGAAAACTAGTGCTGATATATTTTTTCCCCTTTCTTTTTTATGGGGAGCGAAATCTCAAGCGTTTCAGTTTCACTGTTCTTCACCGTTGAGACAGGATCCTCTCGTGGGGCCATTTGATCCAGAGGTTCCCTCGGCAGGTTTGCAAGTAGAGGAACACGACATGTTCTGGTTTGTTTTCTGCTTCACCTTTTCGGGAAAGGGGTTGGCTTTTATTTCTCTTTGTTTTGAAGCATGCGCTACGTGAGAACAACTGTGGGCTGCAGTTTGCTATCAGGGAGCCTTTGAAGTGGTTAGAAAAACGAGCGTTATCCCCACAGCCTGTGGGCAGAGGTGGATTCGGAGACTTTTTCCACCATTAAAAAAGAAAAATCACACCCGCGCGTGCACGCACACACACACACACACACTCCACCCACATTCCAGTTTCACTGAGCCACATTACAGGTGAGCCAACTCAGTTTCAAGGAAAGCAGTGGGGACGACACAGGGTCCTCTCCTAATTAACACCGACTAACAGAGGAGATTCCCTTCCTTCTACTTGATGAAATTCATCCCTGTGCACTGGACCCAACACACCACTCGGCGTGGTGCACGGACCTTGCACTGATCCCTCTGCACGAGGGTGAATTTGGTGCAACCGCGCACAAAGAGCTCCCTGAAGTAGCTCAGGGACTGCTTTTCATGAGTGTCTGCTGCCGTTCTAAGTGCTTTCAGAGCGCTTACGCTCAGGCTGTTTTATGGAAGGGACAGAGCTACAGGGTCTGGTTCTCTTCCCATTTCCACGAGCACATCTCCATTGATTTCAATGGGGTTACTCCAGGGTGAGAGAATAATCAAGCCCAGAGACTGATAGACAGGAAAGCCCAGATTCTCCAGGGCATTTAGGTACCTAACTCCCATTGATTTCACTGGGAGTTAGACACCTAAATAGGCGCAGGATCAAACCTATCTAAGCATTTACGCCACACTCATCCTTGTGGTATGTGATTACGTAGTTTGTGGGTTCAGGCCCCGATCCAGCAAAGCACGAGCATAGCTTTAAGTATGTGAGTACACCCACTGAGTGCAACTGAAACACTTATGAGGATGATTTCTTTATCACCATCTCTCACCATTTTCTCAAGAGGCTGCGATGGGTGGGTTTTCCCCTGAAAACCCCAGCTCCTGGAGTCAGGTGTTCACATGAAACACTCAGGCTCTGGCCCTCCTGGTTGAGGAGAAAAGATTGAAAACATGAACCCCAAAAGCTCAAAAACCGAAAGGTCAGTAAAAAAAACCCAAATAACATGATGATGATGATTGATGATGATGATGTATTATTTTGAGGGGGAGACCCAGCTCATAATTTTTTAACATTTGGGGCTGTAATGAGGTGCCCAACTTCCATTAGCTGTCAAACTGCCCTTCCGGTCTTTCTCATTCCACATGCTTAAAGTTAAGCAGCTGCTTAAGTGCTTTGCTAGATCAGAGCTCAAGATTGGGGCAGGGATTAGACTGGAGTTTGGGTTAAGGAATCCTTTTACTCAGTTTCAAGTCTAAATGATGGGGTCTTCTAATGAGAACAGAATTAAACCCTTTTGACATTCAGGTTCCATTTGGCTCTTGCAAAATACGAGTTCCTGGCCAATACACTTTTTCTGTTCCTGTTGCCATTTTAATTTCCTTGGCTTTCTTAAAAGCATGGCAGATTTCAAACAAGAAGTACCTCACAAGCTTCTATTCCATAGGAAATACATGTTGGTATATTTATATTAAATACAAAGGAAAAATGTTTTGTGGAACTCTCTTTGTGTAGATGTTTTGTGGAAGATTATAAAATATATCTGTCAATATAAATCTAATTAATTCTATAGGTTTCAAAACATCCTGGGATTTGCCTCTCCCATTTAGGATTTACATTCAAAATTAGGCTTATTACCTGACATTTACAGAACTTTTTATCATCCAGCTGCTTTACAAATATTACTAACTAATAGAACTGGTTGAAAATTTTTCATCAAAACATTTTTTGCAACGAAAAATAGCTTGCTTGACCAAAATGGGAATTTTCATTTTGGCTGAAATGTTCTGTTTATTTGTTTTGTTTGGGTTTTTTAAAAACACAAATCTCTCCCATTTTGCTGTAAAATGTTCCAGTTTTCAGTGACATTTTTCATTCTTTGAAAAAAAAATTGTACTGAAGACTGAAAAAATAATAGGTTTTGTTTTTCCCCCACCAAAAAAACCAACAAATATTTGTGGATTTTTTAAAAAATAAAATTTCCCGTGAAAAATAACTGACATTTTTCAACCAGCTGCACTAATCAATCTAATAATTAATTAATCTATTTACTAATCCACCTACTACCTGTTTGTGAGAGCAATATTATTAACCCCTGCAGTAGAGATTGGGAAACTGAGGCACAGAGAGCCAGAGACAGCGTCACAGAGTGAGTCAGCTTCAGGACCAGTGTTGGAACTCAGGAGTCCCTTGCTCCAAAGCCTTGTATCAGGCCCTCAAGACTACAGCAGAGTGGGATGATTCAGTACAAGCTGGGACTCCCCCATGGGCTAGACTGCCTTATTAAAGACTGAAGGCCCCTACAATCTACTGCTTAGCAGTACGGTCATTTGCGGTACAATGCCTAGCCTCCCACTTTGTATTAGGCAAAGGAGATTTTTACAGCCAGATTGCACTGTTGTGAAACGGGCACTTGTATTTTATAGGAAACGTCATTCCATTTTTTTTAAACCGCCTGCTATAAAAAAAATCTTTCCTTTTTTGTTTTCTCTCAATCTACATAGGGTCACTTTGGTTTTCCTCACATTCCCTTCTAACTACACCAGTGTCAGTGGAACATTTAATAAGCATACGTCTCCTGGAGGAATGTGTAGCTGATGTATTGCAAGGAACAGCCGTTACTTAAAGAGACAGGAGCTTTTTTTCTCATACGTCTAGAAAACCCACATAGCATTAAATACATACTGTAATTAGATTTTTGTATTACCTCAAATTGAGAACAGTTTCCATGTACAGTTTTACTAGGAACATAAGAATTACCATGCCACCAAGACTAGGGGCCAGTCTAGTTTGGTATCTTGACTCCATTTGTGGCCAAGAAGGCATAAACCCCACATGCTGAGTTCAGAAACTGATCCACTAACACCAAATTACTTCTAATTTACTTTGGTGCAAAGGAGATCAGAATCTGGACCACTGTGTTTAGTTGTACTGTACTGTGTCGTGGGAAAGAAACTTCTTGCAAGAGATAATTGTATGTCCTGGAGCATGTGGGCTGATTAACCCTTGTCATCTGTATCCTAGCTAATGTACCTGCAGATGCTATTCCTGGTCATATAAAGGTGGAATGTTAATTTAAGAAGATTAAACAAATTTGCCATAACATCCTGCAGCAACAAGTTTCAGATGTTAATTTCATAGTAACTTGGGTTTTTAAAAAAATCCAAATGTATCATCTTTTCATTCCATCAAGTGCCCTTTCTCCTTGCATGGTGGGAAAGAATGAATTCCTAGTGGGTAGAACAGGGGGCTAGTTGTCAGACCCCCAAGGATCTAATCTTCGCTCTGCCACTGACTGGGTCGCTGTGTGACCTCCCTGCAAGCTGCTTAACTTCTGCCCACCTATAGCATGAGGGCAATTCCCACCTCATTATGAAGTTCAGCGTTTGCGATAGACACATTCCTGGGATGAGCTGCAGTGGGATCCAAGTGCACCCAATTAACTTTACCCACATACGTCATTATTTTTTAAACCTCATCCATATCTCTGCAATCCCAGCAATGTAAGAATGATCAGACCACAGGTCCATTTTGCTGAGTATCTTGTCTCCCTTCTAATCAGGATGGGCTCAATGATCCTGCCAAACCTGTACCTGGAGGAATCCTGAGGGTAAGGGGTCCAACTACACTGGGGACAGGTGGTGACACAAACCACGCTTCAGTGTAAGCTGTTTCATGCTAACTAATTTCCATTGGGATAACAACCTAGGCCCTCTGGGACACTGGGATGGTCTCCTGCTTTCTCACCATCCTGCTTGGGGAACAGCATAGGTTTCCCACACCTGCTGTTCAACAGGAAACTCCTGCTATTAGTTATTGGGCTCAATACAGGGATAACCGAGGGAATCCTCTCGCCAAGGTGACACAGGAGATCAGACTAGATGCCTCATGGCACTTTCTCACTCTAAACTCTGTGGCCCTCTGAATTCCGAAGGAGGCAGAAGGAGTCAAGTAATGACCAACATTAAGGCCATATTAAGGAAAGCACAATTTTCCAGACAGTTCTCCAGTGGGTTACATTTCTACAGTCAAACTCTGCCATTGTGTGTATCCATCCAGTGCCTTCTGTGGTGTCTCATGGTTAGAACCCAAGGCAGAATTTAGCCCAACCGGTATTTGTCTTTTAAAAGGTAAAATAAAGCTTCCAATTCCAGCACCCAGTAAGGTATTTCATTTTGCCCTTTCATTACAGGGCATCAGGGCTGTCATCTGGTTTTCAACTCTTGTTTTTCCTTGCTGTCCCAGGAAAATCATTTTGTTATGGTCCATCTTTATTGAGACCAGATTCCTTTCTTGGCCGACGATAAAATAATGGAAGGGCAAGCTAACAACAAACCTCACAATTCAGTCTTAAAGGTCACCCTACGCTAACGGTTTGTGCCAACGCGGCTTTTAATTATTTCAAACTCACCAGCATTGTTTCACTTGGAGGAGGAACGCGTTTTATTTAAATGCATGTGCTGAGTGCGAGTCCCTGGACAAAAAGCCTCTTGATGTATGTCAGCTGTGTTGGACAGTGTATCAATTAGAAGCTGTGGCAGCCAATTAGATTGTTGGGAGGGTGCCAATAAATGATTTTGGGTTTTTTAATCAGCCGGTCACAAATCAGTGGCTAGATACTAAAGAGTTGGTTGCTGTAGAAAACCCTACAATAGATGGAAATCACTGTCATCTCTGAGAGCGGTTGCTTAGTTTCCCCCCCAAATCTTCGTGACTTTTGCATCTTTTTCAGGAATCTGATCAACTGCCCTGGTGGCTCAAGAAAGAAAAAGGGGCTTGTGGTTAAGGCGCCAGACTGGTGCCCAGAAGCACTGGGTTCCTGGCTCTTCCAGAGCCTTTCGATGTGATCTTGAGCAGGCTCAGATTCTCCAAGGTATGCAGGTGCCTAACTCCCATTGGAACCTATCAGAGTTAGGCACTTAAATATCTTCGGGGATCTGGGCCTTCATCTTTTTGTGCCTAAAGTTCCCATCTTTAAAATGGGAACAATGACGCTTTCCGACCCCACAGGGGTGTGCTGAGGCTATGTTGACTGGCACTTGTGAAACACTCAGATACCATAGTGAGAGTAGCCACAGAAACAGAGAGAAGTCCGTTCTGTATCCCCTAGAACAGGGGGTACACTGCCCCATCAATTTACCTCCACCAAGAACTAGAGGGGGCCAGTCCTAGGGATGAGAAAATACACCACGTCCATCCAGTCTTTAATACCATCATGTCATGGAAACTCCTGCTGTACTTTTGTCATGGCAGCCAGGCCAATCCCAAATGTGCAGGGCTGTGTGAATGCAGGGCAGCCAGAATGGGAAGCAGAGAGAGCACTGAGCCGGTGAGTGGCCAGGAAGTTCCCAATTCCTGGGGTGGTGGATGAGGGACTGGGAGAGAGATGTGGTGGGCTGTAGGGTGCGTAGGGAGCACTGGGGGGGCTATGGAGTGAGGCAGTGGGGTAAGTGGGGGTGCTGAGAGGATGTGTATCTGGGCTGCGAGGATGTGTATAAAGACTGTCAGGATAAGTGAAAGCTGGTGGAATGAGGGGCATTCAGGGGTCTGTGTGTAGGGCAGGAAGGCATTCTTGGCTCTGGATGGGGCCAAGAGTGCACAGGGCCCCAAAATTCTTTCATCAGGGGCTGGAGTATCATTATCTCAGGTTTACAGAGGGGAACTGAGGCACAAACATTGTCAGTGACATGCCCAAGGGCACACAGGAAGTCTGTGGCAGAGCCAGGGATCTCAGCCAGCACACGAGTCCTCAGCCAGGGCCTTAGCCACAAGGCTAGCTTTCAGGACTGTCAAGCTAGCAACTGCCACCAGCACCAGGTAGGGAAAAATCCACTGCAAGGAAAGACTCGATTTGTTTAAATTTCTACCTGCACCATGACAGATGTCAGCAAAGAGCCAGACACACAACTCTGCCACGGGCTGTGTATTCCCCCAGTGCTGCCGTTCACTGCATGGAAATAAACTGCATCTCCTTTGGAGTGGCACCACCAGCCGTCCGGTAGGTATCACACTCACTTCAGAGCTGGGGGCCTCAAAAACCAAAAGCCCATTTGAAGTCAGTTTCCAGCTGTGAGGTGAGAGGACATAGCTGTTATTCAGACCGACCACCTTTTGATTTGTGATCCCAATGCGAGATATAGACATTAAACATCCCCTGGCACATATAACAAGAATAGGGGCCTGTAAATCTGGCTACTTGAGTAAAAACAATAAATAAATCCACCCCCCAAACAACGCACTTTACTGAAAACTCAAAGGGGAAAGCAAAGTCTATGGAAACTGCATGTGGGATGAAATAGTCTCTCTAATGTGGGAGCTCTTGGAAAGGAATGGACTATTTTATTTTTTTTACAGGAATGTGTCTGATCCTGCATTAGACCAAAATAAATTCATTCCCAGAACAAGTAGCTTATAATGAATGAACTTTTGTGAAGAAACTAGCCTGGGAAAAGATAGATAACAACAGGTAGCAGGGCTGCTCCTTTAACAGCAGGCTTGGAAGGGCTAGATTTTTATCCGTAACTGTGGGTAAATGTCAATTTCACCAAATACATGCCAATGAAAAAATATTTCCATTGATAATCGAAACTGACAGGTAAAGTAAGAAAAATGCGGCTTGAGAACTCAACAAGAGTTTGATTTTAGGTATTGACGTATATTTTGATGTGTGATGTTGACAATTTGTGTTCTAATGGTTATAACCTTTCGCTTTTTGAATCTCAACATCTTTGGCCATTAAAGAACTCTGACTTGCCTATTGTCTGACTCCCAGAATTTCCCGCAACTGTGAGAATTTAAATCAATAAAGATTGAAAAAAAATGTGTAAAACCAAACATTGATATTACCCTTAAAAAAAAAAATTGAATCCCACCAAGCCTATTTAATGGGGAACGTATTCCTTACGCAGCGAGATTACATTGGTCACTGAAAAGGCTGCACCTTGCCTCTTCCCGCCCCATCCCGCCTCTTTCTTTCCGTCATGTTGAATGCACTTGTGATAGACTGAATTGTTGCTGGCATTTTTTTGCTCGTTAGACTGGATCTCAGTGAGAAAAATATCCCTGTGATTATAAATAAATGCATATATATAAATTATATATAAATGCATCTTACTTCTGTGTTCCATTCTATGCATCCGATAAAGTGCCACAAGTATTCCTTGTTTTCTTTACAGATACAGACTAACACGGCTGCTATTCTTAAAACCGTGATTATAGTGGCCTGTTGTGACCTGCACAATATCTGTGAGGCAAAGGGGGGAAAGCTGCTGCCAGGTTGCAGAGCAGAGGTGGAGTGGCTGTTTGCTGACTTTGGATGGTCATGGCTATTACAGGAGCCCAACGTGGAGCTGTGCAATTGAGGAAGGATTTGAAAGAGCACTTTAATGGCTGCTAGGTGTGTTCTCCACAGTGGGCAATCAGGAAAAGGCTTTTCAAAACCCTAAGAGGAGTTTTCAGAGGTGCGGAAGGGGTGGCTTCTGGTCTCCGTGAACCCTGGGAAGTGGAGTTTAAAATTGTGACCAGAGCAGTCGCTGTGGCAGGGAATGGGGCATTGTGGGACAGCTGCTGGAGGACTGTTAGGGTTGACACAAGTCACGCAGTGTCTACACTCGTGCTGCATTGACTTAATTAAGTCAAAAATGGCTCTGTCGTTTGGGGAAGTGGTTTTACTGTGTTGCTGCAATGGGGCGCTTACGTCGGCTGGAGACAAATGTGAGTGTAGACACAGGCACAAATAGGTGGATTCGAGGTGACTTATGTTGACGTAACTTTGTAGTGTAGACCAGGTCTTAGAAGAAGTTAAATTTGGAGCTTAAAACTAGCTGTCATTGTTGCTTTAATGTTCACCACTTCTCCTCAGGCCCCACATGGGCTACCAGTGACTCAGATCAGTTTTCAGCCATTCCATTTTTCCATCCTATTTTGTGCTGTCAGTTTGAGATTAGCAGCAGATTTGCCACAGATGTGATCAAGAGAAACTTCTGACGGCAAAGAAAAGGGAAAAAAAGTATACACAGAAAAATGAGGCGGTGTTATTTTGTTTAGCAGAAGTAGAAGGAGTGTATTCAATTCATGAATGGGAATGAAAACACCACATGATATATCCCTCTAATTAATTTCACCACTAGTCTTTAAATCATTAGCCCTTTCTGATTTGAATATGCTCTTTCTGGAGAAAAACAAGTAACTCAGTAATTGTCTAATAAAGATCTCTTCCTTCAAATCAAAAATAGAGCTTGTGATGTAGAGACTAGTCATCAGACCAATGACCTGTTGGTAGTAAACTAGTATTTATTATTTGTATTGCAGTAGGAGCCGACTGATCAGGACTCTACTGTGTACACTCATTAAGGGACAAAGGTAGCTGAACGAGTTTACAATCTAAATAAGCAAGATAGACAAAGAGTGAGACGGAAAGTAATTTGCCCAAGGTCACCCAGAGAACTCAGGTATCCTAAACTCCTAGTCTGGTGCACTGTGTTGAGCTGTGTTGCCTCCCTCCTAGTCAGCCCAGTTACCCCATTATAGATCTGTTATCTTCCCCACCAACATAGTATCTTAACACCTTAAAACATTGACAGATTGATCTTTATCCCCGTTTTAGAGATGGAGAAACTGAGGCCCAGAGCTTAAGGACTGATCTAAGGAGGTTGTGTTAGAACACAGTTTTGGGAAGGCCTGGTGATAATTACACAACGGTCAGTCCATGGTGACAAGGACCAGCTGATGTTTCACAGCCAGCCACGGTTAAATCCTACAGGAAGGGCGAGGTTAATCTAATCCCTGTCCTTGTCTACAAAGCCACTTTTAACATCCTGTGGATTAACACAGTGCCACTGGTCAGGCCCAAAGCCACTCAGGAAGGTTGCAGCTGACTCAGACCCAGAAGTCTTGCACTGGAGCCCACCCACCGCCTAAGCCCCAAGACCATGCTGCTTCCACTGACCCCAGGTCATTTTTATGCAGTGTGCGGTGAGCAGCCAAAAATGGAGGCCTGTGAAACAGAAAGCCTGGGCCAAATTCTTTAGTAGCAGGTTAATTGTAGCAGTGCAGCTGTACTGCTCTGTAGTATAGCCATAGCCTGGGACTCAAGGGGAAGAGAGACAGCTCTGAGTTTTAATGATCATACCTGCACCTCATGTGCATTCACACAGCACTCATTCAACTCCTGAAGCCCTACACCTGGTATGCATTTTGTTCCTTATGAAGCCTGGCATGGAGAATCTGGTGGCACTCTCTTTTTTGGTTCTTTGCAGGTCTGAGTCAGGAATCTGAAGATGAATTTCTCAGGACATTACAAGCATTTCTTCCAATATTTATGGCATTCCCTGTATTAAGGATGCAAAATACCTCCAGAACCATGGTGTATTTAACTACCGTGTGTGACAAAAGTCTGTTTTTTTCAGTGACCAATGTAACCTCGCTGCATAAGGAATACATTCCCCATTAAATAGGATTGGCGGGATTCGGTTTTTTGTTTAAAGGATAATATCAATGTTTGTTTTTACACTTTTTTCAGTCTTTATTGATTTAAATTCTCACAGTTGCGGGAAATTCTGGGGGGGGTGAGACAATAGGCAAGTCAGACAGTAGTTCTTTAATGACCGAAGATGTTGAGATTCAAAAAGCGAAAGGTTATAACCATTAGAACACAAATTGTCAACATAATACATCAAAATATACAAAGTCAATAGCCTAAAGTCAAACTCTTGTTGAGTTCTCAAGCCGCATTTTTCTTACTTTACCTGTCAGTTTCGATTATCAATGGAAATATTTTTTCATTGGCATGTATTTGGTGAAATCGACGTTTACCCACAGTTACAGATAAAAATCTAGCCCTTCCAAGCCTGCTGTTAAAGGAGCAGCCCTGCTACCTGTTGTTATCTATCTTTTCCCAGGTTAGTTTCTTCACAAAGGTTCATTCATTCATTATAAACTACTTGTACTGGGGTTGAATCTATTTTGGTGCAGCCCTAGGGGAACGGGTGGAGTGGGGGTGGGGCCAGGGACAGAGCGAGAGCAGGAAGAGGTGGGATGCGGGCTTGGGAGAGGGGTGGAATGGGGGCAGAGTTTGGGACAGAGGAGGGTCGAGCACTCTTGGGTGGAGAGGAAGTAGACGCCTATGAATCCATAGGGCGCCAGGGTGTCGCATGCACTGCTGTTTGCACAAATAGTGACACACAGTAAAATTCCTCCCTAGTGTAACAGCACAGACTGACTTCATTGAAGTTACACCAAAGATCAACATGGCCCCTTATTTGTAAATACAGAGGGCCCGATCTGGAGGGCTTTGCTCCTTGTCTGCTCAGGCCTTACACAAAAGACAAGCAGGACCTGAGGATTTAACCCAGGATGGGAAAGCTGGTGTTATCCCTTTAAGAGTGACTTAGCTGGAATTACCCATGCCAGTGATGCAGCAGGCAATTATTCAAATAAAGCCATTGTGAATCCGTGTCAAAAAAATCTATAAAGGAGGGATTTAGCCAACTGGCTTTTGTAAATACCAGAGCTTTTGTTCCTGGTGGTCTGACTCCTGGCATGTTTCATTGAAAGGCAAAAGCATGCCAAAAATAACTGCAGTTCATTACAGCTCCTAACCAAACGCATACAGAGTAGCGCTTGATTCTGGGTAGTGGTTCTGATTCTCCACTGCTTGGCGCGGTGTGCTGTCAGCCACACCTGTGAAGGTGGGCGGGATACACAAATACATCAGAATTGTTCCCCGTTGGCACAGGTGTTAATGATGACACAAGCCAGTACGCAACGCGCTCCTCCCTGTTCCCCCCACCCATGGAAAAGCCCCCCTCAAAGCAGACAGACCCCTCTAGAGCTGTAGAGAGCTACGAGCAGCTATACTGAGGTTCTGTGCCCTGTTGGCAGTTCTGGCCACCAGCACTCCCACCCACCGTCCCTGGGCAATGCACTCAAGCTACTGGAGACGTCTGCCCTGTGAGTTTGCAGCAGCTCCCATAGGGCACACAGGGAATGTATTAATTTAGGGGGTGAATTACAAACTGCCATCCCATCCACGTGATGATAAGCATCCACCTATACACCACGGTCATGCAATCATACGCCCTAGTTTATTGCCGACAGCCCAATCTGAGACCACATTTGAAGCCTGGCAAAAAGTATCTTTCCAACGACACGCAATGCACAACCGACCCCTGCTAATTGTTCCTGGGCAGCTTCCATTCACAGCATTCAGATGGGATTGTTTAATTTGGTGTTGGCACCACTTCACATTGGGGAGAGAAACATTCAAGTCACCTCTGGACAGCAGTGTCCAAATCCTGCTGCTTCAAGGTTGCTGTATTTTCAATCGACCAACTTTCAGTTTGAATGTGGTGCATCCGCCTCGTGATCTCGTCAGCTAGCTGAGAGCAAGTGTGTTGTCCTGGTCAGGAGTTTCCCAGCTACGATGAGAATCACTTGACTGGTGGGCTTTCAGAGGAACCATAGTCATCTTGTCGCCATGGAAACGAAAGGTCAACCTCTCCTCTCGCTTACCCCACTGTAAATCAACCACTGAAGTCGAAGGAGTCGGCATAGCGGAAGAGAGAGGGGAATCGGGCCCAGAGTGTTTATTTCAACATAGAAAAGGAATTCTGGCCTAAGTTTCCCCGAGTCTGTTGTTTGACTGGCCCTTTGCACACACAGCTCTTCCACATGCATATGAAGTTGCAGTAACCATGCATGCAAATCACGCTCCTCCAGAGTTGGGTAAATCCTGCCTTATCATTCCACGACAGAAATAACTTTGGTTCAAAAACTACCGGAGTGGAGGTGCCCAGTTTGTTCCGATATTGAAATCAAAGCCCCGAGTTCCAGTCTAATGAAAATCCCCTTTCGAATTACACTTGGTATGTTCTTTACGTCTAGGACAGTAGATCTCCAGCTGTGGCCCAGGAGGCCCTTTCTAGCAGGCCTCAGAGGAAACATAAGGCTGCAGTGGCACAAAGGCCTTGTCCTTGCTCTCTGCACAAGGGTGATTTCACCCCACATGATCTTAGGCAAAGTCACTTGGGACCTGATTTTCCAAGACCTAAACTCCTGCACCTCCCTCTGAAGTCAACCAGAGCTGGAGGTGCTCAGCACCCCTGAAGATCAGGCCAGTCTCATCTATCGGTACAACAGGCACAGGGCTAGCGACTCAGCGGGAGTGTGGAGAGGCTTGATGGGTTTTGCTACATAGTGCAAAGTGCCAAGCAATGTTGTCAGTCATTAGCATCATCCCATAGGAACCAGCAGGGAAAAACGTCTTTGGCAGTTAGGTTGTGGCCGTTTCAAAGCTTGTGCATTTTTGAGACTGTGCTGAAACCTGCCCAGATGTTGCTGTTAGCATGACCCTCTGCTGGGTGGAGAAGAAGGTGGAAGGATCGTCCCATGGTTAAAGCCCATACTTAGGACTTGAGATCTCCAGATTTAAATCCCTACTCCACCATTCTAGTTACTACCAATGGGTGGTATGGTACCTTTGATGGTCTGGGCCTTGGCGTCCCTGCACATCACATGGGGATCGTAGCACGGCCCTACGTGCTAAGGGTGAGGATAAAGGTGTTAAAGGCTGAAGTGCTCAGATGTCATGGTAATGGGGGGCCATATAAGCACTTAGCATAGCCAAGAGAGCCTTAAACTTTGGGTGAAAGTATCACGTGGCAGAGAAAGAGGGAGGTATTTCGAAACAAGCTTCCCCAAAGGGCCCCAAGCTTCTCAGAATGCTCTCCGGGTCCCGTACCTGCTGTACATGTTCTCAGTTGCTGTCTGCAGCAGCTGCACTCATTTACTGGAAAGAGCAGGGGTCCCGGGCGTGCCTTCCTTTCTCACAGCTTTTTCAGGCCGGGCTCAGAGCTTGAGCAAATGCGTCACTAGTGAGCACCATCTCCCTCTCGCCGGAAACGCAGCCTCAAAGCGCTTGTCACGAATGCTGTCCTCTCGGGCGTCAGGTGACTTGCAAGGAAGCTGAGGCCCGGGAAGGCGGCTCTGCAGAGAAAAGGGGCTCTCTGGGCGAAGTGCAAAGAGCTAAGACTTATCTGCAAAGATCAGCTGTGCAAGGAAACCACAGAGCAGCACCACAAAGCTGGAGAGTTTGCATGCACCTGGATTCCCCAGGCGCCTGCAGCCCCCCTAACTCTTTTCTTTCTCTGTCTCAGCTCCTGTTTGTAGGGGAGCTGAGCCAAGCCTTTCATTTCAGCACCCTGCCCCGGATTTCACACTTCTACCATCCCAAGTGAATGTGACCTGTTTTCACTACTCTTCAGTTCAAGAGCTGGGGAAAGGGGGGAGAGCAGGGGGCGGAAGAGGGGTTTGAAGTATGACCAGTGGCTAAGCAGCAAACGCATGGTCAATCCACAGCTTTTGGAGTCTATTTAAAGCACAGACCGTGGGAAACTTCTTCAGACGTGTGCGGTTTTCTCTAAACGGAGCGACTTGTGTCTTTAGCTGTTGACGGGTGAGTCACAGTCAATGCAAGAGAAGAGAGAGAGAAGAAAAAAAAAAAAGTGGCCATAGCAATTACAGCCTGTGCCTCTGAGGACCCAAAGTGCACAATTATCTCCCCTTCCAAAGATCCGGGCTGGATCTATCAGAGGAGCCAGCTCCAAAGAATTTATTTTTAAATCCCTTATGAACAATTTTGTCCCACTAATGACATGTGACCTTTACAAGGCCTGGTCCTGCAGACCCCTAGCATCCAGGAGAGCCTGTTGAAATCAACAGGTGGGGCTGGCTGGGTGCTTACCTTCTAGCCCTAAGGAAAGGACAGCTCATAACTACTCCACGTCAGGAGCAAATCAGACCCAGGCCTGGCCTACACCTAAAACTTAGGTCGGCCTGGCAACTTCACACAGGGGTACGAACAACGTAGTTAAGCCAACCTAAACCTCAGTATAGACACCACTAGGTCAATGGAAGAAGGCTACCGCCTTTAGTGGGCGTGGATTTACTACCACGAGGGAAAAACCCCTTCTGGTGTGGGAGCAAGTGTCTATGCTACAGGACTACAGCAAGGCAGCTGCTGTGCTGCGCGTAGAGTTCGTAGAGTAGACATCGCCTCAGTATCCCAGACCCATCCCTGGTTGACTCCCCTCTTGCTCCATGGGGAACGTCATCTGCCCCTGTAGCCACCAGCAGCTCACTGCCCCCTCAGTGCCAGCTCAGTTGCCTTCTACCCCCTCCCAGCCCCCAGGAGGGGCAGAGAGCGACAGACAAGTTTACCAAGGAAATTGCTCATGCGAGCCAGGGCAGCTCATGGAACAGAGGGTGTGCAGGACGGAGCTGTATCCATTTTTAACAGGCAATTGCATGGGCCACACGTGGACACCTACAGTCACACCTGTGGCATTTGTGCACACAACAGTTGCACCAACAAATCTCAACTGCGGAAGGCGACATGGATAATAGCACCTCGCCCCAGGCAATTAATGGTTTGCAGATACAGGCCAGATCCTCAGCCGGTGTAAATTGGTATAACTCCATTGACATCAATGGGCAGATCCTCAGCCGGCGTAAACCAAGAGAACTCCATTGATGTCAGTGGGCCAGATCTTCAGTCGGTGTAAATCGGTATAACTCCATTGACATCAGTGGGCCAGAGCCTCAGCCAGTGTAAACCGAGAGAACTCCATTGACATCAATGGGCCAGATCTTCAGTCGGTGTAAATCAGCATAGCCGTGCTAAAATCAAAGGAAATACACTGATTTACACCAGCTGAGGATCTAGCCCATATTGTGCCGGGGCCATTGTCACAAGCATGTCTCCCTGTGGAAACTGAACCTTGCCCAGTGGCAGAACTGTTTTCTGAACAGCTCCATTTATTACCTCCTGGGTTAAAAAAACAAACCAAGGACCCTCCCTTCATCGGTGAGTGACATTGGAAAGTAGCTCCACCCAGGTGGCATCTTTGCCACAAGCCAATCAGGGGCTAGATCCCCAGCTGGTGTAATTGGATGCAGCTCCATGACCTGCAAGGGAGCAATGCTGATTTACACCAGCTGGAGACCTGGCCAATGATGAGGATTTCCCTGCTGGGGGAGCATGTGCCTCTGATTCCCAACCCCTGGGGCCACATTCTGCTGAGTTAGACCGCTTTGATTCCGGGATAAGCGAGCTCCACTTCTGAATTCTCTGGGCACATCCTCAGATGGAGGAAATCAGCACAGCTCGCACTGGAGTCAATGGAGAGAGGCTGATTTACACCCCGCAGGATCCGACAACCGCTGCTGCTACTGCGGTGGCCACTGCTGCAGAGACAGGCAGCAAACAGCAGCAAGTTAGAGGATTTTGTTTATTTTTGTTACATTACTTCCCTGGTTTTTTCCCTTAATGAAACAGGGTTTAAACCACAACCTTGTGCCTTGCGTTGCCAGCCACTGTAAAAACAGCGAGTGCCAGGGAGAGGAAAACACAAGGATTTCATTGAGGTGATTAGTCCAAGATGGGAATGAACGTAGCGTTTCTTGCCTCACTGCAAGGGGGTGTTTGTGGGGGTAGGGGTGAATGGGGAGGGGTGGCTGTGGGGGGGACATGGAGGAGTGCAGGAGATTGGCAGTAGACGGTGTGATCCCTTTCCGCTCTCTCTCTGAAAGAGAATCAGGAGATGCACTAATGCATCCTGTCAAGACTGAATAAATAATCCTTTGCTCTTACAGCTCTTTTCCTCGGAACGTCTTAAAGCATTTCCCAAGCGTGAGTCAGTATTATCATGTCTATGGTACAGATGGGGAAGCTGAAGTGCAGCTAGGCCATGGCTCAAGTCTCAGTCCTTGGGCCTGGTATTCAGAAGTGCGGAAGCTGGTGGGAGCAGGAAGAATCCAGCACCTCCAAAAAGTGGCCCCACGTGTCTGATGCTAGACACCCAACAGTTGAGGTAGCCCAAACAAGCGGTCACTTTTGAAAATTCTGGCCCAAGTGACTTGCCCAGTGTCATACCGTGATCCACGGACTAAGCCAGGCAGAGAACTGAGGAACCAGCTCCTCAGCTGGCATGACTCAAGGTAGTGCCATGTCAATCAACAGAGCGACAGCAATTTATAGCAAAGATGACTCTGGCCTCAGGTCTGAACTCCCACTGCTGTGCTTTAACTCCCTGGCCATTCAGACTCCCGGGGAGGAGCCTTTCAGAATTGAAAGGAGCATCCTTCAGGATACAAAGAGATCGTAGAGTGTAAGGCCCCTGCCCATTGTGCCTTCAAATCTAGCTCCTTCTTGTCAACCACCTAACAAGCCCAAGCACTTGTGAACAAGTCAATTAAGGACACTGGAGCTGTGGAGTGCTGACTCATTTCCAGATCATATAGCATGCCAGCAGCCTGACACAGGTAGGACAGAAGGGTATCCAAAGAGAGAATGAGTTCACTTCCACCTTGAGAAGCATTTCCCCTTCTTCATCGCTTGATTGTTTAACCTTTTCTTTACACGTGGGAGGCGGTACAGATTAAAGCAGAGAACCAGACAGCTGCTTATTGGGTCTATGCCTGGTTCTGCCACTGTGTGTGTGTGTCCTTTGGCAGGTCATGTAACCGCTCTGTACCTTGGAGTCTCTCTTATAACGGAGATAATACTTCTCTACCATGCAGGCATATCGTAACGCTTCATTCATTAGAGTGTGTAAAGCTTGAGACGTTTGGAAGAAAGTCACTAGCTAAGCACACTGCATCGGTACTTGATTTCGCTGATATAAGTCTTGGCGCAGTATTAGGCCAGTTACCCAAGTACTCAGTCCAGGAAGGAATTTCAATAACATCCCATCCATCCCTAAGATATTGCCTCAACTTACTACGGCAGATTCCAAAGAGCGCCTGTTATCCCGTCATCCAGAGACCGAGCAAAGGTCACGGCACACAAATAGCTATTTAGAGCAGCGGTTTTCAACCTTTTTTCATTTGTGGACCCCTAAAAAATTTTGAATGGAGGTGCAGACGCCTTTGGAAATCTATTGTCTGTATACAGAATTGAATTCTCTTCAGTCAGTTTTCAGTCTAAGTCTTTTGCAGACCCCTTAGACATAGTCCATGGACTCCCAGGCATGCACAGACCACAGGCTGAGAACCGCTGGTTTTGAGAACATCTTCAAACCAGGTGGCCTCAGAACTCTCTTATGGCTTCTGGAAGAAGACCCACAATGTACTCCAGAGCTGAAGAGGTCCTGTATATTGTGCACTGGGCAAGCACCTCTATTATACAAAATGTTGCTTAGTTCGCATGACTGCATTTCGGACACACTGGGAGATCTGGGAACAGGATACAGAGATGAGCTGAGAAAAAAGATCAAAGTAGCACTTGCAGACATTAGAATAAGAATGGTGAATTCGATTTGACTGTGACCCTTTAATCTGTTTTCTGCAACCACTCATATGAGTAACTGGGAAAAGCAGCAGCAAATGGAGAGCCAATTCATGCAGAGGTTCACAACAGCACTCAAAGGCCCAAGGCGACGCGCTCTTGAGATCTCTTTGTTCATAAGAGTTTCAGTTACCAGAACAGGGAGCAAGAACATCATTTGACTCAAGAGACCAGCCACAGAAACACAGAATAAAGAGACAGCAGATACCAGTAAGAAATGGAGGGGAATCTGCCTAAAGAAATTTAAATTTCTACTAGAACAATTTGCATTTCCAGAGTTTGGACTTTTGGAGGGCTGGAGGAGTCAATGGCAGTTCAGTTGTGTGCACAGACCTGAACTGACGCCCCTACATCTGCCTTCTTTGAAGGAGCCAGAAATGTATCCACTCAGATTTGCACCCACAATCCATTTTCAGGGGCAATTTAGCCATTTGCCTTATGTCCCCTCCTAGGGCTTGGCCATATCTCAATTTCCCTGCAATAAGTCAGTGCGTTCGTCCTTTAGCCAGAACAAGGCTCCTCCTCTTGTGGGCAAACAGAAGTTCCAACACAAAATAAAATGGTCCTTCCACCAGAAGATGGCCATCACCCCTTACCCACTGTGGAAGAGCGCAGTAGCCTTTCACCCCATTGGCACAGGGTTCTACAGTCCTCCGGCTTCAGGCTTCCTCCCACTCTTTCTGCAAGTTCCCGCCTCTAAATAAGCACAGCTGCCAACATCACGACTGCACTGTCCCATGCACTTTCTTTCACTTGCGTCACCCCACCCCAGGCTCTCCATCTCCCTGTCTCTATGCTTCCTCCAAGCCTTTTTCCACAGGCTGTTTCTTCACCTCTCTGAGAGGAGTAGCCACACAGCAAGCCTGGCCTCATCTGTGGTCACCTTCCTCCTGAGGGACGCCTGCTCTTTATATTCTCTGGCACTTCATCCCAGCATGCCTTGCAGCAGCATGCAATTCCCAGGTTCCTTCCAGGGACTACATCTCCCAGAATTCCTTTGTTCCATGCTGAAGGAAGACGAGGACACCCTTGACCTCTAGCCTCCCTTAAAGTGCTAGCACACATTTCATTTCACGCAACAGTATGGAAGCAAATCACACTGACAGCTGGGGAGTCACACTGGCTGAAGTTATACCCCAAAACATCTCAGGGGCCTGATTTTTTTTCTACCCAAGGTAATTTATCAAACCCTCCCAGACATTTGCAGGAGACTCTAAATGAAACTGCACTGAGATTTAAGTTTTGAATTCTTATAATTAAGTCCCATATGAATCATTTTACCAATGACTCAACCCAGGAAAATCTCAAAACCACATTTCATTCATACCTGGAAGACAGACAAGCAGGCTTGGGGTTTTTTGTTCTAGTTATCAGATTATGCACTAATATCTGCATATACATTGTTATCAAACTATCCAGATTCCCAGCTAAGATCAATGGGTTATTAACCAGCTTCACTATAAAACCTAGCAGGTGAACTCCTCCAGTAAGAACAAGGAGCAAGCTATATTTTTCCCCGATGGATTAATTCTCCAGGCACAGGCCCTGCTAGGTCAGTGCTGGGACAGGTGGATGGGAAATTCTCAAAAGATAAAGAGGTTCAGCTCACAGAAATGCTCAAAAGTTTGGAGGATTCAAATCCTCCTCCAGTCTATCAGAACCTCCTCTGGAAATGGACAGGTATGGAGAGGCACTGAGGTCTAGTGAAGTGTTTCTCAGTGACTAGTCCGTGGACTGGTGCTGGTTCCTGAGATTTCCCTGACACAGTTTAGGAAGGCAGCAAGCCAGTGCCTGGTATCAAAAAGGTGGATAAATACTGGGCTTGTGAACAGGGCACTGGATGTGGAGTCAGTTAAATAAGGACGGCGACAGGTCATGGAGACAGAGCGATCTGGATCACTTGGTGAGGCTAGCCTCATGCAAACAATGTGCATTTTAATTAGGGCTGTTGATTAATCATGTGATTTAACTGAGATTAATCACAATAAAAAATTAATCACGATTAATCACCGTTTAATCACATTGTTAAACAACAGAATCCCAGTTTAAATGTATTAAATACTTTTAGATGTTTTTCTACATTTTCAAATATATTGACTTCAATTACAACACAGAACAACAAGTGTACAGTGCTAGCTTTATATTATGATTTATTATAAATATTTGCACTGTAAAAATGATAAAAAATAGTTTTTTTCAATTCACCTCATACAAGTACTGTAGTGGAATCTCTTTGTCATGAAAATGCAACTTACAAATCTACATTTTTTTAATTACTGAACTGCACTCAAAAACAAAACAGTGTAAAACTTTACAGCCTACAAGTCCACTCAGTCCTACTTCTTGTTCAGCTAACCGCTAAGACAAACAAGCTTTACAGGAGATGTTGCTTGCCAATTCTTATTTACAATGTTACCTGCAAGTGAGAACAGGTATTTGCATGGCACATTTGTAGCTGGTGTTGCGAGGTATTTATATGCCAGATATGCTAAACATTTGTATGCCCCTTCTTGCTTTGGCTACCATTACAGAGGACATGCTTCCATGCTGATGACACTTGTTTAAAAAATAATGCATTAATTAAATTTGTGACTGAACTACTTGGGGGTGAATTGTATGCCTCCTGCTGTTCCCCGAATTCTGCTGTATAGTTCATGTTATGGCAGTCTAGTATGATCACCCAGCACTTGTTTATTTTAAGAACGCTTTCACTGCAGATTTGACCAAATGCAAAGAAGGTACCAATGCAAGATTTCTAAATATAGACATAGCACTTGACCCAAGATTTAAGAATCTGAAGTGCTGTCCAGAATCTGAGAGGGATGAGGCGTGGAGCATGCTGTCAGATGTTTTAAAAGAGCAACACTCCGATGCGGAAACTACAGAACCCGAACCCCCCCCAAAAAGAAAATCAGCTTTCTGCTGATGTTATCTGACTCAGATAAATACTGGACTTGTGAACAGGGCACTGGATGTGGAGTCAGTTAAATAAGGACGGTGACAGGTCACGGAGACAGAGCGATCTGGATCACTTGGTGAGGCTGGTCAGTTCGCATTGCTTTGGATCGTTATTGAGCAGAACCCATGATCAGCATGGACACGTCCTCTGGAATGGTGTTTGAAGCATGAAGGGACATCAGAATCTTTAGT
Source organism: Dermatemys mawii (assembly GCA_007922305.1). Classification (NCBI taxonomy): domain Eukaryota; kingdom Metazoa; phylum Chordata; order Testudines; family Dermatemydidae; genus Dermatemys; species Dermatemys mawii. The sequence continues at coordinate 7,324,405 of ML677388.1, forward strand.
GCATCTGGCACGAAAATATCTTGAGAAGTTGGTTACAACAGTGCCTTGCATATGCCTGTTCTCACTTTCAGGTGACACTGTAAACAAGAAGTAAGCACCATTATCTCCTGAAAACGTGATAGGCTAAATAGATTGTGCTCCTTGAGTCTAACAAAGAGATGGTTTCGGGGTCACTTGATCACAGTCTCTAAGTACCTATGTGGGGAACAAATACTTGATAATGGGCTCTTCAGTCTAGCAGAGAAAGGTCTAACTGGATCCAGTGGCTGGAAGCTGAAGCTAGACAGATCCAGACTGGAAATGAGGTGTACATTTTTAACGGTGAGGGCAATTCACCCTTGGAACAATGTACCCAGGGTCGTGGTGGATTCTCCGTTGCTGAGCATTTTAAAATCAAGATTGAATGTTTTTCTAGAAGATCTCTGCGCTAGGAATTGTTGTGGGGCGGTTCTCTGGCCCGTGTTACACAGGAGGTCATGCTAGATGATACAATGGTCCATTCTGGCCATCTAATCTATGACTGTTTGTTTCCGCTCCCAACCTTTGGCTCGTCTGTTTAAACAGTAAGCTCTTCGGGGCAGAGTATGTACAGTGGAAGCCTCCAGTGCTACTGTAACATTAATAATAATAATGGGCATCGTTCTTCTGGAGGTATAAGATAAACTGAAGGCCTTGCTCTTCTTCTGCGTGGGTCTTTTAGATAAAATCTGTCCGGTCTGTATGAACAACAGAGATCCCAGGGCACTCAGGTGTCTGACCCAGCATGGTTGGCCAAAATGTCCCTTCCCCACAATTGCAGCTGAGCACACAGTGCTGTGACTGAGTTACTGCTCTCCACCCCAGAAGTGGCTGCATGTCATTGGTGCTGCACAGACATAGCATACAAAGCATGCAGGAAGCTGCAGGAGTGGAAAGGATCATTGTTTCACGTCAGACCCTGGCCACAAGGATGCTACAGAAGACCATACAGGGTAAGCTTGCTGGAGCCTTTGTCTAGCAGAAGAGTGCCTGAGTGGTGAAGCACCCTGGGAACATCAGCCTGCCTTCCAGGGAGGCACCCAAAGGCTCAGAGAAATCTGGACAGCAGGACTTGGAACCCAGGATCCTGCACGTCTTACAAGAGTGGAAAGAGCATCCTGCACTTTGTGCGAAATGCTGAGACACCCCAGCCCGTCTCAGCCTTGCAGCCCACAGACATGTCTGAACTTAGCAAGAACTCTGTGGTGACACAAAGACACAAGCCAGAAGTGACCTCATCTGTAATCTACAGAGCTCATCTGAAACCAGAGAGCCAAGGGGACCCGACAGGAGGGAAGGGGATATGCATAGGGCAGCCTTCAGATAGATCACGAGATCCTTTGACCCAACCCGCTCACAAACCCTGGATCTGACTCTCCACCACCCCAGAGGTTGCCTGGCGGGTCTGGAATGCTGCTGCCCCAGGGTGTTCAGGACACAGCCCCTGGTAATGACCTGTTCTGCCAGAGCTGCAAGACCAGCATCAGGGGGCTAAATCCCACAGACTGTTCCCAGCTGCTCTCTTCCTCTGGCGTCACTGTGAAGCGCCATGCCCCAGGGTACTGCTAGTCGGCGCTGTGCTAGTGCCCCCTTCAGGCTAAGATGCAAACCAGAGCACCCTGTGGTCACTGCAGAAACCCCTAGCGATCCGGGTTTTAAATCCTGGTGAAATTCTACCGGGGGCAAAGATAATCTACTCCCCATAGTCGATCTCTCCCTGCGGGTACAGCTGGAAGAGGCCCTGCTCACTCTGTGCTCTCAGCCAGCTGTAGCGTGCCCGCCTGCCCTCAGACAGGGGCTGTGTGCTCAGGGCTTTGTCAGATGCTTTGGGACGAGAGGGGCTGTGCCAGCCTGGGATCCTTGCCAGTGATGCACAAGGTCTCCACATCTGGGGAAATTCACCCCAGGGCAAGGACGCCACTCCCCCCTGCCCCGGGTGCTGCTGGGCTCTGCATTGCCTCCCCTTGGGACCAGCCCAGAAGGTGGGCAGAGCGGGGTGGCCAATTGGGGCTCCTTGGATCCAGGGCCCACAAACCCTTATGCAGGGGCTGCTCAGGACTCACTGCCTCAGTTCCAGCCCAAGGAGTGGAGCAACAGCCAACAATGGGGCTTCAGGGCTGGTTTTGCCTCCTCCCCACAGGTCAGGAGGCGGATTCCACCACCCCACTCCCCACATCTCAAGCCCCATTTCCTCGGCCTCCATGCATGCTGTGGGGGAGGAGCACCGAGCCTCACCCCTGAGGAGATGAAGTCAGATTGCTTTTTGGTTGGGGTTTTTTTTTCTTTTTTTGCCCAGACACAACAAAAGGAACTTCCGGCCTCAGGAATGGGGGGGGGGGGGGGGGGATGGGGGAGCCAGACAGAAGGTGCTCAGCCATCACGCACGTCGGGCTCCTCAAAGCCGCCGCATCCCCTGTTCGGCCCCGGAAAGCAGAAGTCTGAGCCGGGGTGGGGGAAGTCGTCGGTTTTTGATGGCCCTCAGAGCGGTTTCTGCCATTGCCGTTGCTTCGGTGCAAGCGCGCGGCGGCTTGGCTGTGCGAGACAGGATGCTGCTGGGGGGGACGCACGGGGGGGGGGGGAGGGGGGAGAAGGCACGTCCTGCAGGCAGGCCGCCGCATGTCATCTGCAGCCTCCTTGAGCCTGGAAAATGCCCGGGTATCACAGTCCCCTCGGGAAACAAGGCCAAGGGAGTGGGTTACATGATACCTGCATGTGGGCAGCGGAAGGGGCTTCCCGGGGCATGGAGAGCAGAGTGCACCCCAGCCAGGACTCCTGTGCCAGCGGGTGGGCACAGGGCTACCGAAGGAACCCTTAGTTCCCCCAGCCCACCGCTGGCCAGGGAGTCTCTCTGCACAGAAGGGGATTCTCAGGGGGCCGTTTAAGGCCCCTCCATACTGCCAGCATGATCTAAAAGGCCTCGTCCTTCTTCCCTCGCTGTTTCTACCGAGCTGGCAAAGTTTCCCCTTGATCCCAGCTGAGCCCCTTCACCTCCCCCAAAGGGGCTATGGTGTCAGCTCAGTGTGTGATACACCCGCTGCCAGAGGGACTCCATGCTGCCCTGGCAGAGGGATGGACTCAGGGATCTCACATATACTGTAAGCACTTGTTAGTTCGGTTGGAATTCAGCCCAGCTCCAGGGAAGTTCTCCCCCACAGGTCCCTTCTCTCAGCAGCTGCCCCGGTCCAGATCAGCCCAAGTGTCAGAAAACTTGAAGTACGCACGGCCGTGGCAGCAACTGCTCAGGTGTCCAGGAAGCACAGAGCCTGGCTCACCCCACAGCCCTCCCTGGGGCTCACAGTGCTCTCTGGCTGTGCAGATGTGGTATTGGGGCTGTGCCAGCCAGTGCTGGCAGCCGGCAGTGCCCAGAGATCAGAGCTGCCTGCACATTTCGGGGCTGGGGTTCTGAAGGCTCACAAACCCTCGAGACCGCAGGCGCAGGGTTTTTGTAAGTGACCTAGATACGCAGAAAAACGAAACCCAAATCAGCAGCATCTTTCAGAAAAAAAAACAACAAAACCTTTTCATGGTTACCAAAGAAACCAACACACACTCAGGTTTGACTTTCCCAATAGGCACCCAGAACACCACTTGCTTCCGTCACAGGATCAGAAACAAGTCACCGCCCTTTGGGCATTTCTCTTACTTCTTGGGCCAGAGGTTTCCAGAGCATTTAACTCTTGGTGCCATAGGCCCTGGCTATTAGCCCCACTATACACCTGGGGGAAAAAGAGGGGGATTTGGGCCCATGGAGTTAAAAAATGACCACTGATTTTAGAATCCATCATTTCCAGGTGGCTACTCACACACACACCTGAAACACCCTGGGCCTCATTTTCAGAGGTGCTAAGTCCAAACAGCTCCCATTGACTTCACCTGATATGCAGGTACTCAGCACCTCTCTCAACCAGACACACATTGCCCCCCTCTCCCCCCCAAAATAAATTCAGCTCAAAATCAGTGGCTGTTTTTTAAAATATTTGAACCTAAGTGACCTGCCCAGAGTCACACAGCAAGTTAGTAGTAGTGTTGAGACTAGAACCCAGGAGTGCCAGCTCCCAACCCACTGCTATAACCTGCTGTATTCAGTGGCCCTCTAATCTAAAGCAGCATCAGAATTAACCCCGCAGCAGCCCCTGGCCTGCCCTTGGCCTTAGGGAAGGACTGTCGCTGTGGAGCATGCAGATTCTAGGAGATCCTAGCTGTACCATAGAGACATGAGCCTTCTCCAGTGACCAGAGCCACATGCCCCAATAAACAGTCCAGCACCGAGCTTCCCCCATTCATTGCTCCATATCATGGTGACACCTGCTATATCAGCCTGAAAAACAGCAACCTCTTTGGTGGCCACAGTTAACACAGCTGTGGAGCCTTCCCCTTCCATATACCAGGGCAAACTCCATTGGTTAGCACTGAGTTCCTGTCCGCGATGCTCCTTTCCCATGGACTGGCTGGGATTTTACAGCTCCAAAGCCATGGGTTTCACTGTCCTGGACAGAATGGATGTGTAATACTGCCCCCTACTGGATGGAAAGTCAGACCTGCGCTAGGGTTAATTGGTTTGTCACCATCTCACCCTCTTGTGGAAAGCCAGAAGAGATGTGTTGAGGACCCACAGCTCCCAGTGAGGTCAGTGAGAGCCGAGAGAGCCCAGGACGGCTGAAAACCCAGCCCCTGTAGCTCAGGTGGCGGATAGGAGAGGTTTATTAGTTTTCTTCTCCATTCTGCATACACCAGCTGGGCTCTGCCCAACTGCACGTGGCCCCAGATTGTTACCAAAAGCTTCTTAAAAGTCATAGCAGGTGCTCTGAGCATTAGCTCTGGCTGCATCTGCTACCACAGCCAGGGAAAAGAGAGTTTGCTAGCGAGGGTGAGGCTGGGAAAGACCTCGGCTCACCAACATCTGTAGCCCAGGTGCGATGGCAGGACATCGGATCTCAGCTCACGTGGAAGATGGGAGGGAGAAACTAAGGCTTTTGCCAACATGTCCCCATCCCATGGGGAAGTTGAGTCCTTCCAGGCCTGAGGGGATTAGGGAGTGTTCAGGAACAAGGAAATGACTGGGTAATGCTTTCATGGGCAGGTTTCTGCTCCCAGGCCCAAATACAGAGGTGACCTGAGAAGGCGTGAGTTGAACGTCGGTAAGTGTGGGTGGCTGAGTCTGTCATGCTGAGAGGCCAGCACTGAGGAGTGTAACAAGAAGATGTAAGTCCCTGCTTTGAAGTTAGACCTTCTTCCAATCTCTGAGGAGCAGATTGATCCCTGCGCTGGCACAGGTGCTAACGGAGGGATGAAGAGGGAGGAGTTTGCACCAACCTCATTCAGGGTCTGCAGGGCCAGTACAACACCCAATGCAAGCTACAGCAGCCTTGGAGCTGCTCTAAGTTTCATCTCTGCTGCAACGGCTATGCAGGGGCGCAGAATCACGGGGAGGAGGTCTGCTCCAATCTGTCCCCTCTCTATTCCACCTCAACCCCAGTGCCCAGGGCTCCTGCAGAGATGGCACAGAGGCTTTGTCCACCAGGGGGACAAAGGAGTAAGGGTAAGATTACGTCACTGAGGTCACAAAAGTCATGGGTTTCATGGAGTCCTGAGTTCTGAGCCGCTGCAGTTGGGGGGGGGGGGGCCCTGCAGTGCTTAATCACCATGGGCCACAGGGGAATCTGGAGCCCCGAGCTGTCGGTCCCAAACTCCCAGCCGCTATGGGTGGAGGTGGGGACCCCACTACTGTCAGCCACAGGATCTAACCTCAGGATCTTATCCCCCCTCAACCCCATTTTGTCACCGTTATTTTTAGTAAAAGTCAGGGATAGGTCATGGGAGTCCGTGAATTGTTGTTTATTGCCTGGGACCTATCTCTGACTTTTACTAAAAACAACCTTGCCTCAATCCTAACCTTAAATATAGCACAATGGTGACCCAGGCCCTGAAGGTAAAATCCTGGCCTGACTGAAGTCAGTGGGAGTTTTGCCATTGACTTCAATGGGGCTCGGACGTCACCCTCAGCGTATTACTCACCCCCGCTGATGTGAACTCACCTATTTCTGAGCCTGTAACTCCCCCTGAACTCAGAGTTAGCCCGGTGAGTTATGGAGCTCTGGAGAAGCAGTGGATTGTAGTTTACAGTAACACACAAACACCTTTAGGAACAATTTACTCAGGAAAGGCCAGGTCTCACACATCCCTAACCACTGCAAATGTACTTCCTTCATTACCAGCCTCCTCCATTGCATTAGAAATGACTTATTAATCAGCGATCTACCATTTCTAGCTGCAGGTAGTTTATGACAGGTGGTCAGCTGGTCAGCGACCACCGAAAATGCATTTACTTTATTATTAGGACTGTACATTTCATTACAAATGGATTATTGCACCATTTATAATTAAATGCGCAGACCCTTAAAATATCACACAGTAAACACACTGGCAGTGGTCACTGATCAACTGTTACTGATCTGGGCTGCAAACGCTTTGTAAATTATTTGTATGGTACTGCACATCACCATATATAATCTAGAGAAGGCTTATCAATATATTATTAACTCATAGTAACTCACTGCAAGGCAGGCCTTGAGAATAAAACCTTACAAAATCCATAGGTAATGTTTTCCATCAGCAATAACACCATTCTTATTTATTATTGACCAGACTGTGGTATTCTTATTCATGCTCCATTTTATGCCACCAATATTTCCATTGATTTCAATTGCGTAAGGTGAAATAACGTGTAATTCAACATGAAAAAGGGTATTGGAATCTGGCTGTATCAGATCTAAAGTGAATTCTTTCATATGAACCCCAGAGAGAAGTTTGTGGGAATGAAAGTTTTAGTGAATTCTTATCTTATCTGCCCTGATTCATCATCCCCTTTTCTCGCTCTCAATTAGTCAAATGGCCCTCATCACCGCAGTATCTGAGCAACAGACAAAAGGGCTGTTTCATCTCTGATTGGCTTCTGCTAACTGTTGAGGCATAAAACTCAGCCAGCACAGTTGATATCAAATGGCTGCATTAACAGGAGCAGTCTGCAGTGCAGAGCAGGAGTGCAAGTACTTACCAGGCAGGTTGGAATTTATTAGCTTTTAATATGTCAGAAGGTAGCAGCATTTTTACGTTTCCTACATGCTCAGCTCATGTGCCACTTGGCAAATGCTCCGAAATATGGAAAACAGGTAAATGAGACGGATAGAACAAGACAGAAACATTTTCAGGGCCCAATCCTCTCACCACTTTGACATGTGAATAACTTTAAGCACCCGACTAAGCCCCATGAAAGTCAATGGGACGACTCACAGAAGTAAAGTTACTCATGGAGATAAGTATGTGCAGGCCTGAGCCCTTAATTCTGCCTGGTGCTGAGCACCCTCTGTTCACGCCCAAAACAACTGGTGGGGAGAGTGCCCAGCAATTTCCAGTATCAGGCCCTACGTTTGATCCTGTTTCCATTGGAGTCAATGGCAAAACCCGTCTAGACTTCAATGAGAGCAAGATCAGATTCAAAGATCAGCATTCTGCACCACCCCCGCACCGCTAATGAAACATGCCTGATTGACAGCCCTGGTGCCTGAAGCCTATAGGGGCAGAGCAAGTGCCAACTCACCATGGAGGGTGGGAAGGTACCATAGCTCCATCTCCACCTGCCATTTCTTCTCTACTGAGGCTGCCAGCTCAGAAGGGCCATTTTCACATCAAAACCGCGCGAATCTGCCATGTTTGCTGCACCCATTGCATGGTTTGGTTTGTTTTTTAATCTGGACGAAACGTCCTGTTTCAGAACTTGTTGGAAGCCTTTTTTTCAAGTAGAAACACTCGGTCCCCGATAGTTTATTGACGCTCCGGACAGCTCTTTGGGGTGGGGACCATCCTCTTGTTTTGTGTTTGTACAGCACCTAACACCGAGCACAATGGGCCCCTGGTCCACAAATGGGACTCTGAACTGCTACTGCAATACAAATTAATATTCATAATAATCATAACCATAATGAATCAATGAAATGCAAAACTCTTTGAGTCAAATTGTCCCTTGTCCTTCATGTAGCTGGGTACAGTAGGGCAGGGGAGGTGTAACATACTCACTATCTGATCTGGTCACTTTGCCAGGGTATAAATAACAGCCCGATGTGGCAGGGCAACGGCCCCATGTGGCAGGGCAACTGAGAATCTGACCCCCTTGATATTTTGGTGGGTTCATTTGTCTCAGATTTCCCACAGGCCTCTAGCAAGGCGTTAATTTCACAATGGCAAGTAGGCAGATCACCTGCTCTCTTCATATATTTCAAAGGTGTGAAGATCAACTCTGACCTTCTGTTACACATTTGCCCAAGGGCCCAATCCTGCATCTACTTACCACCACACATAGCACTTACTACCACAATCCCACTGAAGTGTTCACCAGATTGGGCCCCTGCTTATGCTGCTAGGCTTGGAGCAATCAGAAGAGCTGCCCCATCTCTCTGGCTGCAGAAGTAACGCTGGGGCCAGGGAGAAGACAACTGAAATCCTAGCCCACTCCTATGGATGGTGGGTGAAGCAGGAAGAAGTGCAGGGTCAAATTCTCCTGTCAATTACATAGGTGTAAATCCAGCGTAATCGCAGTGGGGCAACTTTCAATCTATACCAGGGTAACTCAGAGGAGAATCAGGCCTACCGAGCTGTTGGGTTTTTTTAAACAAAAAAAATAGCTTGGCAGGGTTTAATTCATGGTGTACACCATCAGCAGCAAACAGGCCGGCCTGTAATGTGCGGTTCAGGAAATGTCTTTTAGTGCAGCAAAGTAAATCCCTTAAAACCAAGCTCTATTTAGTTAACACTCTAGCAGAGGCCCACGGGCAGCCTGTAGGGAGCAGGGGGCTGAAAACAAGGGATCACGCTCAGCACCGTCTTGTGGTCGGAGTAAATAGACTTTACAGGAAATAGCCGCTATAGGCGAACATGCAGCTCGGTTCCTGGAAAGTCTGAAGACATGCAGGGTGGACACTGCGTCCCTGGGCAGGAAGAAGGTGATCACCAAAGTCAGAATGCTGCATTCCCCAGGGGAGAGGACTTCAGAAGGCAGAACAGGAGCTATAGGTTCTGTTCCTGGCTTAGTCACGGAGCGACTGTATGAATTGGCACAAACCATGGTGCCTCTATTTTCCTGTCTGTCTTGTCTATTTAGCATGTAAGTGTCTTGTGGCAGGCAGTGTCTCACACCAACACAATGGGGCCTCTATCGTAATATAACTAAGACGTTTAAGGTCCTATCTATGCTACAGAAATAGCCATGTTTCAACATGGTTTGGAATCAAACGGTGATAACACATTTCGAATTTCTCCACATGGTTGGAAAAAGTGCAATTCAGTTCTTTGGGACACAGCCTGCCTTTCTATTGCCTGTTTGTACAGCACCTAGCGCAGCAAGACTGCCACCCTGATTGAGGCATAGGGGTGCTACTGCAAGACAACTAATATTAACATATGTTATAGAACCAGGTTAGTCCAGGGAATAAATAGTTGGAGGGAAAGATCTTTAAAGGGTCACATGGCAGAATCCTATGTTATAGAACTAGCTTAGTCTAGGGAATAAATAGTTGGAGGGAAAGATCTTTAAAGGGTCACATGGCAGAATCCTGCTCCCCTTCCTGATAGGAACAATTCCACTGATTTCTCCAAGTAAATGAAGTGAGATTACACCCAGTATCAGGTTATTTAGTACCAGTATTTAAGTTGTGTAAAGAAGGAGGATGTACAAATCCCGAGAGGAATAGAAAGGTTTTCATGATAGGTGTTTTGTAAAATGATCAGTCCAGTTTGCAGCTGGGACATCCTAGCCCTAGGCTACTGCATGAGAAGGCGGATGTGAAATTGCCTAGAAACAAAAAAAAAAATAATTGAAACTGACTAGTTGAGTTTCATCATTCAAGCTAAGCAAAATGCAAAAAGCAAACAGGCACATTAAAGGTTTCCAGTTCTTTCTGGAAGCAAATGCGTTGGTATGAAAATAACCCAGCATGGTGCACTGAAGTGTCCTTCTTTTGATGCAGTGCCTGGCTTGACAAGAGGCACTAGTGTTATTCAGAGAAAGAAGATCCCCAAGCTTGTTAAATTTCAGAGCTCCATTGAGCCTCACCTTGCAGCCCTGCTGGAGTCAACAGGAGTTTTGCCCTAGTGGAGGATGAGGAGTGGACAGTACCAGCCTTTCCTATTATTATAGGAGGTCTGACAACAGAGGGATTGCTAAGGAATTGCCAGTTTCTTCCTGCTAGAAGCTCCCGCTATTAATCTCCTCCCCCAACAAACACATGCACAATTCCCCATCCCACTCCTACCGTTCACATCCCTCTCATGGTCTTGCTGTTTAAAAACCCCTTTTGTTATTGCTGCCACGCCCAGTTCTGAGTTATCCAGGAGGTACCATATGAGACCACTGTGCTCACTTGTCCCTAAGACTAGTTCTGTGGCTAGGAGCTTCCCTCCTCTAAGGCGGACAGACAAATGCAGAAGCTGGGCATGAGAGCATGGAAGATGAGGATCATTCTCCCTCATATGACAAGTGAGGAAACTGAGGCACAGAGCAGTGCTGGGACTCACCCAAGGCCACACAGTAATGGTGACCAAGTCAAAACTAGAATCCAGGCCTTCCTATTCCCTCTTCCATGCTTAATCTACTTGGAAATGCTGCCTCTCTGAGAAAGCATGATTAGCGGCTGCAGTACAGCCTGGGATAGCACACAGGCTGGGCAGAGCACAGACTGCTCCAGAAGCCGAGCCCAAAGACAGAAACATCTGAGTCGAAGAATAATTACCGGACGGTTCTATCCCTACGTCCAACGCCAATAATTTAAACATGACAAGAGAGGAAAGAAAAACCACATTCCCATTATTTCAGACTCACTAAGTTTGGTCAGTTTTTTTTTTTCATTAGCCCACTCTCTCGCAATAAGTAATTTTCCTTAATGCCTCAAATCACTCTTGATACCGCTGTGGTGTGTGTGTGGCCAATGTGAAGGATTAGGAGGTCACAGCTGATGTGTCTTCTTTGGTATGGGGTTTCATTAGACGTGAGTGACCACAGAATTTAAACAGTGGAGGCCAGCAAGACTGCCCACTAATTGCTTTAGTGTGTTTATGGTATCACCACAATTTCCCTTCTTTGGTATTGGAATCTGTCTACTTAATCCAACGCCCTTCGTCGGGATTCGAGGAAGATGTGGCCTTGTTACGTAAACACCTGTTTTACTGAGTCTCTGTGGCCTCTTCAGACATTTAACCCGAGAGGGAAAGTTGGAAAGAGCTGGAGATAGCATTGCACAAGACCAAAGCATCTAATTACATCAGAAACATTAATAAACCTTTGCCTCCCTGGAGGCCCTCTGGAGCCACATCCTCACTTCTTGTAGACTGATGAAATCATAATACTAGGGCCTGGCTCTTCTATAGCACTTTTCATCAGTAGCACTTTACCAAGGAGGTCAGTCTCATTACCCCCATTTTATAGATGAGGAAACTGAGGCACAGAGCAAGGCAGTGACTTGCCCAAGGTCACCCAGGCAGCCAGTGGCAGAGCCAGAATTGAACTCTGGTCCAGGTAATGCTGCCTCCTCATTCACTTCAAAAGAGCCACACTACCTTGCCCCAGGGGAGGCTCTGGCCCTGTATCTGAGGGTTTCACAGGGCTTCCCAAACAGAGCCAGACTACTAAGTGCTCAGCACCTGCAGCTGGGGCTGGACTTGCAGTAGAGATCAACAGGAGGGGTTCAGAAAATCTGGGGCTTGTGTAGATGCCTAAATGGGAGCTGAGGTTTGGTGGAAATCTAGCCCCAGTTGGAGGTGCTAAGCATCCCTGAAAATTCTGGCGTAAGTGTTGACAGCCCTCCAGGAGGTAGTAAGCCTGGTTATCTACATGCTAGAGGAGGGTTAACTGCGGCACAGACTTTGTTCTCAATTGCTCCTATGTAATTCTCCAGTAACAAAGTCAAAGGAGTTACTGTGAAATTATACCAGGGTAACTGTGGAAGAGAATTTGGCTCAGTCTGATTAACAGTCACCAACGAATCACAAAACTTGACTCTTAACCTGATCTTACAACCACTAGACAACACCCTCTCCCATCCATGCCCCAGTGTGTGTTGTCACAGTAGCACAACATAGCTATTTCCAGAAGTCAGAAACCGGCTCAAGGTAAAATGCTGCCTTTCCCACCCACAGAAGGATGAAGCAAATGTCACTGGTCTGTACAGTAGATGCCTTGAGTGTTTGTTTAGACATCTGTAGCGACCCCAGCAGTTGCAGCTAAACTGGTGCTAAAGAAGAAAAGTGTGTCATTTTTTACAGTAGGGTAAATGCTGCATCCAGGAAATCCAGTGGGAAGGCATTTAATAACTACTTGCTGAACTGCTGTGCCTGGGTTAGGCTATTTACCCGCATGTTCACATCAGTCTTCATGGGACTGTTCCTGGCAGGTTCAGGGGAAGGGCACCCACATACACATCTATTAAAGTCAGGAAATATTATTTCATTGCAACTGCACAGCGGCTCCAACCTAGACTGAAGCCCCATTGGGTTAGGGGCTGTATAAACACACAGTGTGAGAATGAAAAGCTCTTTAGGAGAGGGACTATATCACGACAAGATTTCCAGGAGCTGAGTGATTTTGGGCACCTCAGACTTTGGGGGCCCAACTTGAGGTACCTTAAAAGGGGCCTGGCTTTCAGAGGGCGGGCACTCAGCAAACCAGGCCCCTTGAAGGTGTCTCTAGCTGGACACCCAACAATGGAGGCACCCCAAGTCCCTAGTCATTTTTGAAAACCTTGGCCTACACAAACAAGACAGACAAAGGCAGGTTAATCATCCCCCTTTCCCAGAAGGGAAACTGAGGCACAATGCAGATGAAGTGACTCACCCAAAGTCACCCCAGCAGGCTGTGGCTTACCTGGGAATTGAACCTAGTTCTCCTGCGTCGAACACAAGCTAAGCCTTCCTCCCTAATAACTCACAAGGCTACTACAGGCTGTCTGGAGTCTTCTGTATTGACCAAACACAGAGCATTATAGCTGGTTTTTCTTAACTAAGTAAAATCCATTCACTGTCTTGTACTATTTCTATTCCAGAACCTTGCATTACATTGAAAGTCTTTTACATTGTCTGCACAAAAGGACTCTGTGCGGTTTATAGGGCATTTTCTGTTTAACTTGCATTAAAGTGTTCCAAAGAGTTACAAGTGCATTAGTGGTCTTGGTCGCAAATTGCTGTTGTAACCTTTGACCTCGGACAATCAATCTTGCTGACACCCATTAAAATGAGCTCATGGTGCCGTTTTTATGGCCGGATTAAGTGGTATATCTGTAGCGCAGGCAGTTCGGTAAGGGCGTCACACTGCTAATGATTTCTTTATTGATCTTTAATGATTTCCTACATTAGTACAAGCAGCATTAGCCTGAACAACATGCTCCGGGAGAGATCAACTAAATAATTCACTGCAGCAAACTGTGATCACATAACTGCACATTCCTCCTTTGTGTTAAGAAGGGGGAACAAAAACTGCATAATTACATTATCTGATACACGCTCTTCACTCCCCCTTTGTATTTACACCTCTGCTGTGTTATGCCGGTGTTAATTCAGAGAATTCCTTGACTTCAGGGGAGTTCCTCCAGACTCAGACTGGTGTAACAGGGAGCAGAATCAGATCTCAAGCTCTCCCAATAACTCCACAGTGACCAAACCCAAATTACTCACCAGAAAAAGAAAAGCACCAGCCACATCCAAACAGCCAAGACCTAGTTCCTCCTCCTTGTTTAGCTGGAAGAGAAAATTCAACCCCCGGTGAGCAGAAGGAATAGTTTTTAGTGACCGTGTTAATTAGGTTATCGAAGTGACAATGTCATTAGGGCGCTAGATGGTGCATTTACTCACATGAGTGGTCTCCTGTGGGATGGCTCATCTTAGAGATGTATAGAGTTTAAAGCCAGACTGACCTGTATCTTACAGGCCAGACACCTCAAGATAGATACAACCTAAGTAAATGCTCCCCAATGTTACAAGCCCCTCCGTAACTGATGTGACAGTAAAATACTGGGTGAAATACTGGCCCCAGTGAAGTCAATGGGAGCTTTGCCACGGGCTTCCGTGGGGTCAGGATTTCACCCTGTGGGTACGTCCCACAAAACACACTCGACTGCCTCAACCTCAAGTTACTTCCTTCAAGTCAGCAGAGTGCAACCCCATGGCCAAACACCCATCCAGCTGCACCAGGGCTGCTGTGACAGCCTGTGTCCACAATCACGCTGTTCTCAAGCGGCCCCGGTGCAGAGACTCGTGGGAGCCCACTCCATGGTTCAGGGCACCATGGCACCGCCTCTGGGATTGCTTTCACTGGATACCGTGGGAGAACATGTCTGCCTATACCGGGAATTGTGGACAGAAATGGTACCAACTAGCCAGTATATAGTGTTAACCCAGCTCCTCATTTCTGCCCACGGCCTATAACCTAACCAGTGTCCAGGCAAGGATCCTGTTCAGACCATATGCCCGTAGGAACTGTAGGATGCAAAGCTTTTTGACGTTTCGTCTGCCTTCTCTGGCAGGCATAAATGTCCCTGAAGAATGTGTTTATTTCAACTGTTGCTGTTAATTTCAACTACAGATCAGCCCAAACTGAAACCCCCAGATCCAAACCCCACCTCCGCATTGGGAAAGTTCAGTTCCAAATCCAGATCTAAGCTCTACAACTTGAGCCCCTCTTTCATTTCAAGACACTTCTCACGCAAGCCCCTAGGGAGTGTAAAGACACAGGTGCTGATTCTCTCCCGCCTGGCAACGTGTGTCATTATTTACACCAGTGCAAAGTGGGAGTAAAATGCTACCAACGCAGAATGGTAGAGGTTTACACTGACTTTGCATTTACTTTATACTGGCAGAAATGAAGCACCATGGGCAGGGAACAGAAATCTGCTAAATCCTGGAGATATACAGCATGGTCTTTCTTCAGCTTAGTTCCTTGCTGCAATTTAAGCCCATTGCTTCTTGTCCTATCCTCAGAGGTTAAGAAGAACAATTTTTCTCCCTCCTCCTTGTAACAACGTTTTATGTTCTTGAAGACTGTGATCATGTTATCATGTCCCCTTTCAGTCTCTTCTCCAGACTAAACAAACCCAATTTTTTCAATCTTCCCTCACAGGTCATGTTTTCTAGACCTTTAATCATTTTTGTTGCTCTTCTCCGGACTTTCTCCAATTTGTCCACATCTTTCCTGAAACGGGGCACAATACTCCAATTGAGGCCTAATCAGCGTGAAGTAGAGCGGAAGAATTACTTCTCGTGTCTTGCTTACAATACTCCTGCTAATACATCCCAGAATGATATTTGCTTTTTTTGCAACAACGTTACACAGTTGACTCATATTGAGCTTGTGATCCACTATGACCCCCAGATCCCCACTCCTTCCTAGGCAGTCTTGTCCCATTTTGTATGTGTGCAACTGATTGTTCCTTCCTAAGTGAAGTACTTTGCATTTGTCCTTATTGAATTTCATCCTATTTACTTCAGATCGTTTCTCCAGTTTGTCCAGACCATTTCGAATTTTAATCCTATCCTTCAAAGCAGTTGCATCCCCTCCCAGCTTGGTATCATCCGCAAACTTTATAAGGATACTCTATGCCATTATCTAAATCATTGATGAAGACATTGAACAGAACCAGACCCAGAACCGATCTCTGCGGGACCCCACTTATTATGCTCTTCTAGCATGACTGCGAACGACTGATAACTACCCTCTGGGGAGCGATTTTCCAACCAGTTCTGCACCCACCTTATAGTAGCTCCATCTAGGTTGTATTTCCCTCGTTTGTTTCGGTGTCACATTGGCTGAGCTCGGGAGTTGGGAATGTTTTGAGTTTTGTTCCATTTACTCCTTGCTGACTGTCGAATCCGAGATGGGAATTTCTCCCATTTTCCCCTCTGCCGGAGCCACACCTTAGCCTGCACCACGGCAGAGTCTGCTGACGGTCTGGCTGCATCAGGCACTGCAATCACCATTACAAAAGCAGATGTCCGAAGCATCTCTCTGCAGGGAGAGTCTACGACAGGTGTCAAAGCCACTGCAGGGCCATTAACGAGCACGTTTTTAATTGGGAAAAACGCTAAATGGTAGAGGTCAAATTCTCCACGGGTGCTGGCGTGGAGCCACATGAGTGGAGGGCATGCCACAGTCTTCATTAGAGTGACTGGAGAGAAACCACAGCTCTTGACCTGCAAATAGAAATGATTTCTTCATTAATGGAGATGTCATCAGCAGGGAACTTGTGGTTTCTCATGACACAGCTGTTTTCATAAAGCGTGCACGCACATGGGAAAAAAAATAAAGCATCTTTTTACTTTTGCACCCTGGATAAGGGACATTTTTCTAAGATGAAATGTACCCTTCTGAAGCTCTTTATTTCCTATAGAGAATCTGGGGTCCGTTGCAAGGTGAACGGGCTTATTCTATGCTGTTCATTATAAAAGCCTCTCCAGATTTAATTCCTAGGACATACCCTACCTGAAATTCTTCCAGACAGATTCTGTTCTCTATTTCTATCTAGCATCCTAAGGCCCCGAATTAAGCAAATTACTTCAGCACATGCTAAGCATCCTTGTTCAGCAAATCACATAAGCACAGCCCAGTGGGAGGTCACTGAATCAAGGCCTAAGTGCTGAACACTATGTACAGCACTGAAATGCGGCCACTTCTGAAGTGGAACATGGCAACTGTTTAATAGCCCACAGCAGCACTACACAATTGTTTGGGGCAGGAAGTGAATCAGAATACTTTCTCCCACTGAAAATGCAAGGGAGGATTTCAGGAATACAGAACTATCAAAACTGGTGTAAATCCAGACTGCTGTAAATCTGGAGTAACCCCATTGACTTCTCCTGGGGTTACTCCAGATTTACAATAGTGAAGCTGAGAACAGAACTTGGCTCTCAGGGTTTCATGTTCTTTACTATCATTTTCCTAGTCCACAAAGATCAGTGGATTGGTGTTCCTCATTCTTCAGCCTTTGATATTTGCATGCAATGGGCTGAGAACACCCACGGGACCTATTCTGCCAACATAACTCCGGTGAGTAAATCCTAGGACATCACTGTTGTGGCTACTCCTACGAGTGACCCTTTCTCATCTGAGTAAGTCCAGAATCACACCACCACCACCCCCTGATTATTACCTGAGGGCAAAATTACTTTAAAAATCCTCTCTGGTCCCTGCTGCCTACAAACCACAACCATCTGGCCTGGGTGAGACTGTGACCAATGGGACGTTTAACACATGTAATGCACCTGTCTCTAGAGTTACCTTTTCCTCCCCTCTCCTGCTAGTTGCCTAGACAATGAGCTTTCTTGGGCCAGGGCCGCCTTTGTATGATGGGTTTGTGCAGAGCTTGACACAACGGGGCCTTAATCCCGAATTTAGGTCCTTAAGCATCATCACTACACGTCTAATAGTGTTGTAGATATTGGTGAATGAGTCGTTCCAGTAGCTCTGACTCTGTATCCTCCTCTGCCTGCCACTCATCCTTTGCGATGGGGACATGACCACAAGAAGGATCTGCTGGTGGCCAGCACTCAGACGTGAAGCCATAGTGACACGCACTGATGTGTGCGATTTTGGAACCTCGGCGAATTTAATGGTCTGCGCAGGAGATATTTTTAGCATCGTTGCAGATGGGCCACCTAAACAAATGAAGCTGCTCTTATGAGGCCAAATTAGATATTAAAAAGAAAAAGAAAAGAAACCATGGTTATAAACAAACAAACGAACTAAACCAAGAGCTCATTTGCATCTTGCAACCCTCAGTCGCACCACAAAGGATATTCTAGTCACAACTGCAGCGACAGCGTCTAGCACCTGCAGCAAATGTGCCGTCGGCAGAGCCGGATCGCTGCACTGGCATGAAATCGTCAGCCTGCTTCTGAGCGTCATCTGCAGAACGCCAGGCAGCAGGCCTTGTAAGGCAGCCTTTGACAGGTCGAGCTGCAGGATTCTGCTGCAAGTGCTTAACAGCATTGTGCTTTTCAATGCGCACCAAGGAATGTTCTGGGGGCTCCGGGCAGCTGTCTGGGTACAGCAGCCTGGAGGATACGCACATTGCAAGAATTATTACTTGTACTACTGTAGTACCAAGGGCCCTGGCTCACATGAGGACCCCACTGAGTTAGGCCCCACATACACACACACCCCAGATAAATGTGGGGTTCACTTCACTGGCCTTCTGGCTTTTGAGCCTTTCAGGGTCGCTTTTGCCAGATTATCTTGTGACCCCGTGGACTAGATGTTTACTTTTGCTTTGAAATGTAGGTCGAGGTGCTCATGTAATCCCCTGACTCCAGCAACTCGGGCTTTAAATGAAGAACACCAGCTATAGCAAGACATGCAATAGCGTCATGAGAGCTGGCGACACAGGGCAAAACCCTGGCTTCAGCAACTTCAAAGGCGAAAGAGCCATCCAGCTGCCTCAATGGGTGGGAGAACTTCATGGAATCGGCAGCGAAGGGGGACAGCCCAAGCAGCGAGGGAGGGAGACACCTGATGAAGGACCTTAGGTAGCTCCTCTTCTCTGCCCCTTGAAACTCTGGCACCCTTTGGCCAATAGTGGGGGATGGATGCTGATTGGCCTGCATCCCCCAGCTCCAGGGATTTAAGTTGGAGCACAGGTCATGTGGAGCCTCTTTGGACACCATTTCCTAATACAAGAATGGCCATACTGGGTCAGACCAAAGGTCCATCTAGTCCAGTATCCTGTCTTCTGACAGTGGCCAGTGCCAAATGTCCCAGAGGGAATGAACAGAACAGGGAACCATCAAGTGATCCATCCCTACTGCCACTTAGGGAGGTGGATTATCTACGTCAACAGGAGAATCCCCCCCATCCCACAGGGAGCGTCTACACTGAAGTGCTAAAGCGGTGCAGCTGTGCTTGTAGCATTTCAAGTGTAGTAGACAGGACCTTATCTTTTGCTTCTTGATGTCAAACTAAGGACATCCAGATGCAGTGTTCCAGCTGACTAACAAACCCTACTCTGGTTAGAAAGGCTGCTTGGTATCACTGCAAATACTTGCTGAGGTGCACTGGTCCCTGAAGAGGGTGAAACATCTCTGAACAGAAGCTGGACTTGCTGGGTAGACCTCACAGTTGGAAGCAGGAGGACAGGAGCCTAGAGGCTCAGGATACATCCACACGGCCATAAAAATCCACTGAGTCTCAGAGCCCAGGTCAGCTGACTCCACCTCTCGTGGGGCTTAGGCTCTGAGGCTAAACATAGCAGTGTGGATGTTCAGTCCTGGGCTGGAACCTGGGCTTGAAGACTCTCTTCCCTCCTCCCTGCATGGGGTCTCGGAGCCCGGGCTCCAGTCTAAGCCTATAGACGCACTGCAACTGTATAGTCCAACGCAGCCCAAGTCAGCTGACCAGGGCCAGCCGCAGGTCTTTTATCTCAGTGGAGAGATACCTTCAGTCTAGAAGGGGTTGAGGCCGCATGGCCTGACCTTACTGGGTTCCTTCCCGGGGCTGTTTGGAAGCTGGGGCATAGCACAGCTCCTGTGGATCAGTCACAGACCATCTTTAATTCTCTGCATATACAGTGCCCAGCACAACAGGGGCCTAGTCTTCAGGGTTTCTGGGTGCTAGCGTTCTACAAATAAATAAAATAATAATGATGATAAGCCACAAGAGCGTCCGTGGGCTGTAAGATTTCTGAAACACTGATTGCAGACAGCGCTGGAATCAATTAACCCTCAATTTCCTGGGTGGTTTGTGGGTTTGAATTCTTTTAATTTCTAAGGACACTGACAAGTTCAAAGGCTCCTTCAACTTTGCTTTGTTACTGATAAAACGTCGAGTAATACGAACCGGATAGAAAAAAAAATCTAACTTCATTTAGGCTGTTTTGTTTATTTTTCCACCCCTGCACTTCTCACTTAGGCTGGCGAGTAAATCAAAACTTGCCTTTTTCTAGTTAGGTGAGCTGATGGCATTCAACACCTAGCAGGATCGGTTCTGCAAGCAGAACTCAAACCGGATTCATTGGGAGCTCGGCATGCGGACTTGACAGATTCTAGATTTTGTAAAATACACAATGGTTGCTTCACCCACCCCAGAAATGTAATCCCCTCTGGGATGAACTGCAGCAGGGCTGAGCTCACAGCATCACCATGCAGTTGGGGCAGGATGTAAAGAAAATTGCCTTATCAAATTGCAACTACAGGTGAGTTACCAGCACAGCTGTGGTCTAAAGGACTGAGTCTTTGGTTGGGAGTCAGACAAAGTGGGCTCTGTTCCTGGCAGTTCCAATGACTTAATCACTCTGTGCCTCAGTTTCTCCATTGCAAAAATGGGGATAATAGTAAAGTGCTTTCCAGTCTTTGAATGAAAAATCCTGTCTGAGCACAGAATGGGAGTGGGCCCATCATTCTGCCTAGCCAAACCTACATAACTCTCCGTTTAAGCTGCAATAGACCCACTGTCCATGGTGATTTTTCACAAAATGAAAAATATTGGAATTTAATGAAAACCTTGGCCTGTAAATGAGGTTTTCTTTGCCATCAGTATTATTTTCATGGTCTGGAACACGTGCACCTTTTAGAACGCCCCGTATTTAAGTAGCTGTCCTTTCAGATGAGGCTCATGCATTAAAAAGCACACTATAAAATGCATCACTGCCAGATGATGCCATGGCAAAACTTTCTGCAGGACGATATTGTTATAAGGATGCCTGCTTCAGGCTAGGTCCTCAGCTGGTTGAAATCAGCGTAGTTCCACTGAAGTTAACAAAGCTACACTGATTTACACCAGCTGGGAATCTGGCCCCGCTCTCATATTTAAGATATTATTTTAAGCTATCATCACGTGCGGTAGTAGTTAGGAATGCTTAATGCACAACAGATGAAGCGCTGCACATCTTGAGAAACCATGAGCTAGGATACCCACAGCAAAATATCTGCAAGCCTTTAATGCATTGTATGTTCAGTATCAGGAGTTAGTGTCAAAGGCCCATGCAGAATTCCCATCTCCCGTGATTTACTGATGGTAACTGAAGCCATACAAAAGCAAATGTTAAAAACTAAACCCAGAGGTTACACTTCACTATCGTGAAGGGATCACAGACAGACTCTTATCTTGCATTCATCTGTCCTAACACCAAATCAAATATAATTTGTTCCTAGTCTTTTAAGAGATGGACCCAAACTGGATTCCCACAAAATGAGCTGAAGGTCAGATCTGACCAAGAGGACAAGGTTACCTGGAGGGAGGGGTGGATGCTCAGGAGGTTTCAGAAAGATTCTAAAGTGACGGCCATCACATGGACTTACAACAAAGGCCCGGAGGGGATATTGTCACCAGCAGCGATAGCAGCACTGTGCCCTGGCTGGGCAGAGGACAGCGCTGGGAGCTCCCGGGAACTGCAATCACGTTCCCATTGTGGGCTCACCAGCCTCCATTTGATTCCATGGCTGGTGGTTCAGACTCTGAAGCCACAAATGGCTCTGTCTCCTGGCCCCGTGGCCCCTAATGCCTATTGATCAACGGCATGGCAGGGTGTCTGGCACTGGAAGCAGGTGCTGCCCCAGGAGCACCTTCGTTGTTCATCTAAATCAATTGGTTTCTAATAAATTCGCCTGTCAAGGCACCAAGATTTCCAGCAGCTGTCCGGTCACAGACTGCAAAGGCAAACACAGCCTCGCGGGCCATCTCCTGCCATCGTCACAATGGAGAGCGTTGAAATAGGGCACCAGGCCTGGGGCTCACATGGACGGCCAGCTTGGCCAGTGCCATCCTGAACTAATGAGACTGCCAGGAGGGGAGGCCTCTGTGATAGAGAGCAGAAAGCTGCCAGCTAGGCACGCAGCCTGATCTCTGCCAGCAGTTTGGGTTCTCGCAGTCCCTTGAGAATCCAGGCCTTCTCCGGAGTCTAAATGTCTTGTGGGAACATTCTGGTGTCAGATGATTGAATCAGTGCCTGGAAAACTGGTAACAATGCATCCTCTTACAAACTCGTTCGCGCTCACGTTTCCATGGTTTCCACACACTGGTGTGCATGGTGGTACTGGTCTCGCCAGAGGCACCAGGGCAACCCACAGTAGTAAAATGTGGGTCTTTGTCAGTATAGTTGTAACCCACACCAATACAGTCTGGGTCTTTGTCTCCCTCTAGTGTCTGGTCCACAGAGGAGGTTTATGAAGCTGAGATTGCTTCTAGTTAATGGACTAGGGCCTTTAGCTCCATCATTAGAGGTTCATACTTTTAGTGCCCAAACTCCTAGGGCATATCTTGCCGCTGGGGCAAACAAGGCTAGTTACACTCATGTGTGCTCACCCAGGAGAACCTCACTGTATTTTCTACCCCTACCATGATCCTCTCCATGGATTTTTTTTGTTTTTTTTTGGTAGCCACTGGTATAAATGAGGAGCGACATCGCTGGAGTTACTTGGGGATTACACTGATGTAACTGGCAGTACAATCTGTGCCCCTGCTCATTCTAATGCATAAGAAATCGATTCCAGGAAGAAGTCCCTATTGCCGAGATGTGGCTTGGGCATAGTACACTGAGAAGCATCTGCTTGAAATGCCATTTTTGTCAAGAGAGGAGTTTGCCTCCTACAGAGACTATTAGAGGAGTTTTATTACCTCCCACACACATTGTCTGTATTGACTTTCCCAATTTGTGCCTTTAACCAAATCTTCTGGCAGATGTACAGGGTGACTTATTATCATTGCATTGTAACATCTAATCCACTGACATATCTATTATTCATTTATTTTTCTATTATTCATTTATTCATTGGGAATTTAGAGGCAATCAAAAGGCACTCCTGGTCATTTTGCTATAAAAGCATTTTTGATCCTACCCTCTGCCAATGCAAACTTGTCTCTCTCACTTAAAATACATTAATGACTCATTATAGGGATAGGATCTGAGGCAGTGCTTATATATAGGAGCGTCTTTGGAGATTTTGAAATTGATATAAATAAACTGGGGGTTGTTGTTAATGTGCTCATTAAGAAAGGGGGTGGAGAACAACATATTTTCCACTCTGAGGTGCCTGGGGACTTCTGGGCAATAGATGTCACTTGTTTATAGGCATTAATAATTTCAAATCTCCTGTTCCATGCTAAAGAAAGCAGAGACACGCAGATTGATCCATTTGGGAGGGACACTCCAGCTCTATGTCAGAGATGCAGACTGGCAACTGCAGAAGGATCATTCTTCCTGGGCAGTTTCCTTGGGATAATTATCAGGCAACACTGGAAATCTAAAGGTTGGAGAGTTTAGAGATAGTTGGAGGGAGGGAGAGAGAGCAAGAGAGAGAGAGAGCGCTGAGTTCTGGAGGTTGGAGGATGCCCATCTATCTGACCTTGGCAAGAGACAAGTAAAAGATCCCAACTAGAATATGAGGCGTTTTCCAAGGGACTGCAGTGGGATCTCTCCCAAGTGGAGAGAAGAGGCGCCATGAAGGCACAAAGTTCAGTGACGTGGGAGGAGGGGAAAAGGTGAAGGGTTGAGAAGGGGATCAAACGTGTAATAACAGGGAACCAATGGGGGACACCAAGCAGAGATACCCCCAGAATCCACCACACGGCACAGTGGGGGAATGTGTGAGGCATCCGTCTATTTGACCTCAAGAGAAGGAAGGTCCCACACAGGGCCGTTCCTAGCTATTTTGGTGCTCTACACAGACCTCTCCACCCCAGACCTCGAGGGGGAGCTGGCCCCAGGCCTTTGGGGTGCGGGGGCAGGAAGCTGGCCACTTCCTGCGGGAAATAAAGTAATCCAGCCCCAGCCTGCTCTACTCCCCTGGTTCCCAGCCTTGGGGGTCCGGGGGAACCACTCTCCAGCATTCACCGGTTGCATGGCTGGGAGCCAGGGGAGCGGAGCAGGCTGGGCTCGGGTTGCTCTACTTACTGGTGAGGGCAGCCCCAACTGCTCAGGAGAAGGGGAGGAGCTAGGGCGAAGCAGAGGCAGGGGACATGGGGAAGAGACAGAGCAGGGGCTGGAGCAGCACACAGCTGCGTAGGGCACCAGGAAATTTGGTGCCCCAAATTCTCTGGTGCCCTACGCAGCTGCGTACTTTGCGTATAGGTAAGGATGGCCCTGGTCCCACAAGAATGTCATTGGTCATCCCTCTAAGATGGGAGGGATAAAAACAACTAAGGCCGACTGATTCCGTGGAGCACATTGAAAAGGGAGGCCAAAGGGATACAATGAGGGAACCAGAAAGGAATATGCAGAAACAATTACCATGGCTGGAAAATGGCCTCTGCTCTGTGAAGAAATGTGAGAGGTACCAGGACAGACCAACCCAGTGGAGTGGGAGACAAGATAATGGCTCACCTTGGAGAGGGGAGAGGGGCACAGGTTTAAAACAGAGCTGTCAGGGTGCATGGAGCAGAGAACCCTGCACAACATCTGCTGCTTCCGGAAATGACGTGAAAGGGGCCAGGCTGGCCAGCCCGGATACCAAATCACCTTTTCCAACCAAAAAGAAAGGTGGGGATTTTAGGTGGGCAGAATGCCATTATTCAAACCAAATGGGGCAAAGACACATGAGGAAACTCTCCTATTCCTGTGGAAAGTGCAACGGGATTCACCAGGGGCACAGAACTCATCTTTATACCTCATCCAAACGATCTTTTCCCCATGCAGAACTGGAGATGTCCAGAGGTCCTACTGAGAGAAAGAAATGTGGCCCACTGGGTTAGGCGCAAAAGTGGAACCCGCACTATTCTAATCCCAGCTCTGCCACTGAGCTGCTGTGTTTGCTTGGGCCAGTCACTTCATCTCTCTCTGTGCCTCTTCCTCCCCATCTGTCAAATGGGAATGATGCCACTGACCCGCCTTTATAGAAGGGCTTTGACACATACAGAGAGAAATCACTACATGGTCCCACTCCAAGTCCCACTGAAAGACTTCCCATTGAGTTTAGTGGGAGTTGGAAAGGGTCCCATAGTGGCAGTATTCTGTTCTAAAAGGAAGCCTCACTGAAGGACTGCAGCCAGTAAAAGAATGGGCAAGGAGCTGGATTTTTCTGGATCAAGTATTATGTTCAAAGCAGAACGTTCTCAAGAGGTAGGGGGCCAGCTGGCATGAAGCAGCCTCATTCTCTTGCAACCCAAGAAGCGACTCTGCCTTGCTGAGGATCTGGTCCCCAAAGCTCTAAATTTGCACACGGAAAATTGGACGCGATATTGATCCTTCGGTGACTCAGTCGACCCACATTATCTACAGCCCTCAACCAACAAGTTACTGCACCAACCCAAAACCACAGTTGACGGAGAGCGTTAGGCCAGGGAAACTGTTTGAATAGAAAACGAGTAGGAAAGTACAGATCACGGCACTGTTTGGTCTCCTACTACAGTTTATTTGATTCAGCTCTCCGGGTGAAATTCACTCATGTGCAGAGGGGCGAGTGCTGGAGCTATTCACTGCTTATGCCTTGCCAGATTCCAATCTCACACCGTTTCTACCATCTGTGTAGCAAAACTGACTTCAGTGGAGTAACTGCTGATTTACAGTCTGCTCCTGCTCCACTGACGTCCATGGGAGTTTTGTCACTGACTTCATTGGGAAAAGGACAAGATGCTTAAACCGGGGTAACCACGAGCTGAATCAACCTAATTCCCCAGATACAGGACATGCAGAGAGTAAATAGATACATTATCTGCACACGGAATAACAGATGCTCAGTGCAAGGGGCCGTGTTGGTTATATAGGTAGGTAGGTAGGTAGGTAGACAAACTTCTGACTAGAACTAGTGGCGCAATAATGTAAAATGTGTTTATTCAATGAAACAATATGCCAAAATTCATCAGATAAATTACCGCAGCAAATAATCCAACAGTCCTGCTTCTTTTCACAGATCCAGATAGCATTCCTATGTTCGAGTATGTTCATAAATATATTTATTGTCCTTGGATGAAATCCAAACTCCACTTAAGTCAAGGGAAGGGTTACCATTGCCTTCAATGGGGCCAGGATTTCATTCATTATTCTCCATCTGGCCTAGCATGTGGGACACAATGGGTTTTGCAATTTGCAAAACAACACTACACCTTTCTGTTGAAGGTTCCCAATGCACTTTATGAACGAAGACCTAACCCAATGCCCACTGGAGTACATCAGAGTCTTTCTACTGACTTCAGGGAGTTTGGGATGAGAGTATTAGGCTTCTGCACATTCCTAGAGTGGTTGGGACATGCCTACTGCAACACTTGGTACAGTGTTCGAATATCGATAAAGACGTTATTATAAAATATGAATAGATTGGTGACTGCTGCCTTTATCCCAATTCTCACTGCTTGTTGAGAACTTCCTAGTGGGGAGAAATTGTGGCCATGATTCACTAGCAAGATAAATCGGTGAAAGCAGTAAGACCCAGCCGTGTTCTTTTGTAAGGTATGTGGGGGCTCTAGAAGGCTGGCCCTATAGAGTAATCATCTCCCCACAGTTATCTCTGAGAAAGGGGTATCTGTCTAGGTGTTTATATCAGACCCATCATCATGATATCTAAAGTGAGATGTAAATCCACGGTCCTGACCATTTATGGTCAAGGAGAATCCCATATCATTTTCACAATCAGGAGTAAAAGGCCCCATGATACAGGCCAAATTCCAGTCTCCTGTAGATAATTACATTCTACCTACTTCAAATTAGTTACCTCTGAAGTTTCAATTGGATACAGTATTCCTCTTCGCTTCCTGTACTATTCTGATTTGTGGTGTGGCTTAGTGTTGTTGAAGGGCTGCGGTATTCCACTCCAGAAGTGGCTGCATGGATGTGAAGCGGAAAGTGGATCTTCAGGCATATGCAGCATATTGGGATCTTTCTGCGTGAAAGGTCCTATGCACATGTAAGACCATCACTATTATTAGTGAAACACAGTCCAGTGCCCTTGTTGAAATGTTCAGGGATCTTCAGGCTGATTAATCACTTTTGACTTTATCCTCTGTGACATTCTGCTCAATTATCTGTGGCGGAAGGTTTGCAGGTCTCTTCCTCTGGCAGAGGTCCACAAGAACCACTATGGAGTGCAGTGGTTTTCCAGTTTGGTGTGGGATCTAACAACTGGTCAGTCTTTCAGTTCCATGTGCCACCAGCTGTCACCCTGAGGGAGGATTTGAATGGGGTTAGCTTGATACTGAGGCAGAGAGCGGCAGTATTAGCATTATTTATGGTAGGAATCAGTGTATCATTTGTGCACTCTGCCATTAATGTGGCCAGCAGGCTCTCCTTTGCATTTCTGGAGCGAAGCTGTTCGCAGGAAGCAGGGGGATCTGCGAAGACCGCTCAATTGATTTGGGTTTTATTGGGGTGTCGTGCACTTAGCAATCCTGCATTTAAACTTCATGTGCCAGCTACCACATCAAGGGGGGATGTCAGGGTGGTTAGAGTGAGGAGACGTATATTACATATTAACTCTCTTGTTGCCTCCAGAGCGAACGCGTTTTCTTTAAAGCTTTCAAAGTGGATGCAGCTGTTCAACCCAGATGGAGTCCTGGAGGAGAAGCAGATTAGACTAGGAGAAGCCAGGAGTGCTTGGATGATGACTGATGAAAATAAATAATACTGATACTTTGCACTTCCATAGAACGTTTCTTTCCAGAATATCGAACGTCTTCACAACCTTTAATTCAGTTTAACTGCACCTTGGGAAGAGGCTATTATTGTACAGATCAAGGAAATTAGGACACCGAGTGGTGAAGTGCCCAAGGTCACACAGTCCGTCAGTGGCTAAGTGGAGAAGAAGTTCTGACAGAACCCAGAAGTCCTGACTGCCAATAACCCTACTTGCATATGATGTAATATACCAGCATATGCATTACCCATCTTCAGAAGCCAGTAGTATTTATACACTGCAGCTAACTCCCCTTCTTTCTTTCAAGCCTGACCTCTTAGTTCTCTCCCAGCCGGGTGCAATAGATTCAGTAAAACAGAGCTGGCGGGACTCAATGGAGCCTCAGGGCAGACTGGCCAGACTGTGAGTGACGGGATGCTTTAGCAATGTGGTAGCTGGCAGTCAGTTTATCACGAGCAGATTGCTGTGGGCTGCCATCAACTACTAACTCTCTCTCTATGGGCCACCAGAATTATGCTGTTCTATTCATAGTAGACATTTGGGGCCTGGTTTTGAGAGGGTCCCTCCCATTCTTGGCCCAAACAAGCCCCGGAGCAATTCATGCCATTTACACATCTGCCTGGCTTACTGGTGCAAGCAAGGACGCAGCTAGCTGACCTCTAGAGGTTACGGTTACCAATCAAGCACAGGTCAGCAATGGCCGAACACTGCTGCTAATTTAATGGCTCTTCGGAAGCCAAGGGGAAATACATCAGTCCCCTCAATGTAGACCTAGCCACACAACCTACTAACGCAGCCAGCACTCATTGGCTGACTCATTGGCAATCACAGCAGAGAGGCCAAGGATTGGCTGGGCGTGGAGATGGACCGCCTCCATCCCCCTAGCAGCGGTCACCCTCCTGTCAGAGCTAAAGCGCAGTGACACATCAGGGTGGAGCAAGCCCGCGTTATTGCCGACCCATCCTGCACCTGTTCTGAGCATTTCTGTCCTTCGGGGCTGTCAGTCGGGCAGCTTCTAGCTGCACAAATACATCAGCAACAGCCACAGTGATGTGAGGGGCCCACCCTGAGACACCTTAAAGGGCCTGGTTTTCAGAGGGTAGGTGCCCCACACTGTCTGAAAAGCAGGGCCCTTTAAGGAGTCTCTAGCTGGACACCCAACAATTGAGGCACCAAAAGTCACTAGCCACTTCTGAAAATCCTGGCCTAACTAAACAAGCCAGCCTGGACAATAAATAGGGCACAATGGAAAATGGAAGTGTTCTTCCGTCCATTCTACAGATGGGGACTGAGGCATCGGAGAGAAGAGGGGACTGGCCCAGAGCCAGCCAGGATGTCTGTGGCTGAGCTGGGAACTGAATCCAGCTCCCCTGTCAAACCGTGCAGCCAAAACCAGAGTCACCCACTGTCCCAAGGCACTTTTGAAAATCATGACCTTTCTGGAAAAGCTCTCTAGGGAACATTCACACCCCACCGCACCCACACTGAAAAGGGGGAACCATTTTCTTCCAGATGTATCATTGTTCTTACAACTGAAATGTGTCACACCGATTCAGCATTAAGGCTGTGATCATTCCTGGGACTTTTCTGGGCACTTTAGACTAGGGTGACTAGATGTCCCGATTTTATAGGGACAGTCCTGATTTTTGGGTCTTCTTCTTAAATAGGCTCCTATTACCCCCTGCCCACATCCTGATTTTTCACATTTCCTGTCTCGGCACCCTACTTTAGACCAGGGATTCGTCTACCTTTGGGGGTACCCAGAGGTCTTCCAGGGGGGACCAACTCATCTAGAGATTTGCCTAGTTTTAAAACAAGCTACATAGGGAAGTCAGTACAAACTAAAATTTCATACAGACACTAACGTGTTTATGCTGTTCTATATACACCGAACCTACGCTATAGTCCGGGGTTCGGGATCCATGCACAGTCCCACGCTAACGCGGGGAACGCATTGCCATGGATCTCACTTTAAATATTTAAATTTGGGATCCATGACACTGTACACAAACCCATCCTATAGCGACGCAGGCTACAGCAAGGGTCTGGTGTGCTATCCACTGAAATGTCAGCACAATATTTACATTCCACTTGATTTATTTGATAATTGTATGGTAAAAATGAGAAAGTCAGCAATTTTTCAGCGCCATGTGCTGTGACACTTTCATATTTTTATGTCTGATTTTGTAAGCGCATTGTTTTTAAGTGAGGTTGAGAGCCGCTGCTTTAGACTAGTGCCCATGATGCTTGAAAATGAATCCCACTGCGTGGGGTTTCTGGTGACTTTCCCCCAACTTTTCTTAATGTTGCTATCTCCGTTTTTTTGTTTGTTTTGTTTTCTATGTTCCTCTAATCATAATCCCTTTGAAGAGGCTGTGATTGGAGACAACACGTCTTTCCCAGCCCATTAAGCAGGGATGCTTTGCACTGAGTGCTTCAATCCAACCATAGTAGCTATTTAATGATGTCGTTTCTGCCATAAAGCCAAAAGCTGTATCTGTGCAGATGATACATGGTTCCAGATCAAGGAGATGTACTGTGTCAAACTCAACAAGCATTTCAGTCTGGTTTTGCTGATGTTAATTGCTGGTAGGTTTCTCATATTGTGTCAGAGCGATGCAGCCATAATTATGAGTTCATTGTAGGCATTTTTAATACCTTACAAGTTCACTGCAAATGAGCAGGAAAAATTCAAGTACCAGTTCTTCCACCATGTCCATCTTCAAAAGCCTGGGGGCATGGAGCAAGTCACTGGGTAGATGAAGGTCTGTCTGAATGTTTATTGGCAATGTTTGTGACCTCACTGCTTGAAATGGTGCTACTGAGATGCTACTTCCAATACAACATAGCAGAGAAACATATGCAGAGACCTCCTGGTCCCAATTCTGTGTGCCAGGCACTGGAATGGAACAGAGAGAGCAAAGGTGGCTTTAAGCCTCGAGGTTGCTCTCACTTACACTAGGACCATGGGCCGGTGGGATTCCAGCCACATCTACTTAACCAATGGCTGCTTATTGGGGGTGACAAAGAGAGGTTCCATTTCCTCTGTGCCAAAGCGAGGGACCCCTTTGCTGGTGCACTGGTTCTGCTCCCTGAGTGGCCCATCCCGTAAAGGAGCCACAGCACAGAAGAGAATCGGGACCATCAACCGTGAATCCACCAACGCTCCCCCACCCCAGCTGTTTCCTTCTTTAAACTTCTCTCCTGTTTTTTGACTGCATCATGGGCTGCCCCGAAAACACTTTGGAATCGATGTGGCTGCAATCAGCCCCCACCGCTGTGACTGTTCACTTCCATTTTCTTTCCCAACAAGAGTTAGGTTGTTTCCAGCGGTGGTCGGCTCCTCTTTGCCCTGACGAGGTGGCCTTTTCCCACTTCTCTATTTTCTCCTGGCCTGTGACGGCAGCAGGATCCACATTCCACCCTCTCCGCATGCCTCAGAGACTTTCCCTCTCGGGGTGTGACTGTTGTCTGTATTTCCCCCACCTCATTTCCACTGCATCCCACATTGTGTAACACACAAGGCAAGCTCATTCATAAACCTTGGCAATCACAATACTTTTCACTGGGTATTATTATCTGCATTTGACGGATAGTGAAACTGAGGAATAGACAGGGGAAGTGACTTGCCTAAGGTCACTCAGCTGGCCAGTGGCAGAGCCAGGTATAGATGCAAGGTCTCCTGAATCCCAGTCCAGTGCTCTATCCACTAGCCCACTCTGCCTCCAATTTCATGTGTATGAATACATCACATATCCTATATATATCTATCTATATTATATGTGAGTGTGGACTATAATATAGGAAAGGAGCCATTTTATACACTTTCATGTGATCCCCTTTAACACCCAATATGTAAAACATATGCTGCTCATCTAGTTGTCGCATATAAATTATGTGTCTTTTAGTTCCCACATGATGCAATTTTTTTTCCCAATTAATTTGCATGGAAGTTCTTCAAGAGTTTGTGGAAATCCATGATTTTTCCTTGAAATAGAGGCCCCCTAGAGGGCAACCCTAACTAACATCTTTGGTGAAATTCCACCAAAAACTTTAATTTCATGAAGCAAAAAATCCTGCCATTTTCACTCCTCTCAGCATGTCAGAATAGGATGAAAGCTTTTCCCCTTTCTCATGCAGGAAACTGTTTAAACAGCAAAGGCAACTAACAAAAACCAACATTTGCTTTCCACACTGTGGATTACACTAATCCTCACCGGCTCGCTGTTACCTTGTTCGCTCCACCCGCTGTCTGCGGCATCCACCTTTTGTCTCTTGTAACGTGATGAGTTTGTAAATTCTTTGAAGTAGGGACCATCTTTCTGTTCTTTGCCTACACACCATCTAGCACAGGGGGACCCTAATCTCCATCTGGCATCGCCATATAAATCCGAATGATAATATTAAGCTAAGTTTCATCACCACACCCCCTACTACAACCAGCTTCTTTGCCCCTGCAAGTGTTTCTCATGAGGTGTGGGAGAGCTGCAGCTGAATACATCCAAAGCCAGAGGTGAAAATAATCTGGGGCGCTGATCTGGACTGACTTCTCCAAGCAGCGATTTAAAGGGCCTGGGGCTCCCAGCAGCGGCTGGAGCCCCAGGCCCTTTAAATTGCTGCCAGAGACCCACTGCTGGAGCCCTGGGGTAGTGGCGGCATCTGGGACCCCCGGGGCGATTTAAGGAGCCCAGGGCTCCGCTGTGGTAGCAGCAGCTGAGAGCCCCTGGCTCTTTAAATCATCACTGGTGCTCTACCACCACTACCCCAGGGCTCTGGCAGCAGGGCTCAGGTGGCAATTTAAAGGGCCCAGGGCTCCAGCTGCTGCTACCGCCCTGGGACCTTTAAATCTCCACCAGCTCCTTTAAATCTCCACCACTGGTAGCTCTGGGGGTGATTTCAAGGGCCTGGGGCTCCCAGCCACCACTA
This sequence comes from Dermatemys mawii, assembly GCA_007922305.1. NCBI lineage: Eukaryota > Metazoa > Chordata > Testudines > Dermatemydidae > Dermatemys > Dermatemys mawii. The sequence goes on from ML677388.1 coordinate 7,356,931, forward strand.
CTGCAGCCGGAGCCCCAGGCCCTTTAAATTTTGATTTAAAGGGCGTGGGGATTTAAAGACCCTGCCTCTTCTGGCTGAGGCCCCACCCCCTGCTCAGGACTCCAGCGTACCGGTAAGTCCTTTAAGTTACTTTCACCCCTGTCTGAAGTAGGGTGACCATACAGCAAATGTGAAAAATCGTAACGGGGTAATAGGCACCTATATAAGATAAAGCCCCAAATATCGGGACTGTCCCTATAAAATCGGGACATCTGATCACTCTAGTCTAAAGCCATGGCCAACGGCCTTAGTATCTAGATTGTAAGCTCTGTGGGCAGGGGCTGTATTTGTCTCTACTAATGCACAGGGCCCTGATCCTTGACTGGGGATCCTAGACGCTACTGCCATCAAAATAATATGATGCCAAGGCTGTTTAGTAGTTGCAATGCATCTCACATAGCTCCGAGTTGGTAAACCCATCACTTTAGCATCTAGCTCACTGACCCCTACCCACTCAGCTCCAGGGGCAGGGCATCAAGTCTGATCCTATTAGGTGCTGAGCAGCCTTGGCTTCCTACTGATGCCCATGGGAGCTCCATGTACGCAGCAGACATAGAATGTACCCCATGGCACTCAAATAGAGATGGCAATACTGGAGGTGCAAGATATTCCATTATACATTCCTAGCAGCAGAACAGCAGCAAAACTGCAATCCAGGAGGGCAGAAAGCATTAGCAACAGTGCCACCTAGGTGTAATGGATGATATGGTGGCCATAAAATGAGCTTCAGACAGAGAAATTCCAGTGGCTGGGATGTAACTGAGGCAGGATTCGAATGGAGGGAGAGAGGTCTAGGCAAGTGGCAGATAATCCACCAGTTACAGGAGAATGACTCAGAGATCAAAAGAAAAGCAGGAGCTAGCAGGGTGACTGGGCAAAGTTAACCAACTTCAAAATCTAAAGATCCTGTGGATATGAAGGACTTCAGAGCTGCCAGACATGGTCTGCTAGTGCTATTCTGACTGGGACAATGTTTTAAGAAGAAAATATTGTCAACCACAGATCCCTGAAATAGGAGAGAAAAATGGAGATCTGGCCAAAGACAGCTTGCGAGAGCTCTGACTAGCCTCCTTGGAGAAGGGATTTAGTATCCAAATGTCCTACATGTGTAGGAAATCAAAAAAAGGTGCTGTGCTTGGTTTGAGAATATATGGGTGTGATCCAAAGCCCAGTGAAGTTGGGGGAGGATCCATTGATTTCAGTATAGACTGGATCCGGTTTTAAGTGATTTCCATCACTGAGACATAGACAGCTGCAAAGGCACATGAAAGTGGCAGCTGTTGGTGTTATCCGCCCTGCCTAGAACTACTGTAACAGCTGTGCCTGAGGAACAGAGACAGTTTCTGATCTTTACATGATGAGCAAAGCGAACACTTTCCCTCTGTGATGACTTTTCTTTTAAGATTATGGAAACCCGATGATAAAAAAAAAAACAAACAGTAAAGTCTCCAAGGAAAGAGAGCACAGTGTGTGTCTACTCTATAACATGCTGCATTAACGTCAACAACAAAATGGCTGCTGAACTCTGCACTGAAGGAGAGGTCTTCAAAGTTTAAAGGTACATTGCACACAAAAGGAAAGAGTATTCATAGCTACACATACCTCCAGTTACAACATTGTATAATTAAGAGCAGAATTTGACCCCACGACTTCATCCTAAGCAGCTGTTCTCTATAAGCCGAGCTGCAGTTTGCACATTACACCAGGCACACAGAGAGTGATTGGCCTTGTGGTCAGGTACTGGCTTGGAACTCAGGAGATCTGGTTTCAATTCTGAAGTCTATCAGAGACTCCCGGTGTGACCGTGGGCAAGTCTCTCCCTGCCTTGGCTCCCATCTATAAAACAGGATACCAAATACTTCCTTTCTTGTACCCTGTCTCTTCCATATGGACTAGAAACTTATTGGGCCAGAGAATCTCTTACTATGTTTGCACCATGGGCTCTAATCTGATGTACAGCCTCTACATGTTACAATACTAGACATAATTATAACCATGTATAGCGACAATTAGGGACTTGCGTTCCACTTTACCTTAGAGATCTCATTATGATCCCTGATTGCTAGAAGCAAGTTCCACATAGCACTGACAAAAAGAACCTCCTGATTTTAATACTGGTTTCCTCTATTATATTTTCCAAATACCTGTTTACTTTCTTATGGGTCGCCCATATCCACAAAGGCTGCCAGAGAGAGTTCCTCTGTTAGCCTCAAAGCAGGTGGGCCATAAACCATCACCAGACAAAATTTGTTAATTATTACATTAGTTAACGAGATCAAACACATACACACAAATGGCACCAGCGTTATGAAAAAAAGTTATTAGTGGCCATGAATGTTCAGGTTCCTGAGCAAGCCTTTCATAGGTAATTTTGTGCTAATTAACATCTTTAGAGTTAATGGGTCCAAGTTCCATTGGATAAAAGATGTATTGTTAGCAGCATTCTCTTCTGAGTTTATCCCATCCAGGCTGGGGTTAGACTGACCAGTAAATCTTCGCTTTCATCTGCCATTAGTGTCAAAACAGCTGCTATGCCCAGGAAATTAAACTATTCATTGTAGTAAAGTTTTAATGTCCGGTGTTTGATTTGACATCCAAAGACGTATGGGTTAGGTTATTTTCCCCCTGGATTTTAAGTGTTATTAACTCTAAAAATGTAGCAAGTGAGCCTTTCAGCACCATACCACAAAGAGACTTGGCTACTGCAGCTATCCACTGCACCGTATTACGGTTCACACTTTGCTTTGCAGAATGGACTTTCTCCAAAGGAGCTTGTGCGGAAGGTCAGCTGGAACCCTGGGCAAATACAAAATCCCACTCTTGGTATCACTTGGGGTACGTCTACACTACCCACTGGATCGGTGGGTAGTGATCGATCGGGGATCGATTTATCATGTCTAGTGTGGACATGATAAATTGACCCCTGAACGCTCTCCCTGTCAACTCTGGAACTCCACCACTGCGAGAGGCGGAAGCAGAGTCAATGGGGAGCAGCAACAGTCAGCTCGCCGCCATGAGGATGCCCAGATAAGTCGACCTAAAATACGTCAACTTCAGCCATCCTATTCACGTAGCTGAAGTTGCATATTTAAAGTCGACCCCCATACCCCCGAGTGTAGACCTGGCCTTAGACCCATGTGAATTAGGAATGACTATGTTCAATTCATTGACAAAACCACTAGTGTCAATCTGGTGCGAGTACAAAGAGGCTCGGGATCAACATCCTTACAGAGAGTGGATCCTGCAGCTTTTACTCATGTGGCTCAGGATGTTGACTTCAGGGCAGTGACTCATGGGGGTGAGTCTGTCTGGACGGCATCAGAGATGTCCGTCTTTGCATTCAAAGTAGCATCATGGAAGATCCCGGCAGAGCAGCACCGCCAAGAGATTAATTCAGTGACAGGAGCTTGTTTGAGGCCTTGTCTTCATTATAAAAAGAGATGACTTCTTAACTGGAATTAATTGACTCAAGGCAAAAATCTTAGTGAGGACAAGGCAACCTGTAACTTTCACATGAGTTAGGTGGTTGAGGGAAAGCCAAGGCTTTAACATGGATTGTCAGCTCTTTGGGGAAGGGCCATTTTTTGTTCTTTTTGTACAGCGCTTAGCACTCTGTGGTCCTGACTCCATGGCTCCTGGGTGCGACCACAGAACAAATAAATCATAATAACTCGACTTGCTAATGCATGAAAACTACAAACTGTCTTGTCTTCACCAGGATTTTGCCTGGGGCGAGCTAACTCAAGTTAAGAGCACACCTTTTTTTTCCGTGGGGAAGATAAGACCTCATTGTCCTCAAAGAACTCTCCACCCCCAGCTAGATAATGCACAAAACGATTTGTACAACGTACATGCTACAATGGATTCTATTGATTTAGCAAGCTAGGCATTCAGAGCCAGTTTTAATAGTTCACTTAATAGGTAATAATAAATCATGTTTATTATCGTAGTGCCCTGGGACCATCCTAGAACCAGGGCCCATTGTGCTAGGCGCTGTACAAACACAGAGTAGTAAACAGTGCCTGGAAAGCTTAGTCTGAAAAGATAAGACAGGCAAAGAAGATGGAGCTCTGTGTAAGCTGGAAAGCTTGTCTCTCTCACCAACGGAAGTTGGTCCAATGAAAGATATTTCCCCCCACTCCGCCTTGTCTCTCTAGGGCAGACGCAGGGCAGGAGAAGGGGACATAACATGCCTGTGACGTCCACATCCCATTTGTGGCATTTGAATGACATTGAAATCAGGATCAAGAGGAAGAGACAGAGGGTATCGGAGGAAAGAGCTGAAGGTCAGAACTAGCAGGGAAGATGCAAGACCCAAGAAGGATGCTGGATGGTGCTACTCCACTGACTCACCCACCAAACCCCACCCCTCCCATCAAGAGGCTCTGCACCCTAGGGAGCAGGGTAGGGGACAGTCCGAGCTGCAATTCCAACATTCTGTTGACCCAGCTGTTTTTAAAGTGCTAGCGTGAGCCCCATTGGCTCAAGTCTGTGGACAAGGCTGGCTCTGTGCAGACACGCCCTTTCAGCCTGCCTGCTGGGAATGCTGGGCTTAGTGGAGGCCTTATCAAGAGAGAGAAGCATCCCTGAAATACCAGGCCAGAGAGATGTATCCACGGAATTGCCTGACTGGATGAGAACCACTGTCCATCTAGTTCAGCATCCCATCTCCAACAGGGACCAGCACCAGATGACAATGTAAGAACTCCACAGTAGGCAGGTATGGGACTATCTGCCGATACGCACTCATTAAGCCTTATCCTGATCTCTAATAGTACCATCCATCTGTGCGTTAAAGTGTCCAGCTACTTTCCCATGCAGTGCACTGCTACGTACACAGGGATAGCCTCACCCTATCACTGATTTGCAACTGCATCTAGGGAGGAACAGAGCAGCCATCGAACAGCTTACAGCTACACCACGCCAACTGCCAAGCATGCACTATTTTCAAAGGGGTACATCCATCCTTCTACTCCACAAGTGTAGAAGAGCCCTGTGCAGCAGAATTCTGGACAGGAGTGGAGGTGGGGGATATGGATGCAGAGAAAGGGGCAGGGTAGGTACACGGCAAGTCAGGGCTATGTACTCCCTGCATGGCACAGAGCTCAACTGTGTGTGAGAAAGCAGGCAGCAGCAAGATGGAGTGGGGGTGGCTGGCAGAGACATGACTGGCTTCTCGGGCCAAGGTGCCGGGGTCCGGATTTGACAGATCTGGCATGTGGTGCCAAGAAGGACTTTGTACCAAAACAGACCTGCACCAAAATTCCCCAAAGAAGGGGAGATGAAGTGGCTGCAGAACGAACAAATAAAATCCCCACTGTAGACCTCGAGGAGAAACAGATCATTGGATATCTTCCCTAGAGCATGAAGTGCAAAGGAGTAAAAAAGTAACATACAGCTAGGGATAGAAAAATGGTTTTACACCAACCCTTATTCTCCAGTCCACATCCACCCCAGCCAGCCAGCCACGGTGCAGAAGATGCAGCTACAGAGAGGACAGAGTGAAAGGCATCTACTGTAAGTACTGCAGTAGGATCTTGAGTCCAGCAGGCAAAGAAATGCTTTGCAGATGGATTTTGCATTCATCCTTATGGCTCCTAGAATATCTTCATAAGCCACAATGTGCCCTTAATCCCACAACAAAATCAAGTCAAAGAGCAATTAATATTCTGATACCTGTGGCTAGCTGAAGTGATATAGAGCTGATGATTTCTTTTTCCATTTTACTCCAACTGTGGTTTCATTTTTTTCCAGCCCTTCTCTGGGCAGTGGTTTTAGGGGCACTAAGGTTCACTTTTGTGGGTAACCTGCACTGTTAGCTGTTGATTTAATTAACTCAGCCTCATCTCCCTTCTTGACCATATCAACTGAAGCAGGGCTGAATTTCACACACACATCCTACTGGTATAATGTATGTTTCCTCTATGCAAGGGGGATTAAAAACAACCCCTTTTGCATCCAGAGGGACAAAATTAAAAGATGAGCCATACCTGATTGAATGATATTATTTAGGGAAGCTTCTTAACAGCTAGGGTGACCAGACAGCAAGTGTGAAAAATGGAGACGGGGGGTAATAGGAGCCTATGTAAGAAAAACACCCCAAAAATCAGGACTGTCTCTATACAATTGGGACATCTGGTCACCCTAGTCACAGCACAAGCCCACTATGGAACGTCAAAACTAAAGCTATATCTTTAGGACAAGAAATGCAACTAGAACTGCAATGATGCATTGGGTGGTTAATAATTATTGCAGAGAGAGAAGTATGTGTGTGTGCGTGTGTGTGTGTCTGACACTATCCAAGAGATGGGGGAAGCTGAGCTCCTTTGAAAATCTGGCTTATAAAGAGTGAAGCTGCTTAAAATCAGCTGCAATATTCTTAAAAACTCAGTCTGATCGTTCTTCATTAAACTAACACCCTTGTCATTAAAGTTAAGGTCCACAATGATCTTGTCGTTATCGGTAGGTTGTTCGTTGTACAAAGAGTGTTCTTGGGAACAGTGTTGCATTTGTGTACGTTTTCCCTTCCTTTGAATAATTTGGAATTGGACTGATATGAAATAGAGGAGCAGTGGATCTTAAAATTTAGTGGGTCTGTCTACATGTGAATTCTGCTGGTGCTTTAACATGTTAATTAACAATTGTAAGTACTAGTGTGGACGTTACATAAACATTTGTTCCAGGACACACACAAATTTGTTACTAGCCACATTTTTAATCACTAGTCATGTGTTTAACCCAAGACTATAGGGTAAAACATGACTAGCCACAAATGCTAGTGTCCTGTCTACAGTAGAATTTACAGTATTGTTGGTTAACATGTTAAATCCCAACTAAAAATTCAGGTTGTGAACATAGGGTGATCAAACGAAAATGGGAGCAGGAGAGACTGTTTTCTGTACATTGCAGGTTGGGGAGCAGTAAGGGAAAGAACTGAGAAGAAATAGTTAGTGAATGGTAGCTCCTCGCTGCAATGGAGGGTGCAGCTACACTGCAGTCACAGGTGTGACTACAGCATGTGTAGATGGACCTGAACCAGCTTTAATCTACCTAGTTCAGGTCCCGACAGCAGTAAAAGGGCTAGCAGCCCGGTACAAGCCTACCAGAGATACTTGGATGGCTAGGCCATGCTTTGGCAGCTTCATTGCTATGAATATCTGAACTAGCGAGACTAAAGCCAGCTCAGGCATTTTGAGATGTGCCGCAGCTGCAGGTCTGATTGCCAGGTAGGCATCCCCTTCAAGCTATCCGTCTGCAAAAAGGGAAAAAAACGGACAAACTGGGTGGCCCAGAGCACTGGCAACAGTTTATGGATCATCCTGTCTTATTCTAGGTCCCCAAACTCACAACCAGCCCTGGCCAGGAAGTCATTTTCAACCACTGGTTGTTTCGCATATGTAGGATGAGTGTGGAGGTCTCGGTCCAGGCCCTTGTAAATGAGCGTCCCTCTCCTCAAAAAAATGCCATCACACCTGGTACTGGGAGGCAGCTTCCGCAGAGAGGTCAAGGCCTGGATGGGCCTTGGAGAAGGAGCTTATCCTTTCAGGCAGAGCTGGTCCTCCAGAGCAGGGTTATGTTGGTAGAGCAGCGAGAAGAAAACTTTGTCCTAGCTTCACCAAATTCACAGAGCACCTCCCTTGGTTGCAGTGATGGGTTAGTTGGGTTAGTCCTGCTTGAGCAGGGGGTTGGACTAGCTGACCTCCCGAGGTCCCTTCCAACCCTGATATTCTATGATTCTATGATGTAAGAGGCCCTCTCTTGGTGGGTGCAGGGGCTGATCTAGTCTGGAAACAGTCACGCCGTTCTTTCAGGGGCTCCCTGCCGGATGCACTTTTAAAAACTTCCTCGCAAGAATCAAAACATCTTCTGTTCCTCAGCAAACGCTTCTGACCTTCTTCAGCAGCCAAAACATCGGGGCCTGCGTGACTGGCTGAGGCAGGCCCAGGTTTGTTTTTAGCAACCTCGTTGAAATTTAAATTGATTTGTTATTTATCCAACTGACAACAAAGAGAGAAAAAAAGTCATAATTCTGTGCGCTGGGGAGATTGGATTCCTGTATCACTGTCAGCTACATTAACTTACTTCCTGGATCTCAATTCAATTAGGGCAGCATTCCCTAGCATTAATAAATCAATACTGATGCCATTTTGATATATTTTGAATGTCTTTCATTATATATTTCAGGGCAGGGATTATTGTTGACTTAGAAGTTAATGGAACATGACAAGGCAAATCAAGTTGTGTAGGTAAAGCCTTCGAGCCGTTAGCTATAATTGCTTTCTGTTGCAAAAGATTGTTTCGGTGAAACCATGAGCTGTTTAAGTTTTGTTGTGGTGGAGTTACCCCAGCTGGTAGAGCCGGTGTCTCCTTCGCAAAGGGAAGGAAATCGCTGTACACTATAAAAGAAAGTCTCTGACCAAGAGATTCATGGCCCTGCTCAATTGAAGTGTATTGTAATAGCAGGTGTGCAGTAGAATTCCTCTTGTGACGACAGTTGGGAGAAATCTTTAGCTCGTGCAAACCGGTAGAGCTCCATTATCATCAAGGGATGTATGGTAATTTACAACAGATGATGATCTGCCCTACTGATTTCAGTGGAGCTGCGCTGATCTACACCAACTTGGAATTTGGCCCATCAATTTCAGTAGAGAGATGCCAATTTATGCCAGTGAGGGATCTGGCCCAACGGTTTCAATTGATTCCAGATAGAGTCATACAGTTGAAGGCCAGAAGGGACCAGATCTAGTCTGACTGCCCCTAGGTCATGGGGTACCATCACCCTCCAACAGCTGCACAAAAAACCCACCAACCAAAATCAAACCAAAGTATCACAGTCCAGAGGAGTCTAGACCAGGGGTCGTGACGTCTCAGGGGGTCAAGAGGTTATTATGTGGGGGGTCATGAGCCGTCAGCCTTCACCCCCAAGCCACACTTCGCCGCCAGCATTTATAATACTATTAAATATTTTTAAAAGTGTTGTTAACGTTGGGTGGGGGGTTGCACTCAGAGGTTTGCTGTGTGAAAGGGGTCACCAGTGCAAAAGCTGGAGAATCACTGGTCTAGACTATTAGAATAGGAGGGACACAGGTGCAACAGTGCCCAAGCCCCTATGAGGGCAGGGAACTGATTATGTGAAATACCAGAGGGTTTCCTTTTTCTGCAAAATCCCAAAACGTCTTGTAGAAAAAAAAACTATGAAAATGAAACAGTTTTCAAAGGAAACCAAAACCTTCCTGCAACTTGCTCTTGAATCATCATGACATTGGGGGTGACTCTCCCTGGTCCAGTTAAACTGGTTTAAAGAGTAGGATTACACAGGTGGTGTGCCATAAAGAATCTGCACTGCATTAAGGATGATCTTTGAGGTTCAATAGGTGTTAAGTGCCTAAATACCTTTGCAGATCCGGGCCTTAATGCCTTTGTAGAAACTGTCATGAAAATCTATCAGCCCAGGCATAAATATCTGGCTATCTGCTGTACTGCATTCCCATCCTAGTGAGCTAGGTGTTTTCAATGTGGCCCTCAGAATGGTTGCCACCTGATAAAGTTTGCTCCTCAACCTGTTAACGTGCTGATTGAGAATTAAAAAAATATGAATGATATTCTTCCCCTAAGTCAGAAAAAAAAGATTTGCTCCAAGCAAATGGAACTTTGCAAGGATAGAATAATAAAAGTAATTTGAATGAGGACAAGTTGACATAAGAACAGTGATACTGGATCGGACCAAAGTCTATCTAGTCTCGTATTCTGTCTTCCAACAGTGGCCAATGCCGGGTGCTTCAAATGGAATGAACAGAACAGACAATCATCAAGTGATCCATCCTCTGTAATCCACTCCCAGCTTCTGGCAAACGGAGACTAGGGACACACAGAGTGTGGGGCTGCATCCCGGATCATCTTGGCTAATAGCTATTGATGGATCGATCCTCCATGAACTTAACAAATTCTTTTTTGAACCCTGTTATAGTCCTGGCCTTCGCAACATCTCTTGGCAACAAGTTCTACAGGCCAGTTGTGCATTGTGTGAAGAAGTACTTCATTAGGTTTGTTTTAAACCTGTGGCCTGTTAATTTCACCAGGTGACCCCCTGGGTTTGGGTTGAGCACTAGTTATACATCAGGAAAAGCAAGAGCAATTGCAAGCAACAGGGGAAGACAGGAGTCCAGGTGAAGCAGGGAAAAGTAGTCAAGAGTATGCCACGTATTGCCACACTAATCATTGGTACAGGCTGGTGTTAACTGGCATTGCTCCAGGGACTCCAATTGCAAAGCTGTCCCAGAGCTCAGCTGCCTGTTACTCCGACACTAATCCTTAAGTAGCTGCTATAGCATAGGTATGTCTCCCTGTAATGACTCACTATCTCTCTCCTTGTCTATGAGCCCTCGCCATGTTAAATTGATCAGGACAGTCCTGATTGCAGATTAAATGACTGGCTATCAATGACTCCAAACCTGTCCATCCATCATTCACTTTGCAGCATGGTCCCTTCCAAAACATTAGCCAAGTCATTTATCATCGTGACTCTTTGAGACAATAAAACAGGCACCTTGCAAAATTTAGTATTCAGCTCTTAAAGGTCTTAAAAGCATTTCTCAATTATGAATGGTCTGGAGGGAGTCATTCTTGCTTCATCTGGGGATGAATAAAGATGGAAAATAATAGCATATCAGTAGTATTGCAACTTAGCTATATTAATCTTTTAAGAGTTAAAATTGTGCTTTCCACAATAAATATGGACACAAAAATTCTCTCTACATTTCGATAAACAAAAGGTTAAATTTACATACTTGAAACTGTAAAAATGATTTTGACCTGGCGTGCCAGAATTTGTTAAAATGGTGTCATTCCAAAAGACCATTTTAAAAAAATTCTCTGCAACTGGGATATGTATGGAAGAGCCCCATAGTGTGGGCAGCGGGAGGGTGTATGGTCTAATAGTTAGAGCAATGGTCTGGGAGACCTAGTCAGTGGGACTTTACTTGTGTTAGCACTCAGTGTAAAGATTGTGCAACCTAATGCAACACATGCAGGCAGCTTGACCTATGACCTATAGCACTCGTTTGATAATATCTAGCTACAGTCTCCCTTATCACCATGGGCAGTCATAGGCAGTAGAAAGGAGTGAGTGAAGTTTCATGCTTTGACATTTTTATGGTGCTTTGTGAGAGACCGGCCCAAACTCAAACCCTAGAACCACCCGCTACTAAGTTTGCGGGAAGTTTGGATCGGGTTCTGTTCAAACTTATTTCAGTTTCTTTGAGTAGAAAAATATTTGAAAACGTGATGAACACCCAGCCCCTGTTCGGAGAAAAGCTACAATGGGTGTTGCCCACCCCCGCCCATTCACAAATGGTGTGTCAGGCCTCAAAAATTGTCTGAGTAGCGTCAAAACTGTGAGGGTTTTTTTAAATAATGATGTTGGGGCTCTTTTTGTTGGACTTCTGCTTTCTGAGCCTTGAGGCAGCACTCACTTCACGTTTTCAGCGTTTGGTCTGCAACCACAAGCATCAAAAAGGCACTATTTTTAAATGAAAGAGAAGATTTTCATGCATTCTCTCACTGTCAACAGCCAGGGTGCTAAGAGAAACACCAAATAGCAAAAGCTCCTGATAAATCTCTCATGAGAACTGCAATGCTACGTATTCTCTGAAAGAAGGCTGACTCTATATTATGACCTGCATCACCTAGCTGAACACGAATCAATTTTGGAGCGCCCGAAAAAGCCAGTGTTCCATTTTCCAAGCAAGCAAGCCCCCGAGTTGTATTATCCTGTACATAAAATCATAATATGCTATTAAGAGCAATTAAGACTCTAGATTGCACTTTGAAACCAGGTGTTTTTACTTTAAGGGGCACCATAGCCCGTCAGAATGGGGCTTTTATATAGATTTTCCATGGTTTATGTGAAAAAAATGTGTGAGGCCCAGTAAAGCTGTAGCCCTGAGAAAGCAGGTAAAGTTCCATCCTTTTGCAATTCATTAGATCTTTTCTTCTCTCGGATGCAGCTGGTGACCTAAGTGTTATTCACCCAGGCGTTATAGAAGGAAAAGAGGCATAAAAACGCTGCACATTTTGATCAAAAACATTTAGCATGTACAAAAATAAGTAGCTCTGCTCCTAAATGGACTCCAGTGCCTCATAAAAGGGTACCAAAAGCACAAGTCTTGTAAGTTTCTGCTTCAGTGTATTTAAACAAAGTCCAGCACAGAGTACATTGTCCTGCAGGGTACTGAGCACATGGCTTGCTTAGTACACACGCAGTGAAAAAGATGGCCATGGCAGCCCTCTAAGAGATTGAAAACAAGTTTAAATCCTCCTTAAATCTTGATTCGCCCCCCCCCTTTAACTGTATGTACTGCTTCAACTAGAAGGAATTCAGGAGATTTTCTCATATTGCTCCAGGGGAGGACTTGAAGAGGACAGGTGTATCTAAGCCACTAAGTTCAGCTGCAGATCCAAATGTCCCTGAAGTTTGTGGAGTCTATTCTAGGCTGGTTCTGATACCACCCTCATCACAGTAGTGTCCCAGCGCCCTAGATCCAGGGTTCCAAACTGGGCCAAGCACTAAGCTCTCAACACGAAGAGTAAAAATCATCAGAGCTCCATTGATTTCAGTGCTGACTTACACCTGCCGAAAATCTGGCCCTAAACCTTTGGTTCTGCCATGAATGGAAGGGGATCTTGCACCCCTAGGGGCTGACTGAAACACCACCACTTAACTCTTAGAGAACGTTTTCCTCTGAGGAGCCAAAAGTGCATTACAAAGTGTCATTTGCCTCATTTTTCAGATGGCAAAGCAGAGGCGTGGAGAGATTAAGGGACTTGCCCAAGGGCACACAGGAAGCCTGGGGCAGAACAGGGAACTGAACCTAGATTTTCTGAGTGCCACCCTACCCACTGGGCCATCCTTCCTCTCCAAGCTATTGGAATAGAAATAATTGGGAGGTCATGTCAACCATAGGGGGACAGCCTGGCCAAAGTCACCCAGATCAGAGCGAGAGAAGGAAACCAATGGGGCATCTAGACTGGCATTACTGATGGCACCGCTGGATCAGGGAGCTGCAGTTGTTAAACTCTGTCTACAGTGGGAAACTTTCCCACCACTGGGTATGCACTCCACTGCCAGAGCACTTGTGTAGATGAAGCACTGGCATTTGGACCACGGCTTCATCTGGGCCAGCTTGAGCAAGGCTAGAGGAGAGTGACATGGACAGTAAAAATATATATACTGTATGCTGCTGACTTGTCTGCATCAAAGCTCCTTGCAGTTCAGCTCCGCAGCCTGCAGTGATCATAGGACACTTTACCCTCCACCCCCACCACCACTGCCACCACCCAAGAGACAAGGAATGCGACGCAGGCCAGGCAGACTAATGCAGGGACTTGAAACACAAGGCCAAGAAGCGTTACCACATGCGGGAGCCGAGAGCTTTAGTGAGTTGTGTGTCAGAGCCCAATCAGCAGGGGACGGGGATAACTAACATCCCTGATCTTTGTCAGTATCATTGAAGGAACATCCCAGTCTCCAGAGCTCGCTTTGACCCTGACTGTGGCCAATTTGGTGTGACACGATCACCAGGAGTTAGAAAAGCAGACCAACCTGATACCTAATCCATCTTCTCTCTGGGGCCCGGAGCCTGCCCGTCCAGGGAACGGATTGAGTTTCTAAAATGTGTGTCTCCCATCCCCAGCGCTGACTTCAATGGAGCCAGGCCAGTTTATACTAGCTAAGGATTTGGCCCGTTATAGCTATGAAAAGCCAACTCGAAAAAAGTTTGCCACTTCCCTGCCTTGCCAGATTAAACAAGGCATTTGCCTCCCACTTCTGAGCTCCTCCACACGGGTTTACGATTCCCAAGGGGTGTGGAAAGTCAGCCATCATTGGGTCTTATTTAACTTGGCCATTGCCACTAAAAGAAACAAAACATATATTAAATTAACAACGTGTGAATGAGGGTTTTTCCACCTTCAGTCTGTACATTTCCTCATAAATAACAAGCCTGTTCAAATGGATTTTTCCTTTTGTATGTGATGTTAGTAACTAGACCTGTACAAAACACACAAAGACTAAAATCCCAATATGGAACATCACCAGGATGGTATCACATTCCCCAGGGCAATTCATACAAAGCTACAAATTTTCAGCATGCAGCACTGTGGTTGGGAAATGACCACGCTTCATAGATGATCTGCAGGGTTTGAACCTAGGATTTTCAACACCAAAGCATAAACCTCCATCGCCTGGCCTAACGGAGCATATCCATCGACTGGCAGCAATAAACAGGCTCTTATCTTCTAGGCAGACCAGCCATTAAAGAGAGACATGACACACTTATAGAGAGTGTAACAGTGCATGGGCTCCCCTGTAAAAATGTTCTCTTCTTCCCTTGGAGATCTGCATTTGTTTAGTTGCACAATCATTTTAGACGGGGCTCTAGTTAGGATGTTCAAAGGTACCTAAGGGAGTCAGGTGCTGGGGGTTGGACATCTCACTCATTTCACCTCTTTGAAAACTCTTGCTAATAACACCACCTTTCCAGTGATTTATTTTCGCTCACAAGCTTTTTTCCTTTCCTTTTTTCCAGGCCCAGAAAGGAGAAAAACTTTTTACATCCAAAAACCCCTTTCCTGTCTCACAGCTGCAGACAAAAGACAAAAATAATCTCCCCTCCCCTAAAACCTCTTCTCCCTGCCACAGCTCTCTCACACCCTCCACCCTCGCACCAGTTCTCGTGCCAGGAGGTGAGACGCCAAAAGTGACCACAGGACGTTTTGGTTTCCACCAACTTCCTCGTCCCACCAAGGTGCTGGAGCCACCCGCAGGAGAATAAGAAGAAAAATAAAGAATGGCTTTACCCAGCAGCCTGACATAACCTGCAAAAAGCAGAAGCGTCGCTTGCAAATGCCTGCTTAATAGAGTGCAGATGATCAGAACAATCTGCAGGCTTGAAAAATAATCCACCATGAACACAGTGAAGACTCCCGATTTTGGCCCCTCATCTTTCAATAAGCACTGAACAGACATTCCCTTGTAGACACACATAGCTCCACTGAACTCAGTGGGACGCTCCGGGGTACTGGGATCTGCCCATGCAGATCCCATTTGCAGAATTGTATCCTTTGTCCGCTAGCCCCTTTCTCAACCCAGCCCTGAGCCTGAAAATGTAATGCTGACCCCGGGGAGCATCGTTAGCAGCTGGGGTTGATGCTGGGACGTCTAAACGCAGAAGGCTCAGCTGTCTGTACTGAAAGACCCAGCTCTGTTAGCTCAGGCTATAGCAGGCTCATCCACCCAGCCACCATGAGAGGGGCCAAGGTGCACACAGAGTAGATTATGCAAGCACATCCATGCTTAGAGTAGAAGCACACCCGTAAGGGTGTGTGGGATTGGGGGCCTGGTCCCTATCTGATTTACCAATGTCCGCTATAGGCAACTGATGTAAGAGCTCCAAGGGAGAGCTAAATTCTGTGGCTGTTCAATTTGGTCCCAGTCCTGATGTCACTGAAGTCAGTGGGAGTTTGACCATTAATGTCAATGGAAGCAGAATCATGCCCTATATTTGAACGTGAATATGCGGATGTTACACTTTGTAAGTGGCGTTTGAATGCTCCTGGATTTAAAGAACAGCAGACACAAAATTAAAGGCTAACAAAGGGTGGTTTGCTGAGGCACAAATGCAATACACATTCTCATCAGAGATGTGTCATATACAAATGTAGCTGATCTGCAACCACTAGCCATAACTGTAATGATCTATACGACCAACTTCCAAACATTCCAGAAATATCAAACTTGGGCCTGACTCACCATGGCACTGGTGCACTTTATATCAGTGTAACCCCACTGAAATCAATGGAGTTCAATTTACATCAGTGTAAACCCCACTGAAATCAATGGACTTCAAGCAGCGTAAAACCCACAGTCAGTGGAATCCAGCTCTTAACCTATGCAGCTTCTCAGACTTCTATTGAAGGTTTCTTACATAAGCGCACAGATCCCACAGTGATGGAGGCCTTATGGCCTTGATCCAGTGAAGTACTTAAGCGCATGCTTAACTTTATGCGCATGGGTAGTCGCATCCATCAGTGCGGCTATTCATGTGATTAAGTGCTTTACTGGATCAGAGGCTGTAAGAATCTGAACAGAATAGACTAATTATAAACTATTGTGCAAACCCTACACTAATCCTACTGGAAACAGGATCCCACTCTTAACTTCCCAATTTCTACCCCAAAACCCTCTCTTTTCTTTTGTTCCCTGGAGATATTTTTAAGACTCCCTATCTTAAGAGTTGGAGGCTGGGAGAAAGAAACAGTGCTAATTTCACTGAAAGTCCCCACCTCCCCCTCACTTCTTTCCTTTATTTCAGACATGACCTTTTGATTTCTCGGGTAGAGTGTAAATTACATGTCGCCAGCATAAAATATTAAATCCAATTTATATTTAATTATTGATGTTATTATGTATTCCATAGTAATGGCAGCAGGGAAAAAAAAAATCCACCCCACCATTAAATAGCTTTGTTGCATTAGTAGCTTCTTGAGGTTAGGTATCTTCCTCTGTTTCTCCTTAACTGTATGATTGATGGTTATGGGGAAGTTTGTAAATAGTCTTCCAGAAATATTTCATCTGATTATTGTACCTATAAAAGAGATTGAGGAGGGCTTTTTAAACCGCTACTAATTATTTGTTCAGATAAAGAGCAAATAGCTAGAAAAGCTACTTGCTTATAATGCTCCTGACCAGCCCCTTTGGAGGCTGGTTGCTTTGATAACCCGCTAGTTAAAGATGGGGTTAGGCAAACCATCCTGGGCTTTATTAAAAAGACAGTGGAGAACCACATTGGTTTTTCCAGCTGAGATTTAACCAATATGTTAAACTTTACTCTGTCACTGTTTTTACTAAAATATTAATCAATCATTCTCGCTTCTACTTGATTAGAGCTAATTTTCTCCCCATATATATTTAATGTAAATGATCTGAGGTATACGGCGCGTCTTTGCTTTGGTACGTGGTTATAGTTTCATTTCATCACAGGCAGGGACATGATTTATTAGCATAAAAATGCCCCAGTCTCCAGCCCAGGCTCCAGTCACAGCTAAGCATGTTGGCCAATATTTTACACACCAGGACTGGAGCCAGGAGTTCTGCAGTGGCCTGAAGATACCAAATCAAAACGTACTTGGGGCCAGATCCAAAGTCCATTGAAATCAATGCAGAGACTCCTGTTGGCTCTGGCTCAGGCCCATAAAGAATTTATTATCTGAAGGGGAAGTATTTTTGTTTCCAGGGGATGTTATGCAGATTCAGGCTGACTGCAACAGGGACAATGTTGACCTGCTGTAAGCAGCAACAGAGGATGCTGCATTCCCAGGCCCAGTGGCATAGTCCTGAATGGGCATCTACCAGAATGCTCCTGCCAGCGTGACCTCCCACACATGGTGCATGCAAGGTCACGCTGTGCAGAGGACATCATTTGCTCTATCCAATGGCATCCTCCATGCGGCTTGACCTCATGCACATGCTGTGTGCGAGGTCACACTACATGGAGGACGCCAGGTTGAGAACAAAATGGCATCCTCCAGGAGACAAAAGTGCCTTTCCACTCTTCCACCACAATCCAGTCCCACCACACCAGCTGGAGACCGATCCACCATCTCTCTCCATGATCCTACCCTACCTCACTTCCCCTCCACCCCCGGCCTTTGAAAACTACCCTTTGTTTCCACCCTGTAGGGGACACCCAAGGTCCTGGAGTCCCACAGAAGGAGAAGGGATGGGGTATTCTCCACGGTGTAGGCAGGAGGCAGCTAGGGATGGGGTGTCATGGTTACACAGAAACCGGGCACCCCGAAAGAGATGGATGGGGGTAGCTTGATGAAGCTACTCTCGTGTTACTTGGCATAGGAACCCACAACTCCAAGGGCCAGGCCTGAGCAAAAGCTAGATGTCACCTTGTTGTTACGGTGTGTATGTGGGACACACAAAACTGTGCTTCCTTAGTGTGACAATAGACAATAAGCAATGAGAGGCGGGACAGAAGCATATTGAATGCCGGTTGCACAAACAGTGGGGTGCACCTCCCCAACACCGCCTATAGCCTCAGAGATGTTAGAGA
The DNA here is from genome assembly GCA_007922305.1 of Dermatemys mawii. Classification (NCBI taxonomy): domain Eukaryota; kingdom Metazoa; phylum Chordata; order Testudines; family Dermatemydidae; genus Dermatemys; species Dermatemys mawii. The sequence continues at coordinate 7,375,089 of ML677388.1, forward strand.
TGAGAACGAACCACCCAGCCCCTCTCGCCCGCACTGGTGCTTCACCCGGCCTAGCTTTACACACCTCTCAGGCTATGCACTTCCATCCCCGGCCATTGGGAGCCCACTCCTAAGCAAAAGATTCCAGCATCCCTGGTATTCCACCACCATTCTCCTGTTCCGATCCCCAGCCTGCTCCCCCCCTCCTTCACACACACACTCGTGTCATCACTCCCCCTAGAAGGTCTCCTGGGTACCGCAGAGATCTCACAGGGCATGCTCTGCCTCCAAGTTTCGTGCCAAGCTGGTACAGGAAAGATTTCCCCCACCCCACATCGTAATGCGGGGAACGGGAGGATCAGGTAGCATCCTCCCCCTTCCCCAAGCTGCGACTCTTGGGAGATGGAAGAGTAACCTGATCTGGCAAACCCATGAAGATAGAAGGGAGGGACCCAAGGGTGGTGTTGTGTGACAGATGGGGAGGAAGGGAAGGGTTGGGATGTTTGACTAGGTCAAGCTCGATGTCCCAAGAGAACCAGCGGGGGCCGGGTTACTGGTGGCACCTCCCAAACTCAACGGCAGGCTTACACAGCAGGGCCCTGTACTCCTCACGCCCCTGCTCGTATCAGCACCGGAACAGCCGCCACTGCAGAGAGATCTCCTGCCAGCCAGGAGCCGCGGTTGCTGGGGGCCGAACATAAGGCATTTAACAAAGCAAACGTGCTGCGCCTTTCCCGGGACCCTGAAGCATCTGCCAGATGCCGAATGCGTCCGACTGGCAGATTTGTCCTTTCGCCCGCTTGCAGCACGAGACGGGGCTGAGTGAGGTGCTGCGTTTTCCTGCTGCTGGAGCCATGGAAACCTTGCCCTGCAGCCTGGCTGAGTCGCATGCTCCTCCAGAACATTCATCACCTTCCAGGCAAGCCATGCCAGAATCCACTTCCTGGGCTCAGTTACAGCCGCTCCTTCAGGGTCCCCTGGAGACTGTTAATATCATCCTGGCTCCCCACTTTAATTATGGCTTTGGGACGCTTCCTGTCCAATGTCCAAACTGCGCTCTAACAAGCAGAGCAGCTGCTGAAACCTTTCATTGGGCTCACAAGGCAGAAATCCCTAGAGGAAAAGCTGGTCCTGCACCTCTTTGCCTTTCAAGAGGTCCGAGGAGCCTGTGCTCTGTCCCAGGACATAGCTACTCTCGTCAGTGATGGTGTAGTACGTTCCCACCGCACTCAGCCTATGGCTTATTCTCACATGCTGTGAAAACCAGCAAGCAAAGCTCTGTAAACACACGGCATTGAGGGATGGATTGCTGCACACACACTATTTACACCTTCATTGTCAAGTTAGGATAGATAATAACCAACCAGGTGTAACTCCTAACAAAGCCAGTGGGAGTCACGTGGCCGGTACATACCTCCTGGACAGGAGGGATAGAAGAAGGGCTACTTGGGAGAGAAAATAGCTGAGATTTTTAGCCACTGAGCACAGTCATGGGTCTGGGCAGAATCCCACGCTGGGGAGATTTTGCTTCTTTTCCTGCTTATGGGAAGCCATTTTACTTCCTGGAGGCAAAGACCTTGCTGAGAGCAACTGAATTTTCTGCCAAGTCATCCCCATCAGAGTAGAAGCCCAGATTTGCCTGTGGGATGATGTTCCCCAGGCATCTCCAGGCGTAGTCGGAGAATAAAATCACTGGAGAGGGACCTAAAATGAGCAGGTGAGATCTGGGTTTGAATCCGAACTTCCCCAAAGTTCTGGCGGGAGGGGGGGTTGTATCTTGGATTCAAGCTGGGGTACATGTGTATATTGTTACCTACTAACTTTTTCAGCTAACCCTGCTGTTAAGATCAGAGTGGATTCCAGGCCTTTATCTATGTCCCTCTGGCTGGGCTGGGACTGAGTTGTTTTTGAGCTGCCTCATAGTTGTGCTATGTTCCCTCCAGCTCTTGGCTCTCTTGATCCAAGAGGGCACTGCCAGGGATAGCTCCCCAGTGGGGTCTGAATAAAGCCCCCTAAATACAGGACGTCACTGTCCTGCTGTACGGGGCGCAGAGGTTGGAAGCATTGTACTAAGCAGCCTCTGGGGAGCGACAGGGAAAGGAATCCTCACTCCTGAACCTCTCGGCTCTCCTCTAAGGCTGGCTGTTTGACTTGCCCTTCCAGAGCTGAGCTGGAGGGAAGAATGAATGGCAGAAATGAACAGGCTGAAAGATGGTACAAGTTAGTGTTGAATATTGGCTAATGAAGCTGTCAGCTCCTATCTATCTGATAAAGGGATTATTACAACCCCTTGGGGCTGGAAGTCCAGAGACACTCCTATTGCAAAAGATTGATAATGAGGAACACATTTGATTCCGCCCACTTGAAATCAAAAGAGCAATATTACATTTGGGATAAAAGAAACTCGTATGCTTTTTCCCCAGGCGTCCCGGGAGATTTCTTACTCTGTCCAAAACCAAAACATCCTGAGACGGATTGTTCTGTTTCCCTCAATACACTCAAATCAAGGGGGGTACCGCTGCGGATGCCAAGGAGAGCGTGCCATTGGTCGGTTCGCTGTTGCAATATTCTGCAAGGTAGCAAGGCAGCTGCTTCCCAAAGAGAAAACATCCCCTCCAGAGAATGCCTTATCCTACATGGTTAGGGTGACCAGATGTCCCAGTTTTATAGGGACAATCCTGATTTTTGGGTCCTTTTCTTATAGAGGCTCCTATTACCCCCACCCCCATCCCAATTTTTCACATTTGCTGTCTGGGCACCCTATACACGGTTTGTGATCTGCCCTCCAGAGCAGCACAAGGGAGTCAGATTGCAAAAAAGACTCTTCCCCATTGGACCAGATCCTGCTGTTGCTTATCCATCCAACTCCGCTGGCTTCCATGGGATTACACGTGTGTCAGGGACTGATCCTTCACCACGGATGGCAGGGGAAGTTTATCCACCGATGACCATGGGAGCAGGATCGAGGCCTGACGGTAGAATCTCGCCCACTCTGGCCCTTGCTTCTGCTTAGTAGCACTTTGTTCCATAGGTCTGTTTGCAGAGCAGGGTTCTAAGGGCGCCACTGTCTGACCCGCTGTGTTTTAATCAAGAGGCAATTTTCTTTTCCTCCTCATTAAGCATAATTGTGAGATATTTTGGCACCTTGACAACACCGAGGAGCAGAAACAGCTTTTGTTTTTGACTTGAGTTTTCCACATCAGACCAGGCAGGCTGAGACTGGATCAGCATCCCTCTGGCTACAGGAGAGTCTCCTGCTAGGGCACTTTTTCAGGTGTGGCATTCAGGACAGATTACTGCTCTGTGTTGGTTTAGTTCGTACAGCACACAGGAGGTTAGGAAAGGGGAGACTTCAAGTTTACAGCGTGTGCTCCGGCTGGAAATCAGCACTGTTGACTTTCGCGTGAAGGTGGTGAAAATAAAGCACAGTGCTGGCTTATTTAAAGTGAAGACATGACTATAGGAAGCCATCACCTGGGCTATATTACAACAGCTGGAACTAATTAAACTTTGATTTCCTCCCATGCTATCATCGCTGGAAATGTCTTCTGGAACCAAAAGTATTTCGGGCAGCAAGAAAACGTCAACAAGCAGACTGCGCTCAGGTGCCAAGGATTTTGTTTTGCTGATTTAACAGTCCTCTGAAAATACATAACTGTGCCACTTATGTGCAGGCGATAACAACACGCCCGCTGCCCATACATCTGGGCTTCATTTCTGGAGGTGTCGTCTCCATGTAACGGTTCCGTATCAGCTGATTGCTTCTTGAGGCACAATCTTCAAGGAGATGGTGCTTTTTGGAAAGAAAAAAAGAGATCAAGATCATACCTAGATCACCTGACTCGGAATCAGGAGACCTGGGTTCTCTTCCCAGGTCAGCCACTGGCTTGTTGGCAAGTCATTTCAACCCTCTTTGCCTCAGTTTCCCCCAGCTGTATAATGGGAATCATGCTGTTATCCACTTCTGTGCCTTGCTTTAAGATTTCCAGATGGACAAGCTAAGAATTATTCATTGCTACAATTAGTGAAGTGTCAGTGTGGTGCCTCTGGGAGCTCATATTTTCATGTGTCTTCTCTCATCCCCTTAAAAAAAGAATCACAGGCATTAGAGGCAAACAAGACCTGTTAGATCATTTAGCAGGGAAGGTTCCCTGGGAGAAGTGCAGGATCCTTCCCAATAGCATATTGTTTTAGTGCAGTCCAATGTCATGTTGTACACGCCCTTCAGTGCTAGAGGGCTGAGCGCGGATCTGTCTGGCACCTGACAATGCCCCTCCATGTGCCAGCCAGGTTCCCCTTGGCCTGGAGGAGATGCGCACTAACAACAGAGGAGAATGCATGTGGCCTTATTATGGGTTACATGTGAATTTCCAAGTTGGTGGGAGGTAGCAGACTGCCAGCTCCAAGGGCAAGGTCTTCTCTTTGTCCCACAGTAGGGACGACATGGGCAAGTTTTCCCCACTGCTCCACCAACAGGCATCAAGCCTGACTGAACAGCCCAGCCTAGTGTCGTTCTGTCCTTGGCCTCTGTGCAGAGGCTGGATACCAGTCTGCTGAGAACTGCCACCCATTAGCTCATTGTTACTCAGCAGCCGTCAGGTGGTGACTACTGTCACTGGGGTGACCAGGCAGCAAGCGTGAAAAAAATCAGGATGGGGGAGGGGGTAATAGGAGCCTATATAAGAAAAAGACCCACAAATTGGGACTGTCTCTATAAAAATCAGGACATCTGGTCACCCTAGTCACTACTACCCTGGTCTGGATGTGAAGAGGTGAAGAGCTTCAGAGCTCTAGTATTACTCCCAGGAGCCAACCATCCCCCTTTTCCCCTGCCTGTTTGAACAGGCAGCTGTATGCACTAACTGCTGGAAAGTCCTGGCAATCCCTCACAGTCAGCATCTCCTGCTTTGGGAGCATTTTGCTACGCAGGCAAATCCTTCTCCGCATATGGCAGTGCGGATCAGTTACCCACATATGTTTTCTCAGGGAGACAAAAAAATAATAACTTCAGTTTGCCCCATGTAATGTATTTAATATCTCAGGTTAACCAAATGGACCATGCTAGGAAGAGACATTGCATCTAACAGACTGGCTGGGGGGATAAACCAGTTCCTAAGAAATCCATTGTGATGCCCTGATTCTTCCACCTGCTGCGGGGATGTGTGGGCACCACAGCCACTGGCAATAAGACTGTTGCCATCTTTACAAAACAAAGATCCAAAGAGTCAGTGCAGAGAGAGACGTACAGTGGTGATCTGGGGATGGATCGAGGTGCCGGCAGCTCCCTAGAGAGGGGAGAATCGACGGGTACCGCTTGCTCAAGCAGAGCGTGGGGATTCTGAGCTCCTGAGCCGGGCTTGGCAAAACGTGTCAGACAAAGTTTATAAAACAAAAAATGAAGTTTTTGGTCAATCCGAAACTATTCTTGAATTTGACACAAATAGTTTTGGCCAATCACAATACAGCCAGAAGAGGGGAAGCAGAAGGGCTGCTGCCTGGTGATGCTGTTGGTCCCTTTCTTTCTCTCCCCTAAATTTCAACCCAGGATTAGGTCACTTGCCTGGGATGTGGGCGACCCAAGTTCAAATCCCCAGGACCAAGCTGAAATGGTTTTCCAGTTCACTGAAAATTCTGAAAAATTTCAGATTCGGTGTGATGTGAACCAAAGGATTTTTTTCCCCCAATTTTTCAGAACTTCCACCAAACTGAAAAATCAGTTGTTTGCCCAGATCTACTCCTGAGTTCTGTGCCCATCTCTGTCACTGACATGCTGCATGCCCTTAGGCAAATCACTGAGCCTCTGGGCCTTGGTTTACCTCTCCAAAATGGGAATTATTACAACGTCCATGTTTCTCATTGGGCCATCCTGAAGCTTAATGAAGGTTTGTCAATCACATGGAGACCCTAAGGTGAAAGGCACTACAGAAATGTGCATCAGTAGTAAGTACAGGGCAGGAATCGCTTCCTATTCTAGAATCCTGAGCATGCTCCTGGCACCATGTAAATGAGAAATTATCATATTTGAGGAGTCTAAACAATTACACTTAGATCTGAATTTTCCCCAGCATTTTTTTAGCAAGTGAGACAGGATAACAACTGGGAATTCAAACGCCGTACAATCTCCACGAACCACAAAGCCCTGTCACTCCTAGTGAGGGAAGCATCGGCACTGGGCATGTTTCCTTTTCACCAGTTTCTCGTTCTCAGAAGTAAATTATCGACACGCCTCCAAGGAGCTCGTTAAAAGGCTGCTCTGTCCCAGGGGATCCGCTCAATTGGCCTTTATGAATGAACTGCTAGAGAAAGTGATCAATAAATGTGTCAATCAGGTCAAGTAAACATAAGCATTTCACTTTTCCACCCTTACTCACACATGCTCCCTGCTGCTGGAAGCAAGAGGAAATCGTACCTCGTGAGTTGAAATCAAGCTTTAGGGCCTCTGCACTAGTGAGAAAAGCCAATATTACTGTATACACACTGCAGTCTCTCTCTCACACTATTTGTTTGGACAGCCCCTGGCACAATAGGGCCCTGAACTCACTTGAGGCTTCTGGAAGCCACTGATACAAATAATCATCATAACCTTCTTCCTTCATTAGAGGTTTGTTCCTTCCCTTTAGCATTCAGAGTCCCTGAAAGCTCTCAGGACGGCCTCTGTTTCTGGAATTTGGCTGCAGTCCTTATAAGAGAACTGGGTACAAACGATCAGGTCCGCTTTGGCAGACAAGAGCAGCCCCTATGCTAATCGACATGCCCTCAGCTCACTCATTATTCAGCCCATCGTGAGACTGGCCAGTCTTACTTTGCTTACAAGAGGTACATCTAGTGTTGAAACAGTTCCATTCCACTTGGCCAAGAGCTTGATTATGTTATTAATTAAAGCAAGATGTCATGCCTGGGAGATTTATTTTCTTTTCCATATCTTTAGCAGTAAACGCCACTCAGGGAGCTCAAAAGACCATGTCAGATTGAATCAGCCTCTGAACGGGCTTTTTGTTCCTCGCTGCTTCCCCCTTGATTTCAGCTAGTCCCTCCTTTCCATCCCCAGGAAGGAAGTGAGTGTTGTGATACGCCTGCATTACTTCCCTTCTGACAGCTGCAAAGGGCGCCACAAATATCCAAGAAGTGGGTTTCAAGATTTCAGCCTTTAGAACGATCCGGCTTTCTCTTTTCTATTTTTGGCTGCTTGCAGCACGCAGAGTGACCAGATGTCCCGATTTTATAGTGACAGTCCCGATTTTCAGGTGTTTTTCTTATACAGGCTCCTATTACCCCCTATCCCCCATCCTGACTTTTCACACTTGCTGTCTGGTCACCCTAGTAGCACGCCAGAGAGTACGTTTCCGCTGAGATGAAGGACTGGCCAGGTCCATTATTAAAAAGCCTCGAGGGGAGTGGGGCTCTGTGACTGCCCAGGTCACTGAAGACTATAACATCCTCTGTGCAGCGCTACCACAGGGCTTGGGGTGCTGCCAAAGCACAGGCCAGCTGGACTCGGAGTCTGCAGTCAGGTGTGCTGGTGCCAACCTTTGTGTCCACGCAGTGCCCTGCTGACTTTCCCGCAGAGCCAGGAGTGTCAGCGCTGGTAGAAATGACTGCGGGACCACGGCTTTAATCCGAAAACTAAAGAGCTGCATAGGAATGAAGACAACAGAAAAATCGGGCGTTTGCCCATGCCGCCCCTCTGTGCGGAGAACACCTTCCCCAAACTGCCTGGAGAGCCAACCACCTCTTCCTCCTTCAAATCCTTCCCCAAGGCCCACTTGTGCCATAATGTGTACAGGAAACGACCAGCAGATCCTGGCTAGGTAGTGGAGATTGCTGGGATAGGGGACCGCTGCTCTACATTGTTCAGAACCATCAAGCTGCCTACAGCATAGCCTAGGGAACCATGTGTCCTGATTACCATTCTCCTTGTAACAAGCACTGGCTTTTTATTCTATTAAATTAACTCCCTTTGATGCTTAAATCAGTTCATTAAAATAAGTCAAGTCCCGTGGAGTTGTCTGTCTGGATCTCTGATCTGCTAACATCAATTCCCTAATCACATTTGCCCATGTCCTAATCACTCCATTTACTTTAATGGACATTTATGTATATGAATTATACTCTAGCCTATGATGTTTCTGAGAAGCATTTCAGATAAGCATAGCACCGGGAGGGTGGGGGCAGGGGACAAGGCACCCTGCTAGTGACACCCATGAATGTTTTGGTCTGATCTTTCCTCCCAGAAAAGTCACCCTGCCCATGTATTTTCATGAGTATATCTTAGACACACACACACACACACACACACACACACACACACAAGCTTCTCTCCAGGTTGTTCATTGGTTGCAGTCAACTAACTGACTGTGGGGAATGCACTGTGATCTTCACTCTAGCTCTGGGAATAAGATGGCTAAAATGCAAATGGCACCTAAGAAATATAGACAACCAGCTTCCATGGACTTTCAGTCTGTATGGGACTAGCCATATTGGTATAAAACCCCAAGACCTTAGACTCCCTCTTGCCAGACAGGTGCCTCCTACCAACAAGACATCTGCAAGAAACATAGGAAACAATCATTACTCTGTAAAGAAACACTGTCAGAGAAGGACAAACCATTCCATCAACTCTGCATGGTCTCCTGCTGCCTCCAGACAGTCTGGCTCAAGAGCAAAGCCGTCAATCTACTCTGCCACTTCTTCCAGTACGTTTGCATTACAACACAGATGGGACACCGGATGGTTTGGTGCTTTTGGGAGACCCAGGTTCAAATCCCTGCTCTGCCACAGCCTTCCTGTGTGACCCTGGGCAGTCACTTAGCCTCTTCGTGCCTCAGTTCCCCAGCTGTACAATGAGGCTAGTATCACTGCCTGGCCTCACACAGGTGTGTGAGGATAAATACATTAAAGAGTGTGAAGTGCTCAGATACTGTGGGGATGTGAGTCAGATAAATAAATACTGTAGACAAAGGAACAAAATGTATTGATCCCATCCAACAGAACCTCTCATTATTCAAGACCCGTAACGAAGGTCTGACTCCTTCCAGTTTTAGGAAGAGCAAAACAGAATCAAGGTATAATCAATACAGGGAGAAGAACAAAAGACACTACTAGGAAAAGCCTCATGTTTGAAGATAGAGAGCAAGTAATATTCATTCATAGATTTTAATTCATAGATTTTAAGGCCAGAAGGGACCTTTAGACCATTTAATCTGACATCCAGTCTATAGAATTTCATCCAGTTACTTGTGTATTGAGCCCAATAACTTGTGTTGGCCTAAATTTTATCTTCCAGAAAAGCATCCACTCTTGATCTGAACATTTCAAGAGCTGGATAATCCACCACTTCTCTTGGGAGTTTGCGCCAATAGTTAATCACCCTCCCTGTTAAAAAACCTATACTTTATTTCTCATCTGAATTTGCCTGGCTTTAACTTCCACCCATTGGTTCTTGTTTTGCCTTTTACCTCTAGGTTAAAGAGTGAAGAACATGAGGGCACGTAGATTGTTATCACAGCTGTAGAATACATACACCATTTCAGAGGACAAAGGCAGCTGTAGAACCATCTCTGCAGAACCAGTTGATCATCATCCAACAACATTACATTCTTTAATAAAGTCACGTTTGTTAAGATTGTAAGCTTGTTCAATCAGGGACTGTCTCTCACTATGTGTATACACAGCACCTAGCCCTGATCGGCTAGCTCCACCCCGCCCCCCCATCACAAACACACAAAATCTTTGCAAAATTACAGAGTAGCAGAATTACACCGTTTCACTTTTCCTTTTTGCCACTCTAACTCCCAAAGTTGGAGAGTGTTGTTTTTTTTGGGGGGGGGCATTTGCGGGGGGTCTACAGGGGGAATTACACAGTAATCAAAGAAAAAATGTAAAAGTGGAAAAACAAACAAGTAAGCATTTATTTGATTCCACTCTGGCTAAAAAATATTGGGGGGGGGGAGTTGAAGTTTAATTTCTTTTTTTAATAAAGATACAGATGGTCCATAGTTACTAATCATTCCAGAGACAGTATTACCCTCACTTGCAAAACCCTATATCCCTATAGTACCAGCTACCATTTTAAATGACTATAGAGTAGGGTACACCCAATCACAGGGATATTCCATCCATGGTGTTCCTGAGCTAATTTTGGAAATAAAATTTCTAGAACCATCAGTTGAAGCCAGATGGGATAAAGTCATGGAAGGACAGAACACACAGGAGATAAGGCAAACTTTCAACTAGAACTTAATGTATGCTCTAGGCTATCTAGCAATAAATACACTAGGGGTAAATCAAAAGATCAATGCCAATGAGCAAGGAAGTACAAAGAGTAATTAAGGGCAAGAAAGAGACCTAGGAGAGGCATAAAACATCAGTGATAGCAAGGGATTTGATATAGAATCATAGAATATCAGGGTTGGAAGAGACCTCAGAAGATCATCTAGTCCAACCCCTGCTCAAAGCAGGACCAATCCCCAACTAAATCATCCCAGCCAGCGCTTTGTCAAGCCTGATCTTAAAAACCTCTAAGGAAAGAGATTCCACTACCTCCCTAGGTAACCCATTCCAGTGCTTCACCACCCTCCTAGGGAAAAAGGTGTAGGTGAAGTCTAACTGCTTTGGGGGAAATGATAAGAAAAGCATAGGTGTTGGTAAGAGAATGGAAGGAATCTGGCCCCTAAGGGGAAGGTGAATAATACAGTCCCTTATTTCCAAATACAGTGGGCCACTTATTTGGATGCAACCAGTGTGACAGAGCAGTAGGACATTTCCTGTGTTATTCAGGAAGTCAGACCAGATAAACATGATCATCCCTTCTGGTCTTAAAATCTGTTTATTGAGCCAAATTCTGAAGATCTTACTCAGGCAAAACTCCCGGTGATGTCAACAGGGACAAGTGGAGAGCCACAGAAGGTTGACTCAAGACCTTTTTGGTTCAACTAGAGAGAGAATAATAACCATATCAAACAGCGACAATCTAGCTTCGTGTTTTCCATAACATCCATCACCACAGCGCTGTCAGATGGGCCTCCATAAACCGAAAGGAAGACAGTGAAACACTAAGGGCCTGATTTGCAGAGCACTCCTAGCGCCCATTATCCCTAGCTGAAATTGTGGGTGCCCAACGGGTCTGGAGAAAAATCAGACCTCAAAGAACTTGGGCACGAGGCCAAGGTGTGTAGAGAAAAATAAGGTCAAGTGGATAGAGATAAAACTCGAGGAAGCACTGGCTAAATGGTCAAATGGTGAGACTTTCAGCTAAGCATGTAACTGAAGAAAAAGCAAGCAACATTCTGTTACATAGGAATAAAAAGGAATTCAGAAAAAAATAAGCCACAAAAGACTCATATCTAGGGTGACCAGATGTCCCGATTTTATGGGGACAGTCTCGATTTTTGGGTCTTTTTCTTATATAGGCTCCTATTATGACCCAGCCCCTGTCCTAGTTTTGTCTGCTGTCAACCTAACCCCTATCCTGATTTTTCATGCTTGCTGTCTAGTCACCCTACTCATATCTTTGATCCCAAACTTTAGGTCAAGAATGTAAGAGCTTCATATCCAGTTGAAATTGCATTAGGAAGTTTAGGTCAGCAGCATTACCTGAGCTGGAATTTGATTATCATCCCACCCTTATAAAAAGGTCCCTCCGATATGCCATGATCACCAGTGAAAGATCATCCAAAAGACATCTGGCAACACAGCACCCCCTAGCAGCAAGTCAGAGGCAGCAGCATCCCTTGGCAGTCGCCCCACCCAGCTCGCCTTGTGAGTTCTGATGAGATCACAGCCCAAGGTGGCCGATGTGGCTGCAGGCCGAGAGAGGAAATTGTTCTAACGCTGAGTGAGGAAGTTGTGTGAGGCCATATTTGGAATCCTGAGAGCAGTCCTGGTTAGCACATGTCACAAACTGAAAACCAAATGGAGAAGGAAACAGAAGGTGACAGTAACGATACTGTGACTAAAAGAATCCTACGGAGCAGTTACAGGAACTCGCTTTGTATTGAGGTGGTTAAAGGGATAGGATAGGGGGTTACATAAAGTCCTCACGGATACGGAAAGCCAGATGCCACATGGCTGTTTAAGACAGTGACAGATACAGACAACAGAGTAGGAACAGTTTTTTTAAAGTACCAACTTCCTCTCTGTGCTTCACTCCTGGCCAACACCCTCGTGCCAGATTTCCACCTAGGCATTACGTTTTTTGTTATCACCAGTAAATACCTCCATTTTCTTATGGTCGAAGTGCCAGACTGCAGACCCAAACAGCTAGCCTGAGATGGGGTGGATGAACCCGGTACCACTGAGAGACACTCCCTGTGCCTTTTCTCTGCATCACTACACAGCTCAATGACTTCCTAAGCCAGATACGAGGCTTTGACTTGAGTGGGCATTTCAAGATCAGTGTATAGGGCCAAAGCCCCAGTGGCCGTGTACCACTCTAGGTTCAGTGAAGCCAATGGAGCTGTGCAGATTTACAGCTGCGGTGGATCTGGTTCATACTTTTGCGGCAATTTACATCATTTATATATACGTGCTTTACTGCAGAGCTTCGCTAGTTGTTCCTAACATAATACTTTGCTCTTGCATCTTCCCTCGGGGGGGCGGGGTCTGAGCTTTGCATTGGTCCATGAATAAAGCCTGACAATTTGGTGAGTATCCTCATTCTCCAGAAGAAGAGACTGAGACACCAAGAGGAGAAGCAACTAGTCCAGACCCACCCAGGAAGTCTATGACCAAGTCACGAATAGGACAGAAATGTCTCGTCTCCTAGTCCTTTGCCTTAGCCGCAAGACCATCCTTCCTTTCGGAAAGTAAAGGATGGTTCCATCCTCACCAGACAACGCCTTTGGAGATAATAGTTAAATCAAAATGCTGTAAAGCTGGAATATCTTCTTAGACAAACTATGATCCAGCATCAGTGTCCCTCGGAGTATTATGTGGTGGTGCACAGAAAGCCTTCAGATCTCAAACAGAGTTCTGGGAGAGGAGATTATGATACATGAGGAGGATATTTATCTTGGGTCAAATCCTGTAGCCCTTAACCCAGTTTTACTCCTGCCTTACTTGGACTGAATGGGAGTTGTGTGTGAGTAAAGACTCCAGGATTTGGTCCCCGAATGTCTTAGACAAACCCAGCTTTCCGGCAGTGCTGCAGTCATCTGTCTGTCCCTTTCACCAGGGCTCTGCCATATTGAGCAGCTGAACTGCATCATCTTAAGAGTGTCAAAAGTAGTTAAAAATGGTTCTAATTATAACCAGGAAGTTTTAAAGTGTGTGGGTGGAAAGGAATGCAGTAGATTAATTTAACAGCAGTTACCACAGCACAATAGTCCTTCAATTAAGAGTTCTGGGCAATTTCCCACCCCCGTTAATAATAAATGTTACAAATCAGAATAGACATTTACTTCATGAGATGTGTAGGCATATCCAATTGCTGAAATCTTATCCACAGAAATAGTAAATTAAAGGGTAATTTTATAGGACAAAAATACTTAGCACTCACCGAACACTTTACAGGTCCAATAAAGCTCTTAGTATAAATCTATTGTGGAGATGCATCTACTTAGACCAGATTTGAATTTGATTCTCTTGCTACAAAAAAAATGAACTAATCTAAGAGCATAAGAATTGCCATTGTGGTCCCAACCAGGGGCCCATCTAATCCAACATCTTATCTCCCACAGTTGCTAGTACCAGCTGCTCCAGAGGAAGGTGCAAGAAACCCTGCCGTAGGTGTTGTGGCAAAGCTCTGGCCTTGTCCCTGTGGGTTCTGCGCTTCCAGGCGGTTTGTGCTAGCCTCAGAGGCTCACTGCGACCCTCCACATAGCCCTTCTCTCTCTAGGCCAGGGTTACAGTCTACTGAGCCCTTTTCATCATCAGCCAGCAAAGCTGTTGGAGAGAGAACTCCCAGTGTCTCTGTTGTCCCTTTGGGCTTATTTCAGGACAGTATAACCTCCTGTTCTGCTAGGGGCCTGCCTTCCCCTTCCAGGAGATGTTTCAGTAGTAGCAGGCTGGGGGGAACCTGGACCCGCCCTCTACTCCGGGTTCCAGCCCAGGGACCCTAACGGTAGTAGCTATTGTCAGCCAACTTTTCACTGACAGAGTTGCTACTTTTCCCTGGGCTACTTCCCCACAGCTCTCCCACTTGTCCCTTACCTCAGGGTATCGGATAGCTTCCTCTCCTCCAGCTCCTTTCTCCTTGGCTCCCCCGCCTGACTAACTGGGAGGTTTTTCAGCTGGTTTCAGCCAGCCCCTGTTTGGCTTCAGGTGTCCCAATGAGGCTAGCTATTTCTGCTACTTTCTAGAAGCTTCTTGATTGGCCTGGAGTAGCTTTTGTTTGGCTATCCAGGGAACAGGGACCTGCACATTCTGAGGCTGATATGCCTGCCTTCCAGCACTCTCCTATACCCTTCTGGTCTGACTCTGTCATAGTAGTAATGGGATAATTGGCCCCCAGAGGAAACTTCCTCCAGATCCCACTAGTTAGAGGTCATCTTAAACCCTGATGTAGGAGCATTTATCATCATTCCAGAATTCTTCTTTATTTATTTATTGCTTTATCATTTGAAGAGCTGATCTAATAGGGGAAGATTCTGATTTCAGTTACACTGGTATGAATCCAGAGTAACTCTGATTCTGTTCCCCTTTGCTGCAGGTTTACATTGCTGTAACTCTACATGAGTTACTCCAGATTTACATTGATGTTATCAAGATCAGAATCCAGCCCCCGGTGTTAAAATCCTGGTGCAATTAGTCAATTATTTCTCTGGGAAGCATGGCTGGATTCCTACAGGACATTTAACATGGCATGTCAGTGAGATATTACATAGATAACTAATTGACCCATCTCTTTCCTGACAGGCAGCCCTATACTTTCATCTAACTGGGAAGTGCCGATGAAGTCGTGGAGGGTTTGGGGAGTGATTAATCCAACTTGCTCTGCAATTAATCCATTCAGCCACATCACACGCTGCTTCTGAAGATGAAAACAGCCCACAAAAAAGAGAGACTCACTGAACAGATGAGGATGGGTGGGGAGCACAGTGAAGACTCCTCGTCAGGTAGACCGGAGATGACATGGGAATCACCTCTCCCCCTCTCTGTGAGCAGCTTGATGTGAATGTCTTGGGTGCAGCTTGGTTTTTCCAGCACTACAGATGGTTCTTACCGGGTTGCTGCTTAGCCGTGCTGGGTGAGTTTTAGAGGCAAACAGTTCTCTAGACAGCAGGCGAATGGCATGGGCAGCCATGTAGGGCCCGGTTTGCAAGAGAGTTCAGCTCCCATTTAAGCCCCTAAACAAGGACAGAGCTATAAAGTCTGCAGCTCTCAGGGGCTCTTGTTGTGACACAGTGGGGCAGATTTTCAAGAGAACCCAGGAAGGACCCACAGTCAGGTGCAGATTTTCAAGGCAGCTCATAGGAACATAAGAATGGCCAGACTGGGTCAGACCAAAGGTCCTTCCAGCCCAGTATCCTGTCTACCGACAGTGGCCAATGCCAGGTGCCCCAGAGTAAGTGAACCTAACAGGTAATGATCAAGTGATCTCTCTCCTGCCATCCATCACCCCTCTCTGACAAACAGAGGCTAGGGACACCATTCCTTAGCCCAGCCTGGCTAATAGCCATTAATGGACTTAACCTTCATGAATTTATCCAGTTCTCTTTTAAACCCTGTTATATTCCCACCCTTCAAATCCTTCTCAGGCAAGGAGTTCCACAGGTTGACTGTGTGCTGTGTGAAGAAGAACTTCCTTTTATTTGTTTTAAACCTGCTGCCCATTAATTTCATTTGGTGGCCCCTAGTTCTTATTATGGGAACAAGTCAATAACTTTTCCTTATTCACCATCTCCATACCACTCATAATTTTATATACTTCTATCATATCCCCCCTTCATCTCCTCTTTTCCCAGCTGAAAAGCTCAGCACGTTGGATGCTCGTTTGAAAATCTGACCAAAATTTTCCACCTGGAGAAGTTCACTTCTTAAGTGGGGAGGAAACCTGCTAACCTCCTGCTAGCAGGGTCCTGCAAAGGAGAAAAGGAATGGATTTTCTGCTCTTTTTGACATTTTGTATGATGAATAAAGACACCATGTAAGGCTTTGGGTGAGTTAGTTTTTAAAGGGTTTTTTTTCCTACTTGTGTTTTATCCTAAAAATATCAAGCCTTGTTTTCCCTCTTGCCCTGGAGATCTCCTGAGAGAGCAAGAGAACTGGAGCAAGACCTTTCTCCAGCCATAAATGAAGGGTTGGGAGGGTCTGGAATCTTAAAGAAAACGTTCCCAGTGACATAGCCACAATGGTTCAAGAGATTGGGGTGGGGAGGGGACTAACCAGCCAGGCTGCTGTCCAGATGGGACAAGATGAAGATTTAGGGGCAGATTCTAGTCTCATTTATGCCAGTGAAGTCAATGGAGTTATGCCAGAGTAACAGCACTGTAAGGGCCAGATCCAAAAGCCATTGAGCGATCCCATTGACTTCAGCCCCTAGATGAGGAAAGAATTCACCCTTCCTATTTCACCTAGGGATATTCAGAAGCTAATATCTCATCATTTCACAGAATTGAAAGCGAGAGGGGACCATTAGATTATCTAGCCATTCCACTTCACGCAAATACCCCTCTGTTGAATCCAGTGTTTTCAGTTAAACTAACGCACCAATGCCCACAGCCCCTATGAAGGCAGGGAATTGATTAGGCAAGATATGCTCCGATGACCCCAGCAGACAATCTCAGTTGCTCCCTCACTTCAAACCCAGGGCCAACTCCTGGAGTCCCTACTCTGGTTTCACTCGGGAAAGAAACAAAAAAGACTTCAGTGAAAGTTTTGCCTAAGCAGGTCGTTTCTGTGTTGAAATGCACGCCGACTGACAAATGCCAGGTGTTCTGACGTGAAAGCAGCCATTTCACGAACGCTGGCTGAGCCCGGAACAAAATGAGGAAACATTTTCTACTACATTTTGTGGCAGACCAGTGGGGAGAGAAATCACACTCTTCAGCCTGAACCATTCACTAACGGCTTGTCTACATTAGAAAACAATATGGTCTTAGAACACGTTCATTCACATGATGCTAACCACACTCAGGGCAGACAAACAATGTTGTGCTTGACATCATGCCAGCTAGTTGGGGTTAACGCTGGGGGTCCACTGAGGTCACGTTTAGCACTGTGTTAGTTAACATGTTCTGGATTAATGGAAAATGCAGTTTTAGCCATTCACTAAAGGAGGTGGTGTTGGTGCCGTTGCTGCTGCTACCCCTGCTCCTCACCCCTATAACCTTTAAGCCAGTGGTTACGACACTCACTGAGGATGTAGGAGACCCAGGTTTGAATCCCTGCTCTGGAACAAACCTGAAAAAAATTCAGATTTGATTAAACCTGAACTGATTTTTTTTTTTCAGAACTGACCAAAAAGTCAGTTATTCGCCCAGCTCTAGTTCTAACATCCTGGAGACTTTCCCAGCAGAGACAAGCCCCCTCGACAGTACAACATGGATTTTGTTGTAACTTTAGTGTCTGTCACCACTGTGTTTACAAGTTGCTGAAACCCCAGGCTGTAATAACCTGTCACAAAATAATGCAGCAGTCTCTCAAAACTCCCTTTGCTTTTTGATGGTGGGCAGTAAAATGCTGCCCACATTTCCCTAGAAAAGGCAGACAAATGGCCTCAGCTTTCCTCTTTGAACTTCATAAAAGCTGGCAAACCTCAAGCCCAGTTGCATTTTGGTTGCAAAGCAAACTTGGTTTCTGACGTTCTTTCCGCCTGTGGTATTTAACCCACTGGAATGAGCCCCTCTGCATTCAAACAACTGGCCATCAAAAGCCAGCTTCATATTGACTTTCTCCTCCCAAGTTCTTTGCAAGCCTCATGAAGAGGTCAGAAAATCTCCAAACTCCCTGGAGCCTTATGGCCAGAGACGGGCAAAAAAACCTGCCTGGGCAAAAGCCCATCCGTCAGGCTCTAATTTTGCAAAGCCCAAACTCCTGGTGCAGTTCAGCTCCGAGATCCCTTTTATGCAACACCTTCCTCGATGGTCCAATGAGGAGCAGGGAAAGTCAGGTCCCAGCTTCTGTCCACCTCCAGATGAGGGTTTAACCTGACCCTATAGGTGCAGAGCATCCTCAATCCCCACTGAAATCAGAAGGAGTCCTGGATGTTCCCCACCTGGCAGGATCAGGCCCTTTTCCTTTGCACCTCTGTCGTGGTCACTGGAACTCTCGATTTGCACCACAGTCTAGACAAGCGCAGTGCAGGTCCTTTCCGTGAGGATAGCTGCTTTGCTTGAAGCATTTTAATGCCAACTCCGATGGGCGGGGGGGCATCTGCTTTCTGCCGCACCGCAGAGCCTCACAGAGGCTAGCACAGTGAGGTTTGGGCCCACGGTCAAGGCTCCTGGGTACTGTGATAATGCCAATAATAAATAAATTTCAACAACAGAACCAACTGCATTTCCTGCTGCAGTTTCAGACACCACCAAAAAGGGGCGGGGGGGAGGGCAAACAAAACGCAGTATTTGGACTTTCGTTTTTCTTTTTCACTGAATTTTTCCCTCAGCGAGGGGAACCCTCTGGTCTCAAACACACACTCCCAAGCCTTCAGCTTTGCATCGGTCAGGGAAGCACCTGGCTATTTTGAAATAGCCTTAGCCTTTTTGTCAGGCTCATTCTGGTAGCTAGCTGGGAAGCTGGTGGCGGGGGAGGCCGTTGGACTAGGGGAAAACCACTGAGAAACCAAACCCATTCATTTAATGATGCCGGAGGATACAGCGGCTGAGACAAGGAGACAAAAATACTGGGAAGAGAGACCAGAAGTGTCTTTAAAAAGAAAATGTGTGGCTTGTGGGAGGCACAGAGCTGTTAGGACGGATTCGGGAGACACAAAACTCAAATCAAAGGCTTCTCTTTTCCCTGCTGTGCACATGTGAGCACGTACATATGGAAACTGGGGGCGGGGGAGAGCTGTGGGGGATTGCGAATGGAGCAGGCACAACAGCTCCGGGAAGCAAAGTTTTCTATTTATCTGCAGATCAGGTCCAGCGCAGGTAGTCGCCAGCCCCACCCCACCCCGCCCCTGCTGCTTCTCCAGCATGGACCAGGAGGGACCCCTCTGAGATGCAAGACGGGAGGTCAGGCTTCACGGTTATGGCTGCTAAGAACCAAAGGGGCTTCTCTCTGCATCAGACACATTTGAAAACACTAATTTTAAAAAATCCTGTTGTGAGTAGAACAATTGGCCTGGTGGTTACAGCGCTGGATCGAGAAGACTCCAGTTCAATTCCTGGTTCTGTGACCTTGACCAACCCTCCTTACTTCAGTTCCCCACTGCGGTTTATTTTTCAGGCCCCCGCTGGAATCAGAGTCCAACATGCTCGGTGCTGTACATCCACACTGGCAGTATTTCAGCCAAGACTGGTTGAGATCCCATTCTCCCGAATGTAAACCCACTGCCCGTTTACTTCCTATGTGCAGGACAAAGGGATGTCGTCTTTGCTTCATCTACTTAAATCCCCAAGTGCCTTGCTGTACCCGTGCTTTATTTTTCCTGTCTGTTGCTTTCCCATCTTTCCATCGGCATCATATATAAATGGCTATCCACTGCGTTAGCTTGTCATGCTCAATGTACATCTCAGAGGAGGGGAGCAACATCTCATGTCTGACCGAAAACCTGCTCTCAAATCTGCACCAAGGCAGAGTCGACAAACCATATTTTCAGTATACGTACACAACTCCTGACATGTACCTGCACATTCGCAGCACAACAACATTAATGTCCAGTTTTCCTGTAAGGCCTCCCACGACATTCTCTGGTGAACGAGAATGGACTGGCCAGAATCAGGACTTTCTGATCCTGGTCGACTCTGAGGGGTTCTTGGGTCACACCGCCAGAGAGTTTACAGTCTAAACAAACAAGAGTGAACGGAAGGAAATACCCACATTTTAACCCATCTACAAAATGGGGATAACATTTCCTTCCTTCACAGGGGTCTTAGCTGGATAAGTTCCTGGACACACAAATGCTCAGTCTCTAATGACTGGGAGTCAGGAGGCGATTTCCCTTGAGGGCAGGTATCCCCCAAGTGCCCATGCGGTCTCTGTCACCTTCCCCTGACGCAGCTGAGCCTGGTAACTACTGGGGACAGGAGAATAGCACAGGTGAATCCCTGTGCCTGATTTAGTCTGGCAATTCCTACTTTCTTTGTGTAGAGGAGGGGCTGTGCTTGGAGGCTGCGTTTGCAGGAGCCAGAGGAGAACACAGGTAAAAGCCAGACCCCGTTTCTTCTCCCTGTTTGGAAACGCTCGCCTATTAAAAGCAATTTATCTGCTGCTTTTTTAAAAAAAGAGGTAACATGCCTGCTGATTACCAGCCCACAGCTCTCCTTTAATATTTCATGACTACTAAAGTGAGCTTCCCAAGCAGAAGGCAGCGGGAGGAGACGCTAACACCAGGGTTATAAGAAAGCAATAATTGCACTGGATGGCTCGATCTTGTGGCAACTAAAATGCTTAATTTTATTTTATTTTTTGCTACTTTCTACCCTTTTCTCTCCCAGTTTCAGTAAAGTCTGGGCTGCGGCCTGGAGGGAAAGTAAATCAGATGATCGTAGCCCCCAGGCAAGGGGCGGATTCCACACGGCTGTCAGCCCTGCACCACCAAGAAACAAGACCCTGAAAAGCGGGCCTGCCGCACAATGTGCGTTGACCTCCTCAGTGACCCATTAGTTGCACTTTGCCCAGCCACCCTCCACAAATTAGTCAATGGCTGAAAGACAGAGCCCCAGTGACAGGGTCGGGGGAGTTACTCAATAACTCAAGGAGGTCCCAGTTTCACATTTCAACAACCGGCTCCCTCCCACCAGTCGTATTTATGGGGAGGAAGGGCCTTATGTGAGGTGAAGCACAGCCTGGGGCTAAGGTGGCTTCTTTAAGTCCCCTTTTGTGCCCTCCCAATCCAGAACTGCTTTGCGGCCCCGGCACAGACAGCTCAGGGGGCCTATCTAAAGTATGGCAGCCTTCCTGGGACTGCCCCCTGGGATTCAGCACGGACCAGACGCGCCCCTCCATCCTCCTCTATGGCACATGCCCTCTTGTCACTTGCTGGAGGTTTCTCTACACCTTGAAGTCTTTAAACCATGATTGGAGGACGTCAATAGCTCAGCCATAGGTTAGGGGTTTATTACAGGAGTGGGTGGGTGAGATTCTGTGGCCTGCGTTGTGCAGGAGGTCAGACTAGATGATCATAATGGTCCCTTCTGACCTTAAAGTCTGTAAGTGACACCAGATGCAAAGCAGTGGAGTATCAGGCCTATGCTCAGGGCCACACAGGGAACCGGAGAATGAGGCCCATCACCTCTAAACTCTCTGTTTACAACTGTTGCCTTGAATTCCTCTCCTCCAACTCCATGCTGGGCCTCCCCAGTCCAGTTCCCAGCTCCTTCACAGAGTCTCATAAAGAAAAAAACATCATTGGAAACACTTAAGGGCATTTCAAGGGAACATCCCCATACACACAAACTTTTCACAGCAAGGAAAATTCAGAGGAGGGCTGCTTCTGCAACACACCCAAACTCATTTACTAGTCATTTGTATTACAAGAGTACCTACAGTCCCCAGCCACGGCCAGCACCCCCTGCGCTAGGTGCTGCACAAACATACAGCAACAGGCAGTCCCTACCCCAAAGAGCTTACAGTGTCCACACACAAACCAGACACAATGTGGGAGGAGAAACAGAGGTACAGAGAAGGGAAGTGACTTGGCCAAGGTCACTACAGCAGAGCAGTGGCAGGGGCAGGAATAGAAGCCAGAACTCCGGATTCCCAGTCCGTTGGGCTGCAGCACTTCTCCACATTCATGCACATATTCAAAATTAAAAGCAAGGATACTCAGCCAGCCATGGGCTTATCTTTGCTGAACAGCTGCGTAATTTCACTCATGTCACTGACTGCCTCTCGTCACCACTCTCCTCTTTAGTTGCTCTGCCACTGCCTCGGTGTGAAATTAGGCCCTACTCCTATAATTTGCTGCTGTGCTGCACTGGACCCTGGTGACTTCAGTGGGGCTCCAGAAAGGTGCAGCAATTCTGCAATATAGGGCGGGACTGAGGCCTTAGGCAGTAAACTCTTCCAGACCGTGACCTTGTGCGTCGGGGTACAGTAAAAACC
This sequence comes from Dermatemys mawii, assembly GCA_007922305.1. Classification (NCBI taxonomy): domain Eukaryota; kingdom Metazoa; phylum Chordata; order Testudines; family Dermatemydidae; genus Dermatemys; species Dermatemys mawii. The sequence goes on from ML677388.1 coordinate 7,397,217, forward strand.
AATGCGTAATAAGGCTTATTAGTATTCACAAAATTCCAGCAGCCTCACCATAATTTGCATAAGAGCTTTGGCATATGCAATATTTAGCAGATGCCCAATGATGCTTTGGTGCTTAAAAAAAAAAAAAAAAAAAAAGACGGGCACAAGAGGTAAACAGGGAGATTTATTATTTTATTTTACTTTTGTGGTTTCAGAGATAGTTTATGACACTGGCCTAATAACTCACAAACCAAAATCCACATTGATCCAAGGGAAATGTTACGTTATCCTTCCCCCAAGTGCCTGGAGAGTTTGTTCCCTTCTCGCTCATTTCCTGTGGCATGATGCCCCCAGCTGGGAGGACCCCTGAGTGGCTGCTGTCACAAGGGAGGACGTTTTGATCACATGAAGTCCACTAAGATTTTTTAAAGAGGTAGGGGGTCTGTCTACACACCAACTGGAATTAAGGGATATTTCCTGAGCCTGAGTTTTCAGACAATGACAAGAGGATAAAAAGTCTGAGATGGAAAAAATACAGATTAGGGGACATTTAGTGTATTTCCCAACAACTGGATCCTTGATCTGTTCACAGTGCTGGAGTCTATTGTTATACTGAACAGTAAATAAGAACGAGCATACTGGGTCAAACCAGCATAGGGCTGTGTCCCTGATCATCTTGGCTAATAGCCATTGATGGACTTTTCTTCCATAAACATATGTAATTCTCTTTTGAACCCACTTATACTTTTGGCCTTCACTACATCCCCTGGCAATGAGTTCCACAGGTTGATGGTGCATTGTGTGAAAAAGTACTGCCTTATGTTAGTTTTAAACCTGCTGCCTACTCGACCCTTTTAAAATTACGCACACAATGTCAGTGCCACCATCTGGCGTCAGGATTTGTGGGGTTTGATCTATTGCAGTTCATTACATGTGGCACAATGACCTTTTCACAACAGTGCCCTCTACTCCTAAACCAAGCAAGGGTCACTGACTTAACTGGGAGTCTGTGGCTGCATTCAGAGCACAGGAAAGGCAAAGGAACTCAGGGTCCTAAGTCACTGAGTGCTTTTGAAAAAGTTACCCTAAGTCCCACTTCCAAAAGTCACTCAGGCTTTTAGGGACGAGGGCCTCATTGACAGATGATGGGATTTAAGCTCTTAAATGACTTAGGTGCTTTAGAAAAATGTAACCTTTGCCCATCGTAGCACTAGAAATAGAGGAGGATAGACAAAGCTTCTGGACAACTTCAGCAGCTGTCAGTCGGAGCTGGAAATACTCCCCATGCCCGAAAATTGGGCCATCATTCCCAGTCTGTCTCTCACACTCTCTCCCATCTGCACCTCGCAGGGTGTGGAGTTTGAGGCTTAATTCATTTCCATTTGTAAAGTGCTGTGAGATCCTCAGATGGAAGGTGATCTGTACAAGGACTAACAGAGTCACTGATTTCACCTGACAGCTATAGCCAGGTGGGCTTGGCGGGACACCCACAGCTCTCATTGGATTCTGCTAGAATTGTGAGTCCATGGCAGTTCTCAAAGCACTTCTGAGGGATTAGTATCAAACCTGTCACCCCCCGGAGGGTTGCGACCCCCAGTTTGAGAACCGCTGCCTTTAGATATTTTGGGGTCAGACTGCGTGCGGACATTGTTATTTCAGATTAAAAGTGTTCCAACATGACCGGGTTGTTTCAGCTCCCATTACTGATCGGATAAACCTGCAGAGATGCAGCTGTGATAAAAATGGCCGTCTTCTTCACCCACCCTCCACCATGCTCTAAATCCTTTGATCTCCTCACTTAGGGGGAGAGACTGTGGGTCTGTTGGCCGTTGCTGTCTAGCAACGACATATTTCTGTGATATATACTGTAAATCTGCTTCATTTGAAATTCAGAGTTAATGACTTCGTCCCTCTTATTCAGGAAACTCTGTGAGGTTCCGGCTTTTAAAGGAGAAGAATTTACCAGCCAGAAGATGACAAGTATTGCAAAGTATAATCCTGCTCTCAAACCACTTAAGTCTCCAAGAGAAATTTCAGGAATACCTTTAAAATGTCATAATTTATCAGCAGAGAGGGGGCTGAGATGGCCGAAGGGAGGTACAAGGAAGAAGGAGTTGATCAAATCCAGGCTCTTTTGCTCATAGACAAATAAATATGAAAGACATACAGAAGGGGCAAAAAGGGGTGGGGCTGCTTATTAGTTATTGGTCTTGTGATAATTCTATGGTCCCATGGACACATGGTGCTTTTTAGGCAATAAATAGAGAGAGACCGGGCCTGATTCGCCTTTCACACTGCTGTGAGAGCCTGAAGTCAACAGAGGTCTTCCCATTGCCTTCAAGGGCTGTTGGGTTGGACCCATAACTAGGAGCCAGTGAGGTTACAAGATGGGAGTGAGAGGAAAATCAGGCCCTAAGAAACCAGTTTCTATTCTCATTTACACTGATTTAAATCCAGAACTACCACACTGGATACCATGGACTTACACTGGATTTATAACATTGTAACTGAGATCAGAATTTGACCTAGAGGTCCCTGTCCCAAAGAGTTTAAAATGCAACAAAAGTTCTTTTACAGAACCCTGTCTGTATTTTGTTTTGCAAAACCAAGGGATGCTTCTAGATTTTGCCAACCCTCCAGGATTGTCCTGGAGTCTCCAGGAATTAAAGATTAATCGTTCATTAAATATCATGTCATGTGATGAAACCTCCAGAAATACCTCCTGCCAAAATTGGCAGCCGCACGTGGTTCTGATCCACTTTCTCCTAAAGTTGGGAGTGGTGGAGGGATGTTTGAATAAGCAGTTCTGGTTCTGGCCTGTAAACACCTCCTAGGCAATATGTGGATGAATTTTCCATTTCATTCACCCACTCATTGCGAGCATCAAAATGTTACCATCATCTGAACTATATGATCAGAGGCCTAATTTAATACAATTAGGATCACTGTTTGAGGGTTTGACCATTTAGCTGAAATTCAAAGCCAGCCCTAGAGTAATTTGGCTGTGGAGGAATTGATTTTGACCATCAGCACTTTCTCATTTTCAATAGAGTAAGAACTTAACCAGGTTAATTTCTGTTAAGCACATTACTCAGGTACTCTCTGCTCTACAGTCCAATGATTATGTGTCTGAACTGAAAGATTATAATTGCAACCCAACAGGACACAAACTACAGACTATGATTTAAAGAGACATTACCAAAAGAAAATCATCTTTTCTCCTACCTGGAATACTACCAAGCTTCACTTTTTCCCCCTGAAAATTTCCTTGTGATTAATGAGGGCAATGAGAGGAATAAAGGCCTGTAATAGATCTGATCTAATAGGTAAATACGATGCTACTGGGTCTGGTAATTCTTCATTATCTTTCAACAGGCCAACAATTTTTCCATTTCCCAGGAGTTGTACCTCCTTACTCCGGGTCTGAATTTGGTCCCATGTGAGTTCAAGGGCCCAGTTCTCCTCTCGCTTACACTAATCCCAGTGTAAATCTGATGGCGAGAGGAGAACCAACCAACAATTCACTGTACAAGGCAGCAGGATTCACAAGCACTCACTGTTTATACACATAAGGAGCCATCAGGCGTTGCTCGTCTATTTCTTGCTCTTTTGAGGACAAGATGTCACTCGCAGTAGTGCCAGGACGTGTGCGAGGGTCACTGGGGTGCACATACTGAGAAGAGGGTTCATCAGCCCGTCAGGCCAGCACTAAATCTCCTGGGTTTATTTTACTATTTATACCTGTTTTGCTAGACAAGAAGCCACAACTGAGATCACAGGCCCACAGTACTAGGCACTGTACAATCAGGCCAAGCTCCAAAGATCTTACAATCTAATCTAAACAAACAAGACAGCCAATAAATGGCTGGTATCCCCATTTTACCAAAGGGAAACTGAGGCACAGGGGCAAACTGACCCATCTGAGGTCACTTCAGAAATCTGTAACAGAACTGGGAACTGAACCAGATTTCCTACATCCCACTCCACTGCCTTACTCAGCCAACAGCCTATCCTGCCTCTCTGTTTATTCCACCCTGTCTTCTGCTCTGTTACTCTTGAGTTTGGAGAAGGACTGAGCTCACCCAATGCTCAGCAGTCCTAGGAGACCTCCTCATGTAAACCACAAGACACGACCCCCGGCGCGATGCCCCAGAGAAAAGAGAATGGAGGAGGAAACCGACCGACTGATTTGGCAAGGTGTGGGGCACCGCAGCTCCCACGTACTTCAGCTGATCACATGGGTGTGCTGCACCTTTGAAAGCCAAAATCATTCACTTACAGTCCCGTGAATTCCTTCCAGAGCACCGATGTGGTGATCGGTCTTCTCAGGCGCAGGTGAAAGGCAGCCTCCACGCTGAAGTGTCATCTCAGAGCGCAGGATGTGAACAAGGACCTGATTCTGTAAAATTCAGTCCCGCCACACTCCTAGCGGCTTGAGTGGAAATTTGGCTGCGATTAGGGTTGGCAGAGTAGGCCCTAGGGCAGAAGCTGCAGAGGCAGCAAGAGGTTTCTGTCCGTTTGTCTTCATCACCATTACTACCATGAATAATCTTTGGCAAAAACTACCCCTAAAAATCCATTATGTCAGGTGAGACATTTGCACGCCACTGTGTACTGCCGCTGGCCCAAAGAGCTGAGTCAACATCAGATGACAAAAGCCAAGGCTCAGAAAGGGGCAAGGAGGGAATTATTGATGATGCTTGGAAGATAACCAGGGTCTGATCCTCACACCAGTTTTACGTCATGTAACTTCTTTGCATAGGTGTCGCCTCTGTGGGTGCTTTGGGGCTAGAGCACCCATGGAAAAAAAAAATAAGGGTGCTCAGCACCCACTGGCAGCCCCACGGATCAGTTCTTCCCCATTCCCCCCACACCCAGCCCTCCCACCCGTCAGCGGGCCTCACTGATCAATTCCTCCCATGGATCAGCTGTTCAGTGGCATGCAGGAGGCACTGGAGGGGCAGGGAAGAGGGCAGAATAGAGTGGGAAGGGGGTGGAGCAGGGGCAGGAAGAGGCAGAGCAGTTTGAGTGCTTGGGAGAAGGGGTGGACCAGGGGCAGGACCTGGGGCAAAGTGGGGGTTGAACGCACCCTCCTCCCCACCAGAAGTCAGCGCTTCTGCTTCCCTGACTTCAGTGGGCACCAGGGCAATACCAGAATCAGAGTGATGGTCCCTTAGGGTTTCATGTGTTGCTTGTTTCGGTAGGTACCTCTGCTCTAGTACAACCAACAACCGTCCCTACACAATGTAACACGTATTCTGAGTGCATACAGATTCCTTATTTCCCTGCCAAGCCATGGGAAGTCAAAGGAGACAAGAGCCAGATGAAATCCCAGAAAGCAAACCATTTCCGGACAAATGAGCAAACCGTTTCCTTTTCCTTGGGATACCATATATAGACTGAGCTATAGCAAACCAACGCATCTCCAATCCTCTGCCCAAAGCTGATCTATATTACAGGCCTACGTTCTTTAGACATGAAGCCAGCTTGGGGAACATTGAAACTTGAGGACTATTTGATATTTTTAATCACTCAGTGCGCATCGGGACTTGGCAGGGGAATAAAGTGGAGTTAAAAGAGAACAGAGATAGTTTGTGTTTGCCAGGGCTGCCTGCCATTTCCACAAACTCTCATCGCTTGCACTGAATTTCCCTCCGCTGGCAAGTCACAATTCAAAACTGACAAGGTCAATAAAAGCTAAATGCCTTCAGGTCAGTGAGTCTCCGTCTTTTTAAGTTGGCGACCCGCTTATTCAAAGTAAAAAAAAAAACTGACCCCCCCTCTTTACGTTCACTGTAAAAGAGGAAAAACGGTGTCACTGCTAAGCCGGTATCATTGCAACAACTGCTGTATTTGACCTCACAAAGTTGGGCCGTTACAGTCGCCCCAGAGTGAGCCTGGAAATTGTATTTTCCTTTGCTGAAGAAATGCAATAACATTTTCAATGACTCACAGCCCCGCCATTGCCTTTTGTGCCCCCGCTGTTGAAAAACATGGGTTTAGGCCTGTGAGGTGCAAATTCTGGGGCATGCCCCCTTTGGAGGATATGGAAGAACATTCGGGGCGGGGGAGTGGTGATGCCAGGTGGTGTGGGGCCTGGGGCAGCCCCCACGGGGGTCAGGAGGGAGCACCATCTCCTCCCCCGATTCACCTCAGCAGGCCAGCCAGCCTGCAGGTCAGGGTAACGTACCGATTTCCGCTCCTACCAGAGCTGGCTCTGCCCCCACAGACCATCGAACGTGATTTCCCCCACCTCAAAACCCTAGGGGGAGGGGCAAAGGGGCAGGTATTGGCCCTGCGCTAGCACGGCAGCACGGCTGCTAGGTAGAAGCAGCTGGCTGTTGTGGAAGCGTTGGCCATGCAGCGATGGAAGGGGGCGCAGACAGATTCTGTCAATAGTAAGGGTGAGTGTGACTGGAAAAGTTTACACATCACTGGCCTAGGTGTCCGGTCCCTCTAGCTAGGCAGGTCCAACAGGTCTAGCCCTGGGAGATGTAGAGACCGGCTGTAACAGATCTCCTTGGCAAAATTTGGCACAATGTGTAGGAAAAAGAAGTCTTAAGGTGTTTTGTTTTGAAGGTTAGCTGAGTTGACTAATAACACCACTGAATCAGAATCCTAGAGTATCAGGGTTGGAAGGGACCTCAGGAGGTGTCTAGTCCAACCCCCTGCTCAAAGCAGGACTAACCCCAGCTAAGCAGGACTAACCCCACTTCATTTATCCCACATAGCAGCTTCTGTGCAGGCCCTCAAAGGGCTTGCCAACCAGAGATAAAGTGTTACTGCTCCAACAGATGAAGTGATTTGCACAGAGAAATCAGAGCTGGAAGAAAACCTGGGTGGCAAATCTCCAGCCGAGATATGGTCCCCCGGCTTCAGTCTCCCAGTCCCCTGCTCATACCGCCGGGCCACGTCACCACTTGTTTCTGTGCCTCACCCTAGCTTTCCAGCTACCTATCCTTGAGTGCGCGGCCACACATTACCTCCTGCCAGTGTACAGTACTCGCTTACAACACAGGCTCAGTGGACAGAAAAGGAATAAAAGGAGGAGGAAATTATATTCGGCTGTACATGGTGCAAAAGCAGAGACGGGGTGCCTAACATCCTAGAGCAGCGTAGGAAGAATAAGACTCACCAGGGGTCGGTGTGACAGTTCTATGGACCATACTTGGAGAGCTCAGAGCTTTCACACATGTGTCTGTCCACACACAGCATCGTCAGGCCTGATCCAAGGCCAGTTAAAGTCAATGGGGGTTTTTACCATTGACTTCAATAGGTTTTTGAATAGGTCTCTTCTGTGGTATGTAAGGGACATAAAGGATCTCTTTGCCCATCACTGGAAGGCAAACAACCACCTCTCGGCAGGGTCTATTATTATAACCTAGAAAGACTTGGTGGTGTTTGCCATCTAATCCTGAATCGGATTTCTGCTACGAACATTTAGCAAACACCTCCCAGGACATACACTCAAAGTACACAGGGACGACATGGTGTACTCAGCTGAGGTACTAGTTAACGCGCTGTCATTTTGCAAAGACAGGCCCCGAACACCCAACCAGACTGGTTGGAAAAGAGACTTGATAAACAGTGCTTGTTAGACCGGCACCGAGTTCGGGCCCTCAGCAGCTTGTCCACCAAGATGTTTATGACTGGGTAATAGAGACTTGAAAAAGCACTTTATTGACGAATCTACAGCAAAGTAATGAGGCTTTAAATCTGTCTCCAAAGAGAAAAGGGGGAGTCACGTCTTTTCATCTATTTTCTTCCCTTGGCAGAAAAAGTTAGGCTATAAAGTCAAAACCACACATGCAGAACACTGACTCCAGAGCATGGGAGAGTGACAGCTACTGGATTTTCCAGCCCATGTCTGCGCCTCCGTAACAATTGTCTATTGTGATCCGGAGTGTGTTTTAAAATAGGAAAACACAAAAGGGGAGGAGAAGACAAGAGGCCACTGTGCCAAACCCAGGCGCTGCAGACAAAACCCACAACTACTAGAAGAACCACACACACACCCCTTCAGCTCCAGAGAACTCAGGCCATTGTCACTTGAGCTAAAGGAGGTCCTGCTTAGCTTGTGGCAGTTATAGTAGATCCCTTCTCCCCTCTGTGGACCAGTCATGAGAGTGACATCACGCTGACACAAAGCCAACGGTGTTGAGATGAATGCGTAAAGCAGCCACTCCTAGATTCTGCACCACACACTGCCTCTGACCTTGGTCAAGTCACTTGCCCTCCTCTGTGCATCAGTTCCCACTGTGTAAAAAGGCTATGATGATATGCACCTAATTCGCAAGGCTGTTGGGAGGTAGCCATACAGGACTTTAAGTTCCTTAGATGAAAAATGCAGAAGGGGTAGTATTAAAATGAACGGTAGTATCATGGGAGAGACTGAAGAGGACGAAAATAATTCAACGATGAGATGAATCAATCCACGCACCAACTGAATCCTGGACCTCTGGATAGAAAAGCATCAGCATCTATTGCTTGAGCTAAAGAACCCAGGCTCCAGAACTCACCCACTGTCAGACCCATAAACGTCTATATGTAGCCTTGCCACTACAGGTGACAGAGAGCAGCACTACGTCAGCTTGCGTTACGCAAGCAAAGCAGACCAGGGAATAAGACGCAGGCAGCCCAGAAGTGTGTCAAAGACAGGGTGGCCTTACAAATCTCAAGGAACTTGGCCCAAACAAAATGGGCTTTAGAGGCATTCTCCTTTACTGGAATCTAAGCACTGCACTCAAATCCCAGTGGGTTGAGGCTCCCAAGAGACACCAGCACTTTCTTTAATATTGGCAGGTTCCTTGGTGGCAGCACATCAGTGTAAATTTGGGTCTGTATTCAAGTCTAACAAACTTTCTAACGAGGAGAAAAACTGCCCACTGGGGTTCAATCTTTATACGGGGCTGCATGCACTTGAGGAAAGGAATCTGGATATATACTGCCATCTGCTGGCTACAGCAAACACATGCAATGCGTTGACAGTCACATTTTCTTGCAAATTTTAGAAATCCCAAGTTCTCCAGTTCATTCCCATTTTGATTCTCCAAGAAACCGCATTTGATGCCATTGTATTTTGGTAAGAAAAACCTAAAACATGAGAGACACAAATAGTAAAACTCTCCAGCGTCTCCTCTCCAGCAACCACAGGCAGTCGAGTGCCTGGAAAATGTCCACCACTCTGATCATTTTTAGACGGTGCAGAAGGACTAGAAAGGGAAGAAGGCACCCGAAGTTCTTGCTAACGTGCCCTGGGGAAAAATTCCTCCCTGGTCCCGGATCTGGAGATTGGTTCATCTTAGTGAAAGTGAGCAAGAACCCCCACTGTAAAATCACTAATCCCTTTTATTCCCCTAACCTAGCGTTGATGTTTTTGTGAATTTCAGTAATGTGGATCACATTATGTTTTTAAAATGTGACCTGGGAAATGCTCCTACTTCAAAAGGAAACTGATTGCAAGTGCAATATGTTTTAAATTGACAGCAAAATCTCTGCTCCCAACTGGCTCTGATTAAGAGGTGCATCGAAAAATGGAGCCCCAAATTGACACTGAAGTGCTATAGCATATTTCATCCCAGAATCTCACAATACATGACAAAAAAGGAACTCACTTCATACCACCACTCTAAAGTGGGAATAAATAACGCCATTTTACAACTGGGAAGACTGAGGCAAGATTACACAGCAAAAGCCAAGAATATTATCTAGTTTCCCTGGTTATCAGTCCTGTGCTTGAACCGTAAGATCACCTCTCTTCCATCTCACACAGATCTGCCATTGGTATCTCGCTTTCCTCCCACGTGTAATTCACATCAGAAACGTGAAACTGGCACAATTTAAGCAGCATAAAAGGGTCAATGAACTCCCAAGAAGCTTCTAGTTCAGTGGTTCTCAAACTTTTGTACTGGTGACCCTTTTCCATAGCAAGCCTCTGAGTGTGACCACCTAATAAATTAAAAATTATTTTTAATATATTTAATACAGTTATAAATGCTGGATGCAAAATGGAGTTTGGGGTGAAGGCTGAATTTTGTGGACCCGCCCCATGTAATAACCACACGACCCCCTGAGGGGGGTCAGTTTGAGAACCCCGGTTTAGTGACAGGGCCCTGCCCTGGAAGCATAATTAGCCAATCAGAATCAGCTCTGATGACATAATGCTTATGACCTAATAGCCACATTGGAGTTGGAGTAGATGGGGTTTCCTATCTGTTTCCTGCCTACTCTTAATCTAGTAGCGGAGTGGGGTTATATATAATTGCCCTCCTGGTCCTTAATTCCTATTACTTGAAACAATAATGAGCAAATATTGCTGTGAGGTCATCAGTTAAAGGCTGAGATGTGTTCTTAAAAGGACAACCCCTTTCTGCCTATATTCCCTGAGCAGATTCACAAGCCCCGGGGATGCACGAGTTTAGTGTGCGATTCTTTTAATATATTACAGTCGACGTCTATTGTGCTTAACCCCAGAGGTGACTGCATTGCTGTAGTGGGGTGAAAAGATCCTAACCACACACAGATGGTACTTGAGGGTCCTTTGGAATCAAAGGTGCCATATAAGTGCAAGTTGTTATCATTAAGGACTTTGTGACTGGAAACGGGAATGACAAGCACCGTAATTAAGGAAATGGAATTATTTTATAAACTAGCACTTTGCATTTGATCTCCAGATGTGATGCAGCTGAGAGCTAATTAGTCTGTCAGTTCTTAGCAGGCCCCTTTTTTCCCTCTGATAGTCTGTGCTGTGGTTCAAAAATGCATTTCTTTAGTCCCCAGCCAGGGAATCAACCAGCACAGGGCCCTGCTGAAATTACTGGATATTCTTTAACTGGCTTGTGAAACAATGTCTCTTACTGAAATCAGTGAACCCCACACTAATAATCAAAGGGGAGCCATCTGGATTTCTCTCTTTTTCCTTGCTGTGCACGAGACTCATGCTTAGACACTGTACGGACCATGAACTCTGAGCCTGGTCTTGGAGATGCAGTTATATTGCATCAGGTCATTGATACCAGTCTGCGAGTCATAGACAGGGGTGCCAAAGGGAGGGGATGAGGGATATACTGATGCCCTTCCAATCTGCACCATCATTTGTGGGGGAGATCCTCCCCCCCAGCCAATTCTCCTTTAATCCATTTGATCCCAGGGGAGATCACACTAGACTGGTTCAAAAAATTAGAACAGTATCAGAGGCGAACAATCCCATTCTCCCTGTGACGTTGCCCCTGGGCACAGCATCCCCAGTTCATATGCCCTATTTATTTTCCATGAAAGCAGCAGACTTTAGAAAATGTGATTTGTGTGCAGTAATCCAATCTCCGCACTGGGATCTGCCTCTCTTGGCTCCCAGCACATCTGGAACATCTGGAACGTATGCAGCACATTAGGGGTATTGGCAGCGGCACCAACAGAGCTGGATGTGCCCACAAGAACAGCCGAGTCTCACCCTCACACACACAGAAGTTCCCTCACGCCAGCTACATGGGTGTCCCTCAAACACAACTCCTCTCTCAGTCCAACTATGTGCTCCAGTAAGAGAACAAGAGCAACAATAAGTAAGAGCAACAAACAGTAAGAGAACAACAACAATAACAAGAGCTGATAATAAAATGGTCAGCATAGAATTATTCAGCTACTCAGACACCAGTGAAACTGGGCCTGCTCACTGGGCCGCTAGAAGCAGTGCTTTTTAAAAGACAAGTAGATGCCGCAACCTCTCTAACCAAACCCTAGTTATATTCCCCAAGGCTTTACCGCACCCTGGCATTCCCATGTCCAGCCACCATCAGGGAAGGAGCGGAGAGAGGCTGCAAGCTGGCGGCCCCTGATTAATGCAGGTTTCAAGTCTCCCCCGGAGACTTTTGAATAACCAGGATTCTGCTGTAGAATCTCCTTTGCAACAAAGGGTGAGTTCTAAAGTTCTGTGGAAGGCTGAAAAATGGGCGGGGGTGGGAGGCTAGCTTTCCCCAGTTTGACTTCTGATTATTATGCATCACAATTAAAAGATGTGATCAACTGGATTAACAATAGACCACCCAAACACTGGGTAAAACACCAACAAGACTGGAGCCCAAAAATAGCTATTCAGAATAAATACCAGGTTAAAAAGAAATTCAGGTCACCAAAAATAAAAACTGATCATTCATCCAGACCAACTTAGCAGCTTTGGGTATGTTTTTTAGATTCCTCTCCCTTAGCTACTTCCATTAATAATCAGGAGCTTATCTCTAGGAAATATCAAAGTGGCTATTTGTCACAGGTGAGAGCTGTGATTACTCATTTTGGACAGTCATTCGTGGGTCTTGATTTGAAATTGTGCCAAGAGCTATGAAACAATGTAAATCCACGGCTCTCAAGCTTTCCAGACTATTGGAGCCCTTTCAGGAGTCTGATTTGTCTGCCGTACTCCCAAGTTTCACCTCACTTAAAAACTACTTGCTTACAATATCAGATATAAAAACTATACAAGTGTCACAGAACATTATTACTGAACAATGATCAACTCTCTCATTTTTACCATATTAGTCATAAAATAATTACATTGGAATATAAATATTGTACTTACATTTCCATGTACAGTGTATAAAGCAGTATAAACAAGTCATATGTATTTTAGCTTGTACTGACTTTGCTAGTGCTTTTTACATAGCTTGTTATAAAATTAGGCAAATATCTACATGAGTTGATGTACCCCCTGGAAGAGCTATGTGAAACCGGAGGGGTACGTGTACCTCTGGTTGAGAACCACTGATATAAATAACATCATGTTCCCAAACATTCAGTATTTACAGTCAAATGTTTGATCATGAAAGCTGGATACAAGGCAACTCTAGCTAGACATTTAACCACATTTGAGGAGTTGACCCAGGAGCAATCTTGAACAAAAGATTTCTCTGATATGTACAGTTGTGACTGAAAAAGATGTTGATAAGAAAACAACCCAGATTAAAAGACAGGAGAGGGATTTGGACAAATGAAATGAAGTGGATGAGTGGGTCTCTCTGCAGGAAGGGGACTATACATCTTCAATTTAGATCAATGTGTAGATCAAAGACTTTTTTTTATAAATTACTGGAGAGGTGGCTTTTGACTCCAGTGAAGATCTGTCATAGTTTTGCTACTAAGGGGATGCTCTGCTGGAGGAGCAGAAGGGAAGAGGAAACATACTTGCACATGTGGTGGTGTCCAGGAATTAGATGGTTTTGAGAGGAAATTATTTAAGACATTCATTTAATGACAAAATGCCAGCTTCCTAGAGATCCCCCTGCCCTGTTAATTTAATGTTTCAGTAAATATATTGTCAGCAGCTAGACTTCGCATTGCGTGTTACTTGAAATATGTGACAGTGACTCCTCTGGAATTGCGGTATAGTAAAATATGGACTGTCCTTGTAATGGAAAGGCTTTCACACCAAATACGTACACAAGAACTTGCACCAAAAAGAGGTGAGATATTTAGAAACGTGGTCACCCTTTGTAGCATGCTCAGAGGAGAGGGGGCTCCCCAGCCAGCAAGCCAGACAGTGACATTCCATGTGGCATTAATTTCTAGCTCCCAATAAGTTAGGAGTTGGCATCCAAACATCCAGAATCCCCATATTATATACAGTGTTTTCAGTTAAGGACTGGCCACTGTGGATGTTATACTGCCCATTACTGGACAGACTCAGAACTGCTCCGCTTAGCCTGCTAAGGAAGATTTACCACTGGAGTGTTGACACACTTAATTAATTTGTATATAATTCGGGTATGTCTTCACTGCAAAGTTAACCTGAGCTCTTACTCACACCCTCTACTATCCACACACAAAAACCTTTAACCTCAGTTGGAAGTGCTTTAAGCCTGGGCTACCTTACTCAGCTGGGAATGTGGATTAGAACCCAGGGTCTGCTTTAACTTGGGCTGGGACCCAACCCTGTTGCAGTGTGGACTCAGACCTCCAATACCTTTCCACAATTCCCACACCCCCAAAGGCCAGTGAGTTTTTCCACAACTGACTGAGAAACAATCCTAGAGCCTCTCTGCCCAAAGAGCCACAGGACATACTCCCAGACACACACAGGTGCATAAGAAAATTGTGAGGACACAGCAATGCAGGTAGGGCTTTGCAAGGGGGACACTCACATACAGGCTAGGCTAACCCAGGTACTAGGGTGACCAGATGTCCTGATTTTATAGAGACAGTCCCAATATTTGGGGCTTTTTCTTAAATAGGTTCCTATTACCCCCATCCCCTGTCCCAATTTTTCTCACTTGCTATCTGGTCACGCTACCAGGTACTCACACACCCATGTGTACTCTGCATTGAAAACATACCCTGTATTTCACAAATTAACTGGCACTATTCATCAAAGGATTACAAAGCACTTGACAAACATTAAATAAGCTTCAGGGGGAGACAGCATTGTCCTGGTTTAAACAAATGTCTGACCAATGCCCCTGGCTGTTGAGAATATTCAAATCAGCCTAAACTTCTCTTCTCAGACTCTATAACAGGCTAAATCAGCCCCACATATGAGAGCCCCTTCCCCTGGCACTGTGGGCTGTTCACACCCATTGGAGACAATGAGACAATAATAATTTACTCTAGCTGAAGATCTACCCCCAATCTAGCCATGCATTCCTAATAAGTCCCACAGGATCTACAGCACACTGGCACCAACTCCAAATTAAGCAGACCAGTATTCCTATGCAATAAGGCCCAGCCTCTCCACCCAGCCCTTGTTTTATGCTACTCACCTCCATGAGGATGATTCTTGGTGATCATCTTCCAAGAGATTCAGGCTCCCTGAATGCAGCAAGACCAAAGCAATCCATCTCAAACAGGAATCACCTGTAGCAAATCCTCTCTCTCCTCAGGCCTACCTCGTGCTGCAATCATTTCCTTTCCAAGGGGACTTTGGGGATTGTTCCGGAAAGAGATACAGCTGCTGTAGTGATTTTCTGGCACCATGCAGGTCTTGTGTGATTTTACTGCCCGGGAGAGCTCCTCACACAGCTCATTTAACAGGATTTGTGAGGGGAGTGGTGGGCTGAGTACTAGTTCTGGGACTAACTTGATGTGTGGTCTTGGGCTGGCCATTTTGGGCCAGAAATCAACGGTATTCAGGTGCCTAGCTGGATTTTCAAATCCACCTAAGGAGGGTAGATGCCTAATTCCTATTGGAACCAATGGGATTTAGGTGCTTACACACTTTTGTAAATCCCACTAGGCACCACTCTGCACCTGTAGGTGCCTAAATACCTTTGAAAAACTGGCCTGTCACCTACCTGTACCTTTACCCACCTGTAAAATGGAGATAAATGCTATTGCTTGCTTCCCACACCAGCAAGTGCAGTAAGGGTTTAATGGAGTGGTTGTAAAGCACTATACCTAAGCAAAGTAGTATTGAAATGTATTTTTAAGCCTTCCCTGATGTGACAGGAGCAATAACTACACCAACAGAGATGAGTTATTAAAACTCAGTTATTTTCCTAAGAATTAGCTGAGCTGTACATAATGGAGAAAAAAGTCTTCACTATCACACCACTTTTACCAAACTCCCAGTGACTGATCACTTCCCAGGGAAAGGTGGCTTTTTTTAGATCACTTTACGTGTTGCCTTGGGAATTTTTAAACAGAAACAAATTTCCTTGCTAAGCATTTCCCTCCTTTGGTTGGGTAGTGCTTGTTTGTTTTTCTAGGGTTACTCCTGAACGCTAGGCTGTACGTGTTGGGCTTTTGTAGAGGTCTTTGTGAGCTGCATGTGCTCATTGTCTGGTGGTGAGACTGTTTAGTATGCTGGACAGCGCATGCTGATTTATCATGTTACTGTTTGTGGGTGCTGGAGTTGGCATGCTGGTTTGTTAAGGGGTTGCCTAGGATGCTGACCATGAATGTTTATCTAAAGCTAAAGGGTAGCTAGGTATTAATTGGCTCTGCTGGTTTGAAGCCCATGTGACTGTCCATGGGTATGGATCCTGCCAATAAAGCGCTGGTTTGCTGCTAGTCCTTAGCAAAGTGGAGCTGTTTGGATGAGCCATCTGATTTTGGAAAGCTTTTTATATAGGTTTCTTTGGGGCAGAACCATTCCCTAGAGGAGTAAATACATATCTTTGGGGCTGTATTTCAGAGTCAAAATATTGCCAGCCCCTGGAGACTAACAAAAAGCAAACACTTCCACAATAGTAGAGGTCAGGCCTTTGTATAAAAAATAATATTAAAGGCCACTGTGAGTTTTTGTCCCTTTCCCCCACCAGGGACCTGGAAAGTGGCTGTTGCCTCTAAGCACCACTAGAGGGGCCTAAAACAGCTGTTAAATAGTAATATAATTCTGTTGAAACCAGTGGGAAATTGAAGAATTTCTATTTGCTTTTCAGGACCCAACTTTGTCATCTTTCTAATGCTGTGCCCCACCTACTCCCTCCTTCACCCTGTACCTTGGCTTTAGGTTCCATTTCTCCTCTCCATTATAAAGCTAATCTACAGATTGCAAAAACACTATAGTTCACAGTCATATATAGCTCGTTTGTAAGAGCTAAGATTGTTATCATTGCTATAACAATACTGGAACAATTACTATGAATATTATGATATTTTTTTTCACATGGGCCATTTATTTCTCTAGGTTCTTAGAACTGTGCTGATCACTATTGTATCTAGGCTACCTTTCTCTCCTCCCTTACTTTGTGCTGGTTATTCTCTGTTTTCTATAAACTTTGCACAGTTCTCTAAGTTACTGACTACTTATCATAAAGTGTCTTGCATTTATGGGCCAGACAGTCAGCTGCTGTAAATGAATGAAGCTACAATGATCTCCACCAGTTGAGGATCTGGCCCTTGTATTTAGTAGATGTTATCATTTTAGATGAGTTGCAAGCCAAAACAAGCCAGAGTGACTATATCAAGTGTTGTTTATGTTTACAGGCTGCATGGGTTAGGCAGTGTTTGTAATGGGATATAGAGGCTTTCACCTGGAGGCTGACGGTACAAAAGGAGGTACTACGTGGTAGCTGTTTTGTGTGTCTAATGAGTTGATGGGTGCTTCAGCCTAATCTCAAGCAGACAAGGGTCTATGCCACAGAATCCACCTCTGCTACTGGCATTGATTGATGTCCTTGTTTGCACTCTTAGGGGCAAGGCCAATGAGTGAACGTGCAATGAAGACTGAACCAAGCTCTTACCTTTAGAGGTGATACTTCTGTAGTTGGGCTAAGTCACAAAGGCAGGACAGGGAAAACTTGTATTACTGCTGTATCTGTTCCCTGGGTAAACATTCTCCAAAACTTTCAGTCAGCACCATTCAGGAGCATTAAAATTCATGTGGAAAAAAATGTTTAATATTGGTTTTCAGTTTCCAGCAAAATCCTTAAGTTGGAAAACCAACACCACTGATTTTTCCACAATATTATCCACATCTGCAGGTTCATCAACCTGAATAAATGTGTAATTTCCAGAAACTGACTGTTGATTCTCCTTCTCTAAAAGCATAAGGTTCCAGGGGCATGCAGAGAATTCATCCTATGCAACCAGTCTGCTCAACTGTCCCCTGTGGGCAAGTCTATAGTTGTAATACATCAATTAGTCACTAATACCTGGTAGAGTACTATCAAGGGGAAGCTTGTTGATGGATTTCCTCACAGCCTTAAAAGCTACATGACTTAAAGTCTCTTCAGAATAGCAGGCAGGCAGTTATAAAGATGCTTTCCTGGTACTATTGGAAATGACATTTTTATGGTTCAAAGTGGAATTCAATTCTATTTTAATAGTAGTTTTTCATTAGGTCACTTAGGTTGTTTCAAGTCATTTGTCCTGGATAAAGCTTGCACAGAAGAGAAGGCTGGTCATCTTGTTTGTTTGTAAAGTGTTACCCAACTGCGACCGCACTGCGTATTCAAATCAGGCTGTCTGATTGGTGTGCACAACACTATATCTGATTTGCCATCTCCTGTAGGGACCTGCCCATAAGAAGAAACCTGCTGATGAGATGCAAAAGTCACTGCTCCCCAAGGAGGAAGCAGGACGTTACACGTGACGTGTGTAGACGCAATCAGCTGCCCATTGCAAGCAAGACAGTTCTGATCCCGGCTCTCCCATTCACTTGCTGCATGACCTTAGACAAGTCTCCCAGTCCCAAACGTCCCAGCGTGGCCTGTTGTTCTTTTGGCCACTGTTGAGGTGCGCCCAGCTTCAAAGGGCAGTGCAGGGTGCCATGGGACTGGACGGCGGCGAGTTTCCCCCGTACCTGTGAGGGGCTCTCCCTGGTTGGTTTGGGAGTTCCAGGGTCACCCCCTACAACAGGGGGCAGCTCTTCCAGCCACTATGAACACAAGGGGAGAGATTCTCCCAGCCTCCCCCGCCCAGGTTCTCTCCTGCTCTCACTCCTCCCCTGTGTATTGTTTTTCCTTTACACCCCATCCCTGGCTCACTCCCTGCCTTTCTCTGCCCTTCTAGCCCCTGCCCTTAATTCCTCCTGACTGAAGAGGGCGCTCTGACAGGGGGCGCTAGCATCTTACGCAGCCTTCGGGTCAGGTCACTAACGTCACTTCCTCCGTCGGAGGTGCGTGGGACGGAAGTGATTCGAAAAAGCCGGAAGTTAAGCCGGAGCTGCCTGCTTGTATTGACTACGTAGCGGGGATGGCGGCGGAGGGGGTTGGAGCCTCGCGCGGAGAGGTGAGGAGGGGCCTAGGGGCTAGAGATCGAAAAGGCTGCTGTAGGGAGGGCAGGACAGATGGGGAGGGGAGGGGAAAGTGGGGTCTGGAGAGGGAGGGGGATATCGTGGGGGATGGAGGCTGCTGTGGGTGAGGGGCTGTATTGAGGGAATGAGTGGGATGGTGAGGGGCTAGGGTAGGTGTGAGATAGAGTAGGGGGTAGTTTGGAGGGCACTGCTTCTAATACCCTGGTTCAAAACATCCTGCCCTCCAGCCATGGATGCACACCTTCCTCTTTTAAATAAAATCAAATAAGTCACGTTTCATGTTCTAGGCCTCTTCTGCCAGCTCCGACGAAGAATCTGCGCCCACTGCAGCTGAGGAACTGGCTGCCCAGAAGAGGGAGGAGAGGTTGAGGAAGTTCAGAGAGCTCCATATGAAAAGGGTAATATAGCCTGTGCTGCCAAATGACCAGGACGGTAGGCTAGTTGAGCTCATAGCTGGATTTTGTTTGCAGTTTGAGGTAACTGAGCCACAGGCTTCTTTTTGCAGCATTTATTTGATGGTACCTTTAAAACTCAAAATGTAATAGGTGGGTCCTTAAAGTTCTAAATTCAAACCTGAGGGGGGGAACCTAATCATCCCCATGACAAATTCCACAAACAAAAATAAATGCTAGCATTTAATTCATCTGAATTCTTACCCGGAAAATCATATACTGGGACAGACCATAAGGGTATCCTCAGCATAGACAAAAATGTTTTTATCAGAGAACCTAAGACAGTTTTACAAAATGTTCTGAATGTTTCTTTTCTGTGTGCCAAGAAGGTCAATGGGACACTTATCTTGTCACTTTCTGTTATACAAAATTCACTGGGGAGGGGTGGGGTATGGTGGTTTGATAGTAATTTCAAACTCCTCTAAAATAACATTTAATTTAAATATCAGTGGGTGGAAACAATGTTTAGCTTAATCTCTTACCATCCTTTTGGCTAAAATCAAGTGCAGTAGACAGCCACAAGCTGATAATGAGAGCGTGTGGAGTCGGTCGACACCATGCCAGCTCATGAGATAGCTCATGGTGTCCGACACAATTAGGTGGTCCAGAGACACATACACGGAGCACATCACAGGACATGGCCAGTACCAGGTCAAGTAATCGAGACCGCCGATCAGGGAAATAATCCACTTCCTCCCCTGACGAACCAAGAGACACAACCAACCCATGTACTTATGCGCTACACCACTACTGACTTGGACTCTTAATACGTTCCATGGTTGTCGTACCTGAGCCCACTGATCCATTGACTTTTTAAAAACTCCTGCACCCCGATCTGGGTCTCTGCTGGTTATGTGCTATGTGTGAATCTTGTGAAATTTGTAACAGATACTTGTAATCCCTCATAACCCAAGTCTGACCCCAGATATATAGTACCCCCCCTCTTAACTTGTGTAAATTTGACTTTAAACATAACTTTAATAACGGATGCATTTGGGGGAAAGGGAGGGGAAATATGAGAACCTGCCACTGCAAGTGGGTGGACTTATTTCATAAGTTTCTTCTGCTTTCTGACTTTTATGATTGTATATTGCCATTTTCTTTGAGTTCAGTGACAAACTTTTACTCCTAGAATGAAGCTCGCAAGCTAAATCACCAGGAAGTTGTGGAAGAAGATAAAAGACTTAAGTTACCTGCAAACTGGGAAGCGAAAAAGGCTCGACTGGAATGGGAACTGAA
The DNA here is from genome assembly GCA_007922305.1 of Dermatemys mawii. NCBI lineage: Eukaryota > Metazoa > Chordata > Testudines > Dermatemydidae > Dermatemys > Dermatemys mawii. The sequence goes on from ML677388.1 coordinate 7,417,566, forward strand.
GGTTGAGGAAAAGAAGAAGGTATAACACATGTAAATGTTGGTTGCAATCATAACCTTCCATTTTGCATTGACTCCAGAACAACTACCAGTAGTATGTTACATTAAGCATGTGCGTAAGTCTCTGGAGGGTCAGTTAGTACCCTTGGGTAGGGACTGTATCATCTTAGGTGTGTGTACAGCGCCTACCATAGTAGGATTCCAATCCTAGATCAGCTTTTAAGAGCTAATGATGTTGCTCTACTATATATAAAAATAAATCATCAGGCTGGGAGAGTAATACCAGATTTGGAATGATCAAATTTATAGTGTAAGTAAAATTAGGAATAATTCCTAATAAGATTAGGAATATATCTCTAATCTTCTAAATTTATCTGATTTTTTGTTTTTAAAATCTTAAGAATTGCTTGTATTTATATTAGGAATGTGCTGCTAAAGGAGAGGATTACGAGCGAGTGAAGTTGTTAGAAATCAGTGCTGAGGATGCAGAAAGATGGGAAAGGAAAAAGAAGAGAAAAAATCCAGACCTAGGATTTTCAGGTAAGGAACTTAATTTTATTTATTTTTTTTCAGGACTTGGATAGGGGGCATACAAATATTTATTTTTTAAATGTTTTCACTAAAACTTGAGCCACACAGAAAAGATCTTCTGTTAATTGTAATCCATTTTATTCTAAAGATTATGCAGCTGCTCAGTTGCGCCAGTATCAGAGGTTAACCAAGCAGATCAAACCAGACATCGAAAAATATGAAAAGCTAAGGGAAGAACAGTAAGTTTCTCTCTTTGGCAGACCCATGTTTGTTTGTTTTTTAATGACATTACCTGAAAATATGAATTGTTTTGATGAACTAGTGTCTAAAAAGGCTGAAAATTCTTCTCAATTCATGTAATTCAAACATACTTCATCTTTTATGTGCACTGCAATACCAATGGCCTTCTGTCAAGGTCCCATAACAATCATATCCTGGGTGATATTGTAGATGTGTAACTTGCAATATGCTAGTTCGTGTTCTCTATCATGTCCCCGTTCTATTTTGATAAAACAGTTGTTACGTACAAAAAATTAGTAATTTGACAAGTCAAAGTTTGTTTTTTCTGTTTACTACTTTCTCATTCAGCGGAGAAGAATTGTATCCATCAGCAAACAGCCTTCTTCATGGAACTCATGTGCCATGTAAAGAAGGGGTTGATAGAATGGTTACAGATCTTGAAAAACAGTAAGTAAAAAGATGGTCCTAATTATCTCAGACCATTGCATTCATAACAGGAGGTGCATTTACTAGTTTGTTTGCTGTAATGTGGGCATAACTTGTGGTGTCTGGTAATTTCTGCATTAATATACTTGTGTATTTAAGTATACAATCAGTATAGCCTGCCCTATTCATCAATCTGTACTCTAGTCTCTATATACAGGATTTTTATGCAATTCTGTACGTATTGGAAGAACATGTTGCTGCACAATAGATGCCCATGTCTATTTTATAGGTTGTTTTTCATTAGGCACATCAGAAAATATTTTGAAGCAAAAACCTGGCACCAATCGGTAGCCATTTAGAAAATATCGATGTCCAACAATCATATTTTAGAAGACTAAAAAGCTAATGGAATGCCTTGCTATATTTATCCTAATACATACATTTGTTCAATCATTATTAGTATTCTTGCTATAACTGTTCATGACGAATATAATAGGGCATGGTCCCTGGACATCAGATTCCAATCAAATGTAATGAAAATGTTTTCTCATAATGAGAACAAAAAATAGTGATATTTCCCATCAACTTTCCTCCTGTCATCTCTTAATCATAGGGGGAAAAAAAGCAGTATCCCCACTTATTTCCTTTAAAACTACAGCAACTTTAATATTCTCCACTCAAGTGCCTAAAATGTCTGAAAATATCCTGAAAAAAAAATTTTTTTTCACTTAGTTATCCATTCTTTTTTGTAAGATTGACTGAAGAAGGCACTCTTCATTTCACTGTAAGAACCGCAATTTAAGCCTTACATTTTTTCTGAGTACTTATGCTTTGATTTCACATTTTGTGTGGGTTATATAGCTTTCAAGCATACAACTTCAAAGATAGGATATTCATGGCCCAATTCTGTTAGGTGCTGAGTGCCCTCAACAGTAGGAGTTGAGTGTTCAGCATTCTGCAGGATTAGGCCCAAAGGGGAAAAAATGTATTTATAGGCGGAAGCCACATCTAACACCCATTCTACTATTAGCCTGCAGTTTCTAGTGAGAACAGACCAGGCAATCAGTACAAACACCAATCATTTTCACTGAGGAAATACACCCAGTGGTGTATGTAGTTTCCACTTAATTTTAATAGGAATGGCTTTGACTATAAAGGAATGTATTTATTCTAAGAACTAAATGATTTCTGTACATCAGGGGTCTGAAAATATTAATGTAATTCTTACAGAATTGAAAAACGTGAAAAATACAGTCGGCGACGTGCTTATAATGATGATGCAGATATTGATTACATTAATGAGAGAAATGCCAAATTCAATAAGAAGGCAGAAAGGTTCTATGGGAAATATACAGCAGAAATTAAACAGAACTTGGAGAGAGGAACAGCTGTCTAAACCTTCACATCCCAAGAGGCACAGTTCTACAAAGAATTTGTTCAGTATAAGCTAGGTCTGTTTTGCAGAAAGACCTAAAAACTGTATCACTATGCTAATTGTGCAAATATAAACTTTGCCATATACTTTTAATATTAAATGACAACTTGTGTAAGAGCTGTTTTTTAAACCAGTAGTGGTTATTGTGTAAATGGTTGAATGACCATGGGTATCATAACTGTACAGAGCTTGCCCTTCCAGAGGTGGCTAGTTTTTGTCAATTTAGCAAACCTCAAAATAGTTGTTCCTTGGGTCATACTCTGTAGTTACATAAATGTAGTTTGTTTGATTCATTCAGATTTTGTAAGGTGGTTGTGACCATTAAATATAGAAGTGAAATTAACAAAACTACATGCCTGACATTTTATTTTTTCCCCATACTAAGTGTGTGAGATCCTTCAAGGTCAAACTGAGCCCACAGTTTAGGTCTTTCTGGAGGGGGACAAGGGAAAAGGAGGTGAGGGGGTTTAATGTGTAGCAACCATGGAAGCTTGGATTTTGCTAATGTTATTGAACAAAGATGCATTACTCAATTAAAACTGAGCTGTGCTCCCAGTTTTCCTATGACATTGAGCAAGTTTAACTTTGTTGTTGCAATTTTCCCCATCTTTATAAGGGCGAAGATAATACTACCTCCACTGAGCTCATTAAACGTGTATCTTTACACCTACCATGCTGATTAAAATGTGAGCCGGTGCTGTTTATATAAAATTCTTCAGCTAGGCATAAGCCTATACTGGCTCTGCAGGCTGCCACACAAGCAACACTTCATGTCCTCATTGAGGAGGTGGCTCAACAGAAGCAGAACTCATCTAATTCTCCTTGGAAAGAGTGATGACAGGAGGCAATTGTACACTAATACTTCTGTTTCAACTATGCTGCAAGTAACCATTAGTTCATGCCTATCTCAGATAATCTGTAAACTAAGATACTGCTAATTTACATTCAAATTACCTTTTGGAGACTGTTCTTGCAAATGTGAAGGGGCTAGAACTTTTTTTTAAAATAAAAGGGCTAAGTTTGGGGAATGTGGGTCGATAGCAGGCCTGCACAACATGCAGCCCACATGGGCTCACTGTGTGGCCTGCAGGGAGTGAGTAAGTAGGGGTGGGGAAGAAGTGGATGGGGACAGGACTTTTCAGCCTGCAGCTGGGTTTTTTTTGCAGTAATATGGCCCTCACTGTTTTGAGTTGTGCAGGCCTGGTCTACAGTAATAGGGGATAAACTATGGGAGGGGAAGCGTCAGGGTCCAATTCACCTCTGGCCTAACCTTAGTGTTAAAGAACCTGTAGTGGAAGATGGAACAAAGCTGAGAAAATACCTGCATTACCTGGCAAAAGGTTGAGAGCTGGTTGATCCCTTACAGTTATCAGCCCTACTCTGCAGTAGTATTAGAAAAAGACCTTTTGCTTATATGTGTTTTGTACAGGGAACTGGTCTCTTATGGAGTAATCCCTTTCTAGTCTAGACAAGGCCTGTATGTACTTTAGTCATTTTCAGCAGATCCTTCCTCAGGGTTGTTTCTAAAGCAGAGCATCAGCAGCATATGCTTTTTTTTTTTTTTTTTTAAAAAAAAAGGAATGATAGTTCAGCCTACCTACTGTGGTGAAGGCAGAACACCAAGTTAACCTGCTTTTAGCCATCCCACCCTTACCCCTACGCATTTTAAAAATCCAGACTGGAGACCAAAAGGACTCATTACCTAGTCCAGGGGGTCTCAAATTGGGTGAGAATCCCTCAGGGGGATCATGAGGTTATTACAGGGTGGATTGCAGTCAGCCTGCCTCCACCCCAACTTTGCTTCCAGTATTTATAATCCTGTTAAATATATGAAGTTTTTAATTTATAAAGGGGGGGGGGGGTTACACACAGGCTTGCTCTGTAAAAGGGGTTGCTAGTACAAAACCTCTAAGAACTTCTGACCTCCTAGAAAAGCTAACAGCATGTATGAAGGTGCGCTACGTTAAAGCAATGACTAATTTTGCCATTGTTCTACATTGTTTCTAGGTTTGTGGCTTCCACTGGTGGGAGGTGCAGTTGAGCTGCCTCTCCCCCCCCCCCCCCCCCCATGCAGAAGTTAAACATCCTTTCTTTGGGCTAGTCACTGTAGAATGTGAATGAAAGCATCTTGTTTTGTTCCATGTTGAAGTGGTATTTTTTGTTGAAGACATTTCCTCCCTAACCAAGACCACAGCACTGGGATATTTTTCCTTGTATAAAACACTAGTCTTTCCATAGACTATTGGTCAGCTAAGGAAAATGTAATTAAGACTACAGGTTGTTTGCAGTGCCTAGATAAAGCAACAGCTACTATTAAGTAAGGGGAAAAGGATATTAAACTTAAAGTTTCACAGCAGAGTATTCAAAACAAGTTTTATTGTGCAAACCATTTACATGAAATCAAGTTTAGTCAGTCCCCCCCACTCTCCCAAATGAGTCACAGTAAATGTTATGAAATACCCATAAGCCCTAGGAAGTATTACTTGATCACACACTTGTGTTCAAGCAGTGAAAGCTGAGAATGGCTGAAGGCATAGGGTGAAGTTACTGTACACTTTGTACATCAAAGCTTCAAATGTCAAGCTTGTAATCTACATCCTAGGATCAGGACTGGAAACATAAGGATAATGTAAACTTCAACTATTCTCACATCAATGTGTCTTTACTGCTTCGAATTCCAGATGATTCAAGTAAATTATGATTACTATTTTAGATCTGAGTAGTGATTTAGTTCAAGGCTTGTTTTAAAACACTTATCACCTGCAAAAAGAACTGTGCTTAGGTGTCAGAATTTAAGAAGTCCAAATAGAAAGCAATATACAGTGGGACTCTGATTCCTTAAGATTAAATATGCATGGCTGGGCCATAACTAGCAAGGATTCATGTGCAACAATCATACAATCCTAATGCAAACATCTGCAGAGATTTAAGAGCCTATTCCAGAGAATCACTGAGCACAGGATAGGCATTTAACATTTTCAACTTGAAATCGAGTTGTTCCAACATCTGAAGTCTATTGAGAGCAGCCAATTGTTTCATATTTGCTCTTTAGTACTTTACTATTCCCACAAAGCTAATTACATAATGCCAATTTACACCAACAGAGCTCAGACTAGAAGGAAAGAGGGTAACTTCACAGCTGAACTGAATTACATAGGGCTTTAAGCTTGCTACCATAGTTCAACTATTTGAAACAAGTACAAAACAGGTGTTTCTTAAACAATGGATTACAAATGTTAACAGTGCTGCTAAAGTAACATTGAGAAAAAGAGTACCCACCTGTAATTTCTACTCCATTATAGCAATACAAAAAAGTATTTACAAATGTATACCTAAGATTCCCATTTGTAGTTGCTGGGCCACTGTGCTGTTTTCATATCTGGAAAACAAATCTAACATGTCAAAATTAACATCTTTAAATACTTATCAAAAATATTCAACCTGGTAAGAGGATTTCAGACCTCACTTCTGGAAGTGTTACATAATGCCAATAGTTCACAGGACTGAGTGAAAGGTGCTAGCGTGCTCGGAAGGGTGTGCCTTTAGGTGAAAAGTTACAAAATAAGCTGTTTTCCTCCTTCATAGGAACCCACTGCCCATGGAGACTTCTCTTTGTATCTTCTTCTCCCAAGGATACTGCTGTCTCTTTAACAGAGAGACTTGCAGGTTTCACCATTGTGTTCTGCAAAAAGAAATTACTTGTTGAATTTTATATATAGATATAGATTGAAATATGGAAAGTGTCCACAATGTCTACCTACAGGTTTAAAAGACTATTTGTAGTTTATGAAAGCCAGGTTTTTTGGCATGAATCCAAGAATACTGAAATCAATACACACAGGTAAAGAAATAAAAACCTTCACTGCAGCTTGCCTTTGTAGTTTTGAAGTGCTACAGCATAACTTTGTATTTATGAAGATGAGAATGCTTACTATATAATCCAGATTTAAAGAAGCCAAAACTTGCTTTTCACTAACTTCTGTTTACTTCAGAGAGCAGTTGGACAAATTGGAAAGTCCACAACACCACAGCTTATAAATCTGTTGCTTACTTCTAAATGCTCTTGCTTCCAGAGAGCCAAAACTCAGTAATTATTTCCCTATGCTCCACATTTCTCTTGAACAACTATATTATTCATGGAGGATTATTAAACAGGGTAGTAAACTGAACCCAAGGTTCAGTGACTTCCAAGGTTAAGTAAATGTACTACATATGTGAAAAAATGAACTGGAAATCAATATTTCCCATCTTAAAAATATGTACTTACATTAGGGCTAAAAGATAAGCCTTTCACTGTGGGAGCTCTCTCAGTTTCACTTTTGGTTAAGTCGTCTGTCAGTCTTCTGGATTGCTAGAGGAGAAGGTAGACAGTTTAAACAGGGTCACATTCTACATGAATTAAGGAAACTCACTAGTGTAAGTTTTGTCTCAAATAGTTCACTGTCTCAAATTAGATCAATAGTGGCTTTAAACTGAAGTACTAGAATGCACATACAGATCAATGCTGAAAACTCAAATTGGGAAATGCTTAGTATTTCTATCAACATAATTTTGTCAATGTACAACCTAATATCCATGCTCATGTTTTAGCTTTAACTAGGAAATTTATTTTAAGCCTGGATTTCATAAACTGAAATGGAACGTTACAGCAAATTGTGTATAAAACTCTGCATATCCACCCTGCAGAGCTTTGGAGAAGGACAAGAAACTTATCTGCAAGTGATTCAGGCCTCTTCTTCTGTAATCTCTCAACATCTGGAATATATTACATACATTATGAAAGGGACACCTGTGCCATTTATTTAGTTGCCCAAGAAACCCTTACTAAGTTTACTTTCTTTAATTTTGAAATACAAAGTTTGGTATAAGCTGTTGCTAAATAGTTACTATTGTAGGTGTGTATCTGACCAGATGCAACGAATATTAACAGCTTTCCAGTGCAAAACTAGTTTGTTAACCTGATTAAGTTCTCTCTTTTCCCTCCCCTAGTTCACAACAGCTACAGCCCACAAGTTCCTTAATTACCACCATATTTTCTTCATCAGTGTCTGGAGATCATATTCATGATTTCTATAAGACAGAAATACAATATGTAAAATGCATTTGGGGTCTGGGCATGGGATTTCTGGGAGCAATTTGATACATATGGAAAGACTGACAGTTATCAAGCACAAAGATTAATCTTTACAAAAGCCTATTAAATAGGCTTTGGCAAATAAGCTCCCAATTGTTTTGGGGCAAAAATAGATCCAACATAACTGGCACTTACTTCCCTATTAAGCTTGAAAATTCTCTCCTTCCTAACATCCCACTAGTGGAAAGTCTGTGGGCAAATCAGGAGAGCAACCATAAAAGATTCCAAGGTACTCTTCCGGCTTTAGCAGGTCTACAAAGGCTTTTGCCATCTTGATAAGTTTAAAAATGTGGATGTTTCATTTCATTACAAAATCAGTATTCAAAAATTTAAAGATATTTTGCAGTGAAAAATTAAGAGTAGCACAGCTTTTCATGCATGTCATGTCAGTAGTTTAGGTTTGGAAAAAAGTTTACCTTTAAAAATCAAGATTACTCCAATTTATAATTACCTCAGTGGACTCGGCTGAATCTTCACTTCTGCATTTTCCACCATTTGTCTCTTTGGATAGGCTGCAGACTCTCAAGCTAGCTGGCAGGACTATGTTCTCTGTTCCCAGGACTATGTTCTCTGTTCCCAGGGCTTTTGCAGCATTAGCCTTTGCAATTTCTAAGAGTTCCTGTCTCTCTACATAAAGAAAAAGCTTCTGTAAGGCTAATAATGGCGTACTGATTAACCCAAAAAGATAAATATTGAGTCCAGTGCAAAGTCAGTTTGCCTTGGAAAAAATGTTCCCAAACTACTGGGAATGTTTAGACATACCACCCCCTTTAGTTTTTAAAGATGGCAATTCCAAAATGAACATAAAATAGGGGTAAGCAATCCAAATCAGATTTTCAGTTGAAATTCTAGGACAGAACTACAGCCCCAAGTTTTAAAATTCTATATAAATCTAGCAACAGGAAAAAGTCTGTAAGTGAGTCAGTCTTGAGTTCTATTCGTTCCCACCCATGTTATGAAGCAGATAGCTGAACACAAATACCTTTTTCACTTAAGCGCAGAGGTGTTCTGCTACGAGATCTTGTTCTTGATCTGCTTTTCCAACTTCTGTAAGCCTCAGGATATATGGTTCTCCCAAATCCATAGTATCTACGGCCTCTTGATCGTGATCTGCTTCTTGAAAAAGATCTTCTATAATATGGTCTTCCACGAAACCATGATCTTCCATGAGACCGGGATCTGCTGCGTGATCTATATCTTGGAGGAGAACGGTGGTATCTCCTGTAGGTTCTAGGATGGTACCTTTCTCTAGATCGAAGGCTATGTGATCTTGACCGACTTCTGGAATATGATCTTGAGTATCTTCTATACCTTCTGGAACCATTTCTTCTAGCTCGTGAACGTGATCTGCTTCTAGACCTGCTCCAACTCCTTGAGGAAGTTGAAGAAGTGCTTGAACTAGATTGTGAACTGTAAGATGATCTGCTAGATGATCCTGAAGATGATCTGCCCCGACTAGTTTTGGACTTTGAGCGAGACTCTCTCTCTTTTGGTGACCTCAGAGTTAAATCATCCATGTAATTTGTCATATCTTCTGTGTTTTTGTTTGCCTGCAGTTTTTTTGTGACAGTGCCTTTAGAAATTGTATCTGTTTTGACAGATGTTCTAGAACATCCAGTTTCAGTTCCTGTTTAGAAAAAAAAAATAATGATTTAAGATTTGTTCTTTGCCAACACAAACCAAGGCCAACTTGTGTCTGCTATGCTCACAAAACTTAGAACTACAAGTGAAAAGTTCAAGAGCTATTTTACAGCTTTACCTTCTGCCCTAGACAATTCTACTGCCTTAACTTTTACCTTTAGTTAATTTCTTCCTGGCTTTATCACACATACTTATCATAAACTAGTGATTTTGGTATGTGACAAAATTCTCTCTCAAAAGCATACTGCTAATATGGAGATATATTTGCACATGCAGACAATTACATGGCATTAAGGCTAATGGCATGCAGATTTTAATGGCTTGTGCAGATGTTCCAAGCTATTTTCAGGTTACTAGGGACCATTTTAAATGGAAAAAAGTATTTCTGTTTTGAAATAGCTGTTTCCTCTGAAAGAATGAATTGTACAGTGAATTGTACTGCCATGAAGGTAATGCTAATGAACAGAGCAATTCATATTCAAATACTGGAAATTCTATAGTATTTGTAATTGAAAATTAATATACTAAATATGAATAGCTAAGATGGCTGCCTTCATATACCAGCAGCCATTTTAGTTTTACAATTATTAAAATGGTACTGCATTCTAGAGAATAAATGTTTTATCTCCACCTTTCAAATCCCCTCTCCGCTTTGCTATGACTGTGCCACCATCTTCTGATTAAAGGGACTCCATTCAAGCCTGACATTTGTATTTAGTGTTCACTGAATAAAGAAGTTATCCAGTAAGTCTTAGGACTTTTTCAAACACACTGATAAGCATGACGTTAAAGGTTTCAATTACAGTTACTATCAGATGAAAAATTCAGCTGGCATATTCCTTACCTCTAAATAAATGCCAAGCTCACAAACCCCAGAACAGGGCACACCTAAAAACAAGAAGCCCTGAAATGAACACTAAGCTCACTGTGCCGAGTGCTGTCTACAGAGACCAGCATATCTTCAGGCACCGACAAGTTCTCTGTTGTACAAAACAGAGGCACACTCCACCTGCCAGGAAAGCGGACCTGCTCCACTGCCTGACTTGGGTGTATCCACTGGCGGGCACTTACCGCTGGGGGCCGCGGGACTCCGCTGCTCCGGGCTCCCGTGGGGCACCACCTGGGGGCTCCTGTAAGAGACGCGAGCGTCAACCACCACACGAGTAACCGCCACCCCCATACCCGACATCCCCCGGCACGAACCGAGCCGAACCCTCCCCCCCTACACCCGCCATCATCCGCCGCCCCTCTCCGCGAGCCGACCCGCCTTCCACCGCCACAATCCACACCCGCCGTCCCATTTCCCCGGACCGCCATACCAGCCGGTCGCCAGCACGAAAATCCCTTCATCTTACCACCTCGCCCCCCATTCCCGATCCGCCCCTTCCTCGGTTACTCACTGGCTCCAGGCGGCCTGGTCTCCCCCACACGGATCCTGGGCCTGTGGCAGCGCCTGTGGGGACAGCCCTGTTTCATGGGTCACCGCCATCGCGGGAATCGAGAGGTCACCTGGTCTCCTCCCCACACCGAGAGCTGGGAACCCGAAGTGCTTTTCGCGGCGCAGCCTCCCCTCAGGAGGGAACCCGAGCCGCTATCTGCCGTCGAGCAGAGAGAGCGCGCGAGCCGCTACAGACCAGCCTCCGCGCGCGGCAGTCTCAACGGCAACTAACCAACTGCCAGACTAAGCCACCCTGAGAAGGTTCGAGAGCCACCACCTGGTTATGTAACCTGGAAAGTAGGGCGCATGCGCGGGCGGGACGAGAACTTTCTTCCCCACCCCAGCCAGTAAAACCAGAAGCGTATGCGCCTGTGTATTGGGCGCGCTGCCCTCGCCGAGACTTTACCATACCCTTGGGGCGCATGCGCAAGAATAATCTTCCCTTCGCCTTGCTAGTTTTTACAGCGCATGCGGGAAGGGAGGGGAATATACGTAGTTCCCGTTCCTCCGCCTGTTGAACTTATGAGGGTCACACACCTGATAAGAGCTGGCGGGTGCGCGCGCATGCGCAATGTGATAGCCGCGGTCGGGGAGCTGTGACGTCTTTCTAAGCGCTCCTCCATCCGGGTCCCTAAGCTTCACGTTGGTTGTTTATTGCGTTTGGGGGGCTGTGGCGAGTCTCCGCTGAGGGGGAAAGAAGCGCGCGCTGCCAGGCGCCCAGCCAACGGCTGCAACTTCTTCCTGCCCACGCGCTGGGGTAAGGGGACGGCTGGGAGTCCGCAGACAGCCACAGAGACACCCCTCCTCGCTGGGGCTGGGCTGCTAGCCTGGGAGCCAGTGGGATGATGGGTGGGAGGGTGCCCATAGGCTGCTTGCTGGTTCTTGACTACCCGGTCACCCGGTGCTGTTGGCCACTGACTGCTTGGGGGAGACAAGCCACTTGATAGCAGCTCTACGTCACTTTGCAGTTGTTTCACAGAAGTATGAGAAGATGCGCTTTGTGGGAGGGGAAAATAAAAATCCCTTCATCTTCTGCTTTTTCAGAGAGCTGAAAAATGTCTGGATTTCTTGAGACCATGAGATGCTCAGAGTGTGTTGACTGGGGAGAAAAGCGAAATACAATTGCATCAATCGCTGCTGGTGTGCTGGTGTGTATAATTAACCATTTTTATATTTCATATGTGCTTTTGGCCAGTATGCAACAAGTCAGTACTGCACTGAAAGTCACTGTGTAGGTAGGACACAAAAGAAAAACCTGTCAGGGCACACTGAATTACACGCTGGTAGCTCATATTGGATATTGTGTGGTTGTCTTCAAATTAAGTTATGCTGAAGAGGATTAGTTTACTTAAGGAAATGGTCCACAGGACCAAATAATGTTAGAGTCCTGTGATGATCAATAAAATTCAGTTTGGTCTAAACAACATAAGACCATTTTGTAACACCATCAGACAGTATAAAACCAATTTGTCAATAGTTCTTGGTACAGTAGAAAGCCCTACGAGCTGATCAGTTAGCACATTTATGCCATATCACAATTTACCTGGTCTTTAGTCACTGCCATGTCACACTTCATCCTTTATTCTACCCCATGCAAGGAAATTCTGGTGCACCACAAAGCTAGTTTTCAGCAGGGCTTCATTTAAGTGAATTACAATGACATACTTAAGACTAGCTAATATATCAGACTATCCCATGTTTTTAAGAGGTTATTGTAAAATGATTTTTGTGTAGAAATTGTAAGTATGTGTTACTTCAGTTTTTTCAGTTTCTTCCAATTTACTGCTGCATGTATAACAAGATGACCCACTGACTTTAATGAAAACTAAATTGACCCCATATAGTTTTCATATAGGGTACTAATGTTAATTTTTGCTATACAGTGTTGTAATGATGTTGCACATAATCATCTGTTTTAAGTTGTTGTATTTTAAATAGTTTTTTACAGGCTGGTGGATTATCATAGATGCAGCTGTTAAATATCCTCAGATGGAAGAGTTCAACCATTCATACCACGCGTGTGGAGTTATAGCCACAATTGCATTCTTAATGTAGGTGTAATTTCTTTACCAGTACAACCAACATACTTTATAGAACTTGCATCATGTAGTTGGTTTTTTGAAGTGCAGACTTTTATTCTAAACTGCCACAATCCTATTTTATAATCATAGGCCTATGTTGAGCAGTTAAATGAACATTATTTCTGCTGTGTTGAAGGGACTACCATGTACTACAGTGTGGAGTATTTTATAGCCATTTCAAGTGATTTAGGCCACAACTCAGCATTGAGAACAACACAGATATAAAATTACACATAGGAAGACTCCCATGTTCACATGAGACCCCGTTGACCTCTTTTTAAATGCCATGGCTTTTTTTAATTGTGTAGATTTAATTCTTCATATTTTGAAAAATGCTTTAATTCTTTTTTTCAAATCTGAGCTGCTAAATTAACTATCCTAACTTTTCAGAGCAACAGTTGGAGAAAATATTTATAGAGTAATAAGATCTCATCATTTTTGTACATGAAAATAGAAGAAATTATTCAGAAGTGTGAATTTCCTGTATAGTTTCATTTATATTTGTCAATTGTATTCTGTTTTTTTCATGCAGGATCAATGCAGTATCTAATGGACAAGTCCGTGGTGACAGTTACAGTGAAGGCTGTCTTGGGCAAACAGGTAAAAATGTTATAAATAGCATTATACATAGAGCTATAGGTGTATAGTCTGTCCTATAATACAGTTAAATGATGTAGTTAAATTTAAAATGCAAATATAGAAGTGTGACATTTGTATGTTTCTTGTTTTGTGTTACTGGTATGCATTTTTACCAGGTGTAAACTTCAGTTAACTTATTTTTTAAGATGTGTGAGAACTAGCCTTTTTACATGATCCTGTCAAATCAGTCCTCTTGGTTTCCACAACTGATTTTGCCTGTCATTCACATAATCATATCTTTACCACACAATTTGCAAGAATGATAATAATGTTCGGTTTCATTCTTCTGCCAGCTGACGCAATCCAATTATCATTTTTAACAAACAAGAATTATTTTGGCTCTTGTGTACAAGTTAATAATTCACTATTGTATTTTCCAAATGATCACTGTGTAACTCTGACTCCTGCCGCCTAGAATGTTATGCAAGTTTATGTGGCATCCAAATTACAATACTTTCGATGCCATAAACAGCTATTCTAATATTCTGTATATGCATTGTAAGTGAATATCACCTGTTGTAGAGGATAAGCACAAGGTCCTGGCACCACTGACCAAATATTTCCCATGAAAGGGAGCACAGCACTCCTATGAGTGCGTGAAGCCCTGAAGATGCAATAGTGGCTTCAGGATGATTCCACTGCTATTCTGTAGTCTACATGGAAGATTTCATTACATCACCAACCCTGGGTAACTAGGGACCTCTCTATCACAAAGCCTGTTGTGCACTGGTGGCAGTATCTTGCCATTAGAGTTTAGTTTAGAAATGAGATTTTTATATATAATGTTAATAGCACTTTGAAATGTCACTGGTAATAACTTATGCTATCTCATGCATGAGAGCATATAGAATTGTTGCCTGCAATCTCTCTTTTAATATGGATTTAAGTTGTACATTTGTATATTGTACACAATGCTAGTCCCAGTCTTGAAAGATGTAGTATGTTATATAAAGTGTTTTGAAACAAGCAGATTGAAAGTCACATAATACATATATGTATATTTTTAAGGTGCTCGCATCTGGCTGTTCATTGGTTTTATGCTGGCTTTTGGATCTCTGATTGCTTCCATGTGGATCCTCTTTGGAGGCTATGTTGTTAAAGGTAAGATACAATACAGATCTTAACATCAACCTGTTTTGATGGTTTACTGTAATAATATTTTTAATGAATATTGAATGAATGACCTTTTTTTGGATCAGCTCCAAGAAGGTCTATTTTTTTTAATGGTGCCCTGAACAGGCCCCATCCCATGCTATCTGTACTTTATCCTCTTCCTTATCATCTGTTTTTTTTTTCAGTATTTCTCCTATTCTGTTTCTCTCTTTTCTGAATTCCTTTTTCACTCAACTTTTCCTAATGGTAATATTTTAGGAGATAACCTTTTCAAAGAGTCACTTTCCTTTTTTGTTTTTTGTAAAATGTATGTTACTGTTAATCTGTCTTCTGTATCATGAAGCCTTCAGTTGTCATCATTAAGAATTGAGGGCGTGTCTACAAAGGAATTTATACTGGTGTAGTCCTGCTAGCATAACTCCATGTATGGACACTCTCTAGTTCCGGTGTAAGAGTGTTTTTTTTCTAGCATAGTTTAAACTACTTCCAAAGTGACACAAATGAAACTAGAAAAGGTGTATCCGCACATGGAGTTATACAGGTATAACTACGGTCATTTTAAATTTACACTTTACTTGATACAACATCTCATGTAGAGAAGCCTGGAGAAACCTGAGGAAATTGGAAAATTATACTGTTTTGTCTTATATGGAGAAAGATCATTTTATGAAATATAAACAAATAAAACCATGAGCCAGTTTCAGGCCGGAATAGCACAGGTGAAGGTAATTCCAAACTTCAGCATCACAGTAGTTATAGAGAAACAACAGGTGAGTGATACTCTGTTAAAAGTGAACCTTTGCAGTTTGATATTCTCTGATATTTCTGTATATTGTACTGACTTATTCCTCTAAGGTATTTGAGGCAGGGACATTGTTATATGTTCAGCACAGTGCCATTTTTGTATACCACTGTATACACTGAAAGTGCTGTATAATCAGTTGATAATAGTCCCTTGTGGTCATTGCATTTGTGATACATTTTTTGTTCTAAAAAGAGAAGTATATCTGAGCTGGTAAACTAAATATTTTTTTCTGAACAGAAGGCTGCTGTGTATCTTGTGTGAAGTTGCCAGAGGGTTGGACCTTATGCTTTCTCTTTTGTTATACGCAACTGACAGATGGTGGGTGGAGGTCCATCATGTTAGCAAAGATAGAAAAGGATGTACTGAGACAAACTTCCATCTAATGTCATGAGATAATAGCAAACCTGCCTAAGTGAGACCACACTGTGCTCAGTTGGCTTGGATATGGAATTCTGTTCATCTTACTGCTATTAAGCTATACAATATTTTCAATACTGTTTTTTCAACTATTTTTCCAGGTATTTACAATGTTAACTATATTATAATGATTTTCCCCCAAGTATATTTCTTTCCATGTTAGTTTGCATCATCTAGTGTGTATTTATTAGTGTGCAGTTCTGATTAGTGCTTTCCTATCAAACTCAACTGGTTCCTTAAAATTATTTGACAAAACCTAATCCAAGTCTCTCCAAGCATGCTTTTCCTGCACTGAACTGATGATCTCTGTGAACATGATACTGGAGTCGAGTGTTTCTGAAATATTAGAAACAGGATTTTGTTGAGAAAATAGAGTTCTGAAAATCTGATGGAAATTCTCTTTTCTTTTGTCAGAAAAACCACTAGTATACCCAGGAATAGCTGTCTTTTTCCAGAATGCAT
>ML677388.1:7433934-7465139 GCA_007922305.1 Dermatemys mawii
GGAGCACTGTCTTCCCCACATGTTCCTCTGCATCCTCCAGTTTGAAAACCGCGAAGCTGTTGCTAAATGGAGGACAGAAATCTGGGGGGGTAGGAGGGGAAATGTCATGTGACCCTATGTGCACCCCACCCCTCACATGTCACTTCTGCCTATCTCACGTGGAGGTTTGCAGTAAATTACATTATTTGGGAAGGGGCATGCGGCCTAAAAAGTTTGAAAACCACTCTTCTGACCTTAATCTACTTTGTTTTAATGGCTCACATTGAACATCAGATAAATTTTATATCTCTTCATACTTCCCTGTTACTGTTATTTCTAAGACAACCTCCACCCTCAAATCTTTTAATGATACACATGTGGATAGACCTCTCATGAAGTAGTGGGGATCAGGGATCTGCTTATATGGATCTGCTTGCAGGATCAGAACCAAAATTTACTGACTACAAGTGTTTTATCTGAAATTTTATCTCCCAGAACTGGGAAATTTGAGCCTGCTTACGTTGAAGTTGATGGCCCTTGTATTCTTTGTAGTAAGCTTATGTATTTATTCCTGTTTGTTTTATTTTTAAACAGAGGGCTTGTCTTTAAATTTGGTCGCACTGAAGACTTATGGCAGTAAATGTATCCGCAGAAGTGAGTCAAGCCCTATGATTGTTTTTTGGTAATACGATTTTGTAAATGCTGGCACATGAATTATTTCTGAGGATAAACTAAAATGTAAAATCATGAGGCAATAAAATTTCCATTTTCTGTTCTGTTTAAAAATTTTTTTTTAACTTAGATGTTTCGTGTTTTATCGTATTTGACTCATGTAAAACTAATAGAGAAAGTGTAACAATGGAAAACACTCTTGTGGTATGTTTGTTACAAATAAATAGAGGAATAATGGATGTATTTAACCAAGTGTTCTGCACTGTATCTGAGGTCTAAAACTGCAATTAAAAATACTTTTAAACAATTTTAATACTTATTTATTACAATATGGTATTTCTTGTATCTGATATTGAATAAACATATCTTCAATTTCAGAACTGTGGCACTTTCTCAGTTTGTATATTTCACTGCCTTGTTTGTTTTTATATGAAAATATTGGACTAATCATACTGAGACTTAAAATTTACAAGAAAAAGTTATTGCTGTGTAAGTTCATACCAATGCACATTATTCTAGCAGCAGTACTCTGTACTGTTATAATTAATATTGATACTTGCTTTTTAAGTCTGTGTGTTAAACAGGAGCTGGACCAATAAGTGATTTTTGGGGTCAGGGGGTATAAAGTCATTGCTGAAAAATCAAAATGTCTTTGAGATTGGGAAAGGAGAGTGAGTGAGACTCTATCTGGGTGGTTAGGACAGGCACCTGGGACTGGAGAGATCTCACTAAGTCCCTGCTCCTCTAACTATTTATAAAAAGTGCAACAGCTCCAATAAGAGAGGCTTGCCCCAGCATATCCATATCCAGGAGCTTGATTAGGGCACTCACCTGGTAGGTGGGAGAAAACACTTCCAATCCCTGCTCCACCTGAGGGGGAAATGAATCTGTATCTATTAGAAGTACTGATAGAATTAAATGCCCTGTCTGTTGAAGACAAAGGCTGTTAACCTTAATTCCTTCAGAGCTGAGAAATATTTATACATGAATTTAGTTTATAATTCAAACTGATGAACCATTCCTGTGGTCCAGAGACAATCAATACAAACTGGATGATCAGTAAAGACTGAACTGTAGCCCCTAGCTTTCTGCTTATGCTTTCCATTCTCCTGTATTCCTGGAACATGTAGAACTTTTATTTCACAACTGCTCCTGGCTCAAGTGATAATGCATGTGGATATACAAGCAGCCCTTTTCCCTTCAGTGTTTGGGGTTAGGACTATTGAGGGAGAAATGGTGAAAGACATCTGAAAATTTGGAGTAGCATAAGATGTGAAGTAATGGATTAAAAAAAGTGTCTCCTTAAAAAAATACTGACTGCCCCAGGTTCAACCCACTGCTGGAAAATTAAGAACAGATTGCACTTAAATTGGAATCTTGCAATGCTGTTATTAGGAGGGAAATAACTATAACTGCTAGGTAACACTGAGATGTGGCAACTATAGTGGTTATATTCTATACATACTTGATGTTCTGATTTCATACTAAAGCTTCAGGGACTCAAGTAATTGCGAAGACTCAATTCCTATCTATTTTGATGGGAGTTCTGTGAACATTTGATGGAATAAGTAGAGCTCTGCAAGTCTACATGCAGAGATGGGGATGTGGTTGTATTGTTTACCATCATTGCAGATTGGCTGCAGATCCAAATTTTGGTAGCTGTGCCAGGCTCTACAAATAAGCAGGTCAGTGATCATCTTGTAACTCAGAAACAGAACAAGATCACTTCCTCTACCAGAAACACTTTCGTTACTGCCACTGGAGTAACGAGACGAGTTAGCCACTAAATAACACTCCATTTCCCTTTAGAGCTAATGAATCAACGACAGTATAAGTTTCTTATTGCATCAAAGAATATCATCTATTATGGCAGATCATTGCCAGTTTGCTTTATTTTCAAACAACTGTACTGATTAAAGACAACCAATACTTGCAATTTCTTTATTAACATAGGCAACTGAAAAGCTGTGAGCCAAACATTCTGAAATGAAGGAAAAACTTGTCCCAGATGCTCAGAAGGTATCTAGTTGCCCAACTCATTGAAATCCAGTGTAAGCATATTTCTAAACAGCTTTTGAGGACCTGGACCTCAGTGACTAAGGCCTCAGTCTAACAAGGAGCTCCATGTGGGCACAGGAATTTGCTTGCACAGAGTCTATTACTAACTAGATACTAAGACCCTGATCCTGAGTTCCATACAGACAGACCCTTAGGGTGACCTGTTGAAGTCTATGCAGAACTGGGGCTTTAGATGACAATACTTTTAAGCATTCCTTTTAACTATTGTATACACATTTTCAGATCAACTGATTTTTTCATATTGACGTGTGTCCATTTAAAATACAAAATAAAGTTTGTTCATTAATTCACTCCCACAGCACCAGGGTTTTTTTACATTGTTTCCTTATACAAGTGTTTAAAGATAAAACATTATTTAAATATTAAGATTTAAACAACATTAAACCAGGATAAAGCTATTTAGAAACTGGTTTATAATTCATTAACCCTGTGACCAATACTGTCTGTGTTACACATTATGGGCCCTGTGCTTCCAAGCTCCTTCCTCACATAATCATGGGTCAAAGATTACTTGTGTGAGGACCACTAAGGTGAGCAAGAGGCACTTAAGGCTTGGCTATACAGATTTTATAGCGCTCTAACTTGGTGGCTCGGGGGTGAAAAATCACCCCCCTGAGCACAGCAAGAGTGAGGACTTTAAAGCGCTAGTGTGAACAGTCTCCAAGCGCTGGGAGCCGGGTTCCAAGCACTTGGAGCTAATCTCCCCATGGAGGTGGATACCAGGAGCGCTCAGAGTTCTCTCCCAGCGCTTGGGCACTACCACACGAACTTTAAAGTGCTGCCCATGGCAGCGCTTTGAAATTTCAAGTGTAGCCAAGCCCTTAAGTCACTTCAGGACAGTAAAGAGTGCTGCTCCAATATCCACAGTGGACCTGACCCTTTGAAGAGCTGAGACCTTAACTCCCAGGCACTCCCCAGTTCTCAGGATTGAGTACTCTGGGTCAACTACAGCAACTCTTGCACAAGTAATGCCATTGACTTCAGGGGCACTGCTCACATTAGTAAGAGTTGCAGGCTCAAGCCTTTTATTTTCAGTTCCACTTCATGCTTTAGTTCCTCACCCTTTGATCAGAGTGGCTGGCCTAAACCAAAGCAGCTACAGATTTCCTTTAACTAATCAGCGAATTTAAGGTTTGATCCTGCAACATGCTCAGCATGCTGGCCCCAATCAGCAAAGCACTCAAACACCTTAACATGAACCTCAGTGGGATTACTTGTGTTTAAAAATATGCACATGGTGAAGTGTTTTGCTGGATCAGAACCAGCATGCTCAGCACCTGCAGAATCAAGCCCTTATTTTTCATGATTATCTTTTGACTTTCAAAATAGGAATCTTCCTTCGTTAATATCTGGAAGCATCTTGAAAGGATAAGCTATCAAAGATGGATGGATCCATGTATATAATTTGCAAAAAAAAGAAAATGTTGAAGGCAAGACTTTATCAAGGCAGAAAAGCTGAATGAACTATTTTACCTGTGACTTTACATACTGTATCATTTACTAAGAATTGAAAGCAGCCTAATGCAATAATATTCCTGAATTTCAAAATGAAGAAACAATATTTAACCTTTTCTTCCCGTGCCAATTAGTTTTCTACAGCATAGAATAGAAAATGTTTTCCTCATCTTGATCTAATCTTCTGTAATTTGGGTCCAGTCCCTCTGTTCAAAATCCATGTGCCAAATGAGGAAACTGTGAATGCAGAAATATTTCTGTAACATCTTACTCAAAAAAAATAGTCAAAAGCTATATAAAACAATGTGAAACCATATTCTGGCATGAATCTGATGAAGCTTATGTTCCAGTACGTCTGTTAGTCTATAAAGGTGCCACAGGACTCTGTCGCTTTTGCAGATCCAGACTAACACGGCTACCCCTCGGCTACATATTCTAGCCTTCTCTCCTTTAGGATCCAGATTCAGAAAAGCATTTTTATTCCAGACAGCATTTAAGCACATGCTTCAAGTTGGTCACATGTTTAGGTGCTGTCCTGAATAGGGATTCATTTAAGCATATGCTTAAGAGCTTTTCTTATTTAATGCCTAACGCCTATAAGAGCTGACCCTGCTCTCATTGAACTCTGTGGGAGTCCTGCACATAAGCAAAGGTTAGGACTTTCAAAGCCACCTAGGCTATTTGTCACCCAATTTCCTTAGGAACTTGGGAATTCTGTCCAAAGATGGTATATATTAATCGTGTCCAGTCTCAAAATGGTTAAATCTATTTAGATCAGGACATTCAAGAACTACCATGAAATATGGTTATTCTTTGTATTATTTTAACACCTAGAAATCCATACCAAGAATGGGGCTTCACACAGAATTAACTTTAAATTGAAACTTACCTCCCAATAAGCTTGGTCATCAAAGTACTTTGATGCAGGCAGTGTCTTCCATAGTTTGAAAGTTAAAATGAAACCTGTGTTTAAAAATGATATATGTGGGTAGGAGGGGCTGTTTGTAAATATTATACTTACTAGCCATATATCACAATATAATGCAGAGCTAAATATAAAATCAGAATCCCAAGTATGCCACCTGTGTGGAAATCTTTCTGCACGGGTGAATGTCAGATAAAAATAATTCCACTTGTCTTATTTGTTGTAAAAGATTTCAAACCCTTTTATGGTGCTAATTACTAGACTCTAAAATGCATTGGCAAAATAGAATTATCTGGATTGTCCTCCAGCCTTGCTGCTGTCTCTAATATGTATAATGGGTCTCATCAAAATCTTGGGTTGAAAACCAAACACACAAACTTTGAAGATACTCAGATCTGGATTTGAATGTGGGATTCAGATGCATCTCTATACATGACATACCTGGTTCAGAATAATTTGATACACCATTCCAAACAATCTAAAAAAATTTCCTAATCTTGTACAAATTATTGTAAAATATTCCCAGAATATTTTTCGCTCTTCAGCACATGAGGTGAGACAATGTTCCTCACAAACAGTATATTTGATTCTAACTCCATCATGCAGCATTGTGGTTTAGCCAGCAGATGCTTTAAAACTGACATAATTTGGGGAGAAACCCATGTTTCCAGAAAAGCCAGCTATTGTTTTCTCTCTGTAAGATTATCTGGACCCTTCCCCAGACTTCAGTCATTTTCAAACAGTGAACACATGAGATCCAAAGCAAAGCATGTAAAAAATGTCTTAGGTCTTGTTGTGGGACTACCCACTACCGGATAACAGGGGTTAAAAGCAGCCAAGGTAGGCTGAGGGAATAGCTGACCACAGGTGTGGCCACCCCATCAGGGACCAGTTGCCCTGATAAGAAGGCTGTGGGCCAGGAGCTGAAGGAGTCTCTCTAGCAGTGGAGAGAGAAGGACCTGCCGGTCTGGGAGCAAGGTACCTGAAGCAGAGCAGTGCTGGGGAAGGGCAAAGGGACCTGGGGAGCTCCAGCATGGTAAACCCCCAGGCTGCAGGCCTTGATTAAGGCCTATAAAAAGGTACTGGGGCCACGGAGGGGCAGCCCTGGAATAGGCAAAGGCAGCAGGTCCTAACCCCTTGTCAATGATGAGTGGCCATTACACACTGCAGTCTGCCCCAGTGAGCAGGAGCTAGATGACGACTGGCAGTAGCCACTGAGGCAAAGTGGGTTTAGAGGGTTGGGGGTTCCCTGGGAGGGGAGACCCAGAGTGAGGGGGGTACTGCTGGGAGCAGAGCTTCACGTAAAGGGGCACCGGGACATGGGGCCAGCAGCAAGCAAGACACTGGTCTGCCAAGGGTGCTCTGTACACTGGGAAAGAGCTAATTCCCAGACAACGAGCAGGAGGCACTGTGCCAGTGAGCCTTTGCTTCACTACAGGTCCTGATCCTGCAAGCTCATTAGTGTGGCTGGACCTTACAAATGCAAAGCCCGTTTGAATTTCAGACGGCCTCCATGGGGGCAAAAGATTCTGCCTGCAGGAATGAGGCCTTAATTATTAAAAAAATAACACTTATGTATGAAAGCCAAGTGAACAGCCTGCCAGATTTCCAGGATAAACTGAATGATCATTAACTTTTCAGATGAAAAGCTACCCAGGCACACTAAGCAAACAGATTTATGAGCACTGTTAACTTGAGATTTCAGATGTAAACACCCAACTCATTAAATGATTGGATCAACACAGAATGTTTGTTTATTTTTGCTGTTTATTTTTTTCCATATCTTTCAGTCAGATGAAGTAGCTACTTAAGTCTGCTTGATTAGCCCAACCTCTTAATTACATTTGAGCAAGCACAGGGGTTACATATTAATTATAGGCTGAAACATTCATTTTAGAGAACGGTATTGGAACGCAGGTTCCAATATGCAGTTTCTTTCACTGAACTGAAGCAGGAGCAAATAGCTGTAGAAAATATTGCAACTGCCATAATCCCACCAAAGAGAGGGGTGATCCAGAACCAGATGACTAGATCCTCAACGGGTATAAAATCTACCATTGCCGTCAGGGGAGCTATGCTGATTTACAGCAGCTGAGGATCTTACCCAGCGAGCGGAAAACAGTCTCAATATATTTTTATTGTCACTAAGGCAATATTCCACATATATATTTCCATCCTAGCCTTTCTCCAGTCTGAAACCTGGAGGCTGCTGGTGAAGCACCAGTTAAAAATAACCTTGGCAAGCATAGGAATGATGCTATTGTTTTGGCCCTGCTGAACATACCCCTTTCTTCAGTGCTGCAACTGAAAGAAGCCTCATCACTCAGTGTTTCCTATAGAAGCAAGTCATCTACCTACATGTATATTTTTAGTGCATCAATCACCACAGTATCTAGGTGCCAAGAGATACAATAAGCCAGTGAACATTGATGTGACAGCTGATGTAAGATAGTCACATATCACCTATTCTTAAAAAGATCAAAACAAAGCTGTTGCCAAGAGCTTTCCCACACTAACCTGTAAGGAAACCTGTTCCCAAACCTAGAGCGGTGGTCAGCATGAAAGAGCCAACTTCAATCAAGGCTAGATAACCCAAGCTGAAAATGAAAAACAAAGAACTTTCATACAAAGTGAAAGACTGTAGTGAAAAATATTCCTAGAATTTCGCCACTTACAGATTCTGAGTTACACATTAAGGATATGAATGTGTCTGCCTGAATGTATGTATCATGGCAACTTTTCACTAACTGAAGAATCACATAATTCAAACTTATTTTTAATTGTTACATTATTGTACGGTTTCATTTGAAAGGTTCGACACATCCTACCGGACCAAAGACTAATACAGAATCCTAAGACCAAATTTTGCCTGCTACATGCTTGCATAGCCCAGCGACTTGAATAGAAGTTGAGTGCGCATGTTAAAGGGCAGAATTTGACCCATGTCCAGCCCCAATCCTGTAATCTGATCTACCCACACAGCTTCCTAATGAAGTCAGTGGACTCTGAAGGAATAAAGGTCTGTCTGACTGGATCAGTTGCGGATCAGATCTAAAAGAGCTACTGGGACATTTAGTCCTTCCCTCACTCCCCCTCCTAGTGCAAAGTGGTCCACCAAGTACATTCTCCAGGACTCTGTCCTGTCAAGCTTTACCCCCTGCACTGGCACCCTCTCCTCTGATGTGGGTCTACTGCAGTCAGAGTCTGATCCTGAGAGGTGCTGAGCACCCACATATACATATTACCTCTTTAAAAAATAATGTGCTTTTTATTGCCAGTTTTAATATGTAAGATTTCCTGACACATGCAGGGTCAATCAAAAGCCACCATTTGGAAGGATCCGCACCACCTGAACCCTCTCACCTCTTCAGTGGCTTTCTGTCTTTATCATCAATTCAAAGCTGCTCCTGACTCACCTTTAGATCCCAGTTCAGTCTCACTTCCACTTTCTCACTCCTCTCATTTCCACCATCTCACATGGCTGCTCCCACAATACAGTCTACATCACCCACCTAGCAATCCTGCACTAAAAATTAATTTTTGAGGGCCTGATTGAAAGCCCACTGAAGTCAACGAGAGTCTTTCCATTGACTTTAATGGGCTTCGGATCTGCTATTAAGGGGGTTAATCTGCAGTGACCAGGAAGAGCCTTCTGTGTACTGCACATATGTTCTAAACCTCAGTTCTAGCACAATACATTAATGATTAGCTGAACATGATATTTACTAAAAAGAATCAACCTACCTTGATAAACTGGCCCACTTGATTATTGTGAAGAGAATGACATTGATTATCGCTCCAAGCAATCCAGGCAACCCAAATGTGTAATGGACACCACAGGTGTCATGAATCTTGAGCACTGGGTACAAGTGTGTCTGGGAAGGGAAACATTTGATAAATACAGAGCCGAACATATATACTGAGCAGAAAAGTTCTTCAGCCACACAGCTCAAAATAGAATGCAGGTCTCCTCACTCTCTGTCCCACACAACCAGCAACAGAACCCAGGAGTCCTGGCTGTAAACTCTCTACATGGGCTATTTCTTAGGCCTGGTTAACCTCTGGCAGGGGGTTGACCTACGATGCTTAAGTTGGTGGATCTTAGGTCAACTTACCTGGCCGTCCACATGGCAGCGACTCGATTACTGCCACTCCCCTGTCAACTCCGCTTCCACCTCTTGTTGAGGTGGAGTATAGGAGTTGACGGGGAGCATGCTCGGGGATTGATTTATTGTGTCAACACTAGATGCAATAAATCGATCCCCGATAGATCGATCACCACCTTCCGATCCAGCGAGTAGTGTAGATGTAGCCTTAGTGTGTAAAACCTCTCACAAACATGTGTGACAGGATTTCAGGTTTTGTACATTACCTGTAAACAGTGAGATCCCAGTACTGCGACCAGGCTGGCAAGCAGACCCAAAATCATGGCAATCCAAGGATGTGGAATAATGGGAGCTGAGAAACCAAGCACAACCCCTCCTGCTAGTGTTGCCTGGTGGATGTGGATCTGTGGATTAACATCACTGAGGTCAAGTCACACACACACAATGATATGGCACCCATTCGATTAAAGTCACCTTGCTGCAGCACAACACCTATGCACCCCCTAAGTCATATTTTGAGGGTTTAAGTGGGATCTAATTGGAGTATAATTGGTCCTCTGCACAGGGGGTGAATTTCACACTTGTATTATTATTGCCAGTTAATCTTCAAAACTATTTGCTTGGGGTCAAGAGATCATCATCCCGTTGAGGAGCTTGTGCTGTTTTAGCTTATTAGCCATTTTACTTTCAATATACTGCTAAAGAGATTAATGAAAATCTAGGTCTCTCAGCAAAGCGACCTTTGCTCTCCTCTTACCATCCTGATTTTTCCGTTCCTGCTGCTCAAGGATGACAGTGCAAAAGCAGTCACAGCACTCACAGCAGTGGCATAGTAAGTGTTGTAGATGGCGTTCCTCTTTTCCATCACATCCAGGATTAGCACAGAGTTGAAGCTTGGCCAGAACATCCACAGGAAGAGAGTGCCTGGCAGACAGAGAGAAACAGTCATCATTAGAATGATCACAACCCCAGTGGGTCCATCCCGTGCTGCCTCTGCTGACAGGTTCTAAATCACCCAGAGTGCATCCACTGCAATACCCACATCGTGAACCAGCTGATTGGACTCCATCATTCTGACAGCCCCAGATGATCACTGCATTTGGAGCCTCCCCAGCGGTCCTGCACTGCAACATGTCAACAGTAACCATGGTATAAACATGCACCCAGAAGGGTGACTTAGCCGGGAAGGGCCTGAGCCTTCAAAGAGCCAAGAGCTGAGGGCCCTCAATGCAGATGCTCATCATCTTTCATCGTCAGGTCCTTCAGCATCAACTTTGTAATACCTGTGCTCCCTGGAAACACAGATTCAAATCTCAATGGGAATGACTCTGCCTTTCCTCCCCCAGACGTATGTTTTGCAGCAGGCAATTTACTGTGTGTGGTCCTTTCACATGATATGAGACCTTTAAAACCTACACCCTGTCTGCTTTGCATGTGCACTTGCAGCCTGGTTTCTGAAGTATACTGTAAACGACCACTACAGTGGGAGCATTCAGCACCTCTGAACACGAGGCCCAAAAGGGCTTGGGGCCTTTGCTGAAACAGCAGGAATTTGCACTGATGTCCTTGGCCAAAATTTCCCAAGTCCACTTACTGTTGTACAGCATGCTGATCACACAGCTGATGTGGTACTGACCAAAATAAAGAAGCTGGCTATTTTCAGAATGTCTTTCATATAGGGGTATCAGAACACCAGCACAACTGATACTAGCTGGCTCCCTTCCTGACAGAGATGCTGAGAACTACCTGAACCATGGAGCCTGAACTCCCCTCTCCTCCCAGAGGTGGTTCTTCCAGGGTAGCACAGGGAAGCTAGCCCTTCTGTTATCATGCTTTGTCTGCTTGGTGGAGAAAAGGGGTTTCTGTCTTGTTTTATATAGAAGACTTGAGACTTATTTTTTTAAAATATCCACCACTCTAGTAAGTGGCTCTAGTAGAGCAATTAGCATTCCATTAGGACGGGCCATATCCTGCAAAAAGTCCATGGCCACATAGACTTCAGTAAATAGTGAGGCTAGACACTGAGTCCTTTTGCTCCAATAAACTACTCCTGCGGGAATTCTGTGCCAGTGCGCAAATGCAGAATTAATGTTTCCCACAGAATTTTATTTTTTCCCCCTGCGTAATCTGTGGTTTTCCCCAGCACATCCGCTCACGCCTACCGCGGGCAACTGGGGCTCTCACTGTCAGCCCCGGGCAGTTGGGACTGTCAGCAGAGCATGATTATATTGTGTCATTTTGACAAAATATGCTGAATTTTGCAGAATTTTAAAATAGCATGTGCAGAATTTTTAAATTTTGGTGCAGAATTCCCCCAGCAGTAAACACAGGCCCCGATCACCAGCAAATAGGGGCTCTTACCCTCTGTGGGTCAGCCACCAGAGGACAACATAACCTCTCTATCATGCAGATCTGAATCCATCCAGTAGAGGGCAGCAGGTGCATTCACACTAGTTTATATATTAAACATTTCTGGGCACAGTTTTGCTCCCAGGGGTTTTATATTATGCTGGACTATTTAGGAATATAGGCTGTATTAAAGATAAGCTATGATTTATCTTCTCTTTCCCCACTTCTACTGCAGAGGGGACGCCAAGATAGACATGAAATTAATGTTCTACTGGGTGGTTGAATTATATAGACAATTTCACATGCTGTGCACCTCAGAGCAAACTTCCAGTGCTTTCATTAAAATCAATAACTAACACACGCAGGTTCCCAAGGTGCGGTATGTCACTGTAAAAATACACTTGTTAGTCTCTGCTCCCAGCCACACTGACAACAGTCACCTTTGCATGAGCTTGGATCTCCAGGGCTGGGGCTCTTTAAAGTCCCCAGATGCTTTTGCTGCTCACTTTAGACTCTCCTGCCTGTTGAATGACTGAAATGATGGCGCACACAGAGAGTTTCAGGCACAGTGACCTTGATGTGCTCTGAAAAACTAACAGGCTTTCCAACAAAGTGATATTATCTGGGCAGATCATGTTCCAAGCTGCTGCTTTTCCATAAGCGCAGTATAATTTCCATTTGGCATATCCCTTGGGAAACTGACGGAAGCTGCACTTATCACTGAGTTATCCCTACTGAGATCTTCTGGTCTATTCTGCTCTTTATAGCCAGGACATATTTCTTTCATTTTCGTTAGCAGGGCTGTCAGTTGCAGGCTGACTTTTTGCCCTTAATCTTGAGCCCTTCCCCTTGTAGAAACAGCAAGGCAGATGATGGTTGCAGTTTGTTACAGTCTGTGCTTTGAGCACATCCCTAAAAACACATTTGGGATGCTGTCAATCACCCGCTGGTAACTAACATTTGGAGTCAAGCGGATGCATTATTTTCTCTCACATCCCAGTACTCTATTTCTCAGACACGACGGGTGCTGGGGCACTTATAATCTGCTGCAGCCTGCATGCAAAAGACTGGCAAAATTATCTCTGACGTGAAGTCATCAGAGACTAGGCAACAGTATCACTTATGCCCATGAAATAACTAGAGTCTTACTCAAGGTTGCTACTTGATATTCTGTGTCCAAAAGGTCCCACATTCTTCCGTCCCAACTATTTGTCCTTTCTCCTCCTTCTCCTATTCCCTCCCTCTCGCCTCCCATTTGTATCTTCCCCCTTCCCATTTTTCTGTTCTCCAGGCAACAGTAAATAATGTAAATGTTTAGAGGGATCTTACGCCCTCAAGGCTGCCCCCTCCATTCTTCCCAGGCCACCCTAGGTAGTGATACTTATATCATTTTTCTATGGAACTCATAGCTGCAGGAGATTGGTTAATACTTCTACAGTGCTTTGAAAACAGGAAGTGCTGTATTATTACAGAATCAAATGTGTGTGTGTGTGAAATTCACCCTGGTGCAGCACACAACCTACAACGTTTATGTCCCACTTAAGCTCCTTTTTGAAAACTTAAGTGAAAGTACATGGTGAACAGATCTTGTGCAGGCCTGAATTTAATTCATATATGAATAAGAATCATATCTGCAGATACATGGTCAAGGATAAAGATGATCAGTCTTCATGCTTCAGGGTATACATTAACCACCAGCTGGGGCTCAGGAACAAACAAACATCCTTTTCCAACATGGTGCAATGTTGCACAATAGGAAGTTTTACATCTTCCTTAGACAGATCTAGCACTGGTCACCGTCATAGCCAAGACACAGGACTAGAGGTCCCACTGATGTTTCCCACTATGGCAATTCCTGATCTATGGCAGGAGTGGGTCTGGAAAAAAGGATCCAGATTGTGAATCCCTTATTCCCACTGGCAAAGTAGTTACTTGCCAAAGTAATCTCAGTAACTGTAATGAGGCTATTCTTATGAGGTACTAGTGTTCATAATCCAGCCCTGAATTTCTAGGGGGACCCAGGCACTGGGTAGCCTTGGACACATTATGAAATTGCTTGTTTGGTCATTCATTTGTGAACGGCTGTACTACCTCCAAGTTGCTTTCAGGAATTATTCATGAAGACATAATTACTTTAGATAGCAAGCACTTGGGGGTAGCGAGCTGGCATTAAAATTATAATGAAGACTTAACAGTGTCTTGATGAGTTAGATTAAAATACCAATTGCTTTGAATTATACAGCAGAGCAAGAGCTCTGGGGACACAGAAAGATGAGCATTTAATTTTTCCTTTTTTACATTGGGTAAAGGCTGCCAGGTTTCATTCGACATGTACCAAGGAGCCCGTGTGAGGTTCCAGCAAACACCTAGAATCAGCCCCCTCCCACTGACACCCAAAACGAGCAAGGAGAGCTAGCGCTATAACCAGTGCCATCTACCGGGATCAGCGGAGACATTTGGCATAGATCATTCACTCCATTCAAGCAGAACGTAGCTCCTAAGACAGGACTCGGGCACAAACCTGCCACAGTGATAGGTTAGATAAACAGCACTGCTCTACAGCCAAAATGCTTCTGAAATAAACGTAGTCAAACTTTACTAATTCTGGGTCACTGAGAACGAAAATGATGCTTAAAATTGTTGATTGGCTCTAGTTTTCAAGATATGCTATTGGGTCAGTATACACGACCCTTGACATGGGAATGGAGGAGAATGAGTTATAAAGGGAAGGGATCTCAATTTAAACCAGAAATGACTAAAATACATCTTTGACTGGATGTATGAATAAATCTATGACTGGGTTTGGACAGTACTTGCTTTTTAGGCAAAACAATGAATGATGCAATCTGAAGCTGGTATTGCGTCATACATGATATGAATGGCATCATGTTATTCCTAGAAGTCATGGATGATGCAATCATAACGAAGATTACACCACTCTGCTGAACAAATTGCCCTATATCAGCTCTAGAAATCATACAGTGTCGTGCTCTCTTATTTGTCAGTGTTTGATTTTTGCAAAGGGACACATTTCTGTTTAGCCAAAGTGAGCAGAGATGCCTCGTACTTGTGTGAACAGTGCAGATAACTTCTTTTATGTTTGTGGTGAAGTGACTTTTGCATCACAAAAGCGTAGTATAACCACAATGGTTAAGAAAGCCTATCACCTTTATTTTGGCTGCAAAATTGGAGATCAGGACAAGAGGTGGGCCCCACACATATACTGCAACACTTGTGCAGCAAATCTTCACCAGTGGTTGAACAGGAAAAGGAAATTGATGCCTTTTGCAGTGCCAATGATTTGGAGAGAGCCAACAGATCATACCAGCAATTGTTACTTCTGCATGGTGCCTCCAGTTGGGAAAGGTGTGTCAAAGAAGAAAAAGTGGACTGTGCATTATCCAAACATTCCATCAGCTATACGCCCAATACCCCACGGAGGAGGACTGCCGGTTCCTGATGCACCAGAATCACTCTCACTTGAGTCAGACGAGGAAGAGGAAGGGGATGAAACTTCTGGTCCTGAACCATTAATGTCACAGGACCCACATTTTCTCCCATCCTCCTCTGAACCACACCTCATAACACAAGCTGAACTGAATGACCTTGTCAGGGATTTGGAACTACCCAAGAGTAAGGCAGAGCTGTTGGGCTCCAGACTACAGCACTTGAATCTCCTGGCAGGTGATGTTAGGGTTTCCATGTTCCGTGACCGTCAAAAGGATCTTGTCCCATTCTTCTTCGTGGAAGGTGATCTTGTAGCCTGCAAGAACATCGATGGTGTGATGGCAGCCCTCAACATCGTTCACGATCCAGATGAGTGGAGACTCTTCATTGATTCATCGAAGATGAGTCTTAAAGCTGTTTTACTGCATAATGGCAATGTTTTGCCATCAATTCCAGTTGGTCATGCAGTCCATATGAAGGAAACCTATGGCAACATGAAACAACTTTTGAGGTTGCTCATAGTTTATGCACACCAGTGGCAGCTTTGTGGCGATTCGAAGGTTGTTGCTCTCTTGCTTGGTCTGCAGACTGGATACACAAAGTACTGCTGTTTTCTCTGCGAATGGGATAGTCGTGCAAGAGATTCCCACTACATCAAGAAAGATTGGCCACTCCGACAGTCATTGGAGCCTGGGAGGAAAAGTGTTCAGCATCCACCACTTGTTGAATCAAGGAAGATTTTGTTACCACCCTTACGCATCAAGCTGGTCTGATGAAGAACTTTGTCAAGGCCATTGACAAAACACAAGCAGCTTTCAAGTACCTCCGTGTAAAATTTCCAAGGTTAAGTGAAGCTAAGATAAAGGAAGGTGTCTTTGTTGGTCCTCAGATTCGTGAACTTCTTCGAGATGATGCATTTGACCATGCACTGAGTGGCAAGGAAAAGACGGCATGGAAAGCCTTCCAGTCAGTGGCAATACATTTTCTCGGACACAACAAGGCAGACAACTACAGGTTGTTGGTGGAAAAACCTCCTCAAGGCATACAAAAGCCTTGGTTGCAACATGTCACTAAAGATACATTTTTTGCACTCATCTAGATTTTTTTCCACCGAACTGCGGAGCAGTGAGCAACGAGCACAGAGAGCGATTGCATCAGGACATTGCAACAATGGAGCAATGCTATCAGGGCAAATGGAGCCCATCAATGCTTGCAGACTATTGCTGGACAGTGACAAGAGATGCTCCATTTAATGAATACAAGAGACAAGCCAAGAAGCACTGAGTAGACACTGAATAGGACTAAACTATGTACATAATAGTTTTTTGCCTTTTGTTTCATAATACATTTTATTTATGTAACCCTTTTGCTGATTTTTAAAGTGTTACATAAACAGGACAGGTGAAATATGTAAAGCAACCATAAACACATGAAAAGACCTAGGTTTACAATTTATGATTAAAACTCTATCTACACAATATACATAGACATAAAATGTAAAAAAAAAACCCTTAAATATCTTAGAAACAGTAGCCAGTTGTTTTAATTGTCATATTTGACTTCAGCACATCAATATCACATTTTATCTCTGAAGCAGACGACTTCTAAAAAATTGTAGACCAGTGTAGTCACTTGATTTTAGCTACAGAAATCCACACCTCTATTGCCATGTCATTTCTTTTAAATATTAAAATTCATTTAGTGCTGGCACAAGGTACCAAACTGACAGACCTGGGAACTTACATTCTCCGTGGAGACAAGGACACAGCACAGGTCATGGCAGTACCGGCTTTGTAATAGAAATCAAAACAACATCATATCTTTAAAAAAAGAAAAAAGAAAAAAAAAAAGACCTGGAACATCCATGCCACAGCCCATCCTTCCCCTGAGTGTTTGCATGTGTGATGCACCCCCCTCGCCCTGACCCTTTATCTGTTTGTTCTTTTTTGATTCTTGTCTTTGTAAGTGTTTATACAGCACCTAGGACAATGCGGCCTTGATCCTGCTGAGGGCTGCTGGGTCTTACTGCAGTACAACTAACAACAACAACACTGCCCCTCTCAATATGGTTAAATCAGTGCAAAGGGGCTACCTGTCGTGGTGAAAGAACAATTTAACTGCCTTGGCCTTTCTGCTGTTTCTGCCAAGAAGGGACCACTCAGTGCCACTCCTGTGGTGGTTTACATGATGAAGCCATCACCCCTAAGAACAGAGCTGAGACTCACCAACTCATTACCATCGGACGGTAACAATTTCTGGTCACTGGGCTGTATTTGAACCTTCAACTTTGCAGTAAAAGGTTCTATGCCCCATTCCCAACCCCAAAGTCATTCAACCCACTGCCCACCATAGACTGAGATATTCAAGCAAGTGCCTTACCCAGCATTGAAAACAAATCTGATATCGTATTAGACGTTTCCTTTTCAGCCCTTTTACTCAAGGAAGAATGGTACAGCCACCAGGAGACTGCCAAGCCAAAGTAGGTTCCAAATATGTGAACGTGCATCAAGCTTGTGTGTTCTTCAATCTGCAGGCAACAAAGATATTCCATCCCTGGGTATCAAGGTGGCATTGGGTCCCCTTGATGTGTGCAGAGACTTACAGCTCAGTGACTTACAAGAGTGGCCTTCATAAGCACCCTGTCATATATAATGTTCATGAGCACCCAGTGCACACAGTATTTTTTGCAGCTCGGAAAAAGACATGGTCCCTGCTCCAAGGAACCTGCAGACTAATTCAGACAAATAAAACACACTGGTACCAGTTCTAGTGCAAGGAGATTTGTAGATACCGTCAGGCTGGAGAAATGCTTTCCAGAAGAAGGTGGTTTGAAGGAGAAAGGATTTGCTGAATGGGGAATAGAAGGCTGCTCCAAGCATGGGGGTAAACATGAATGAGGGAGCAAAGGGTACAATTCATTATTATGATTACTATTATTTATTCGATGGGTGAAGGAACCAAAGGGAGGGGTAGGCAGGAATCTGCAGTGGGAGTAAGAAGAGGTCACGTGTAAGTTGGGGCAGAGTCTTGAAGGTGACAGCAAGGAGCTTTAACTTAATGCAAAAGGAAAGTCGTCACTGAAGAGACTGGAAGATGTGATCAGAGCAGCAGGAAAGGAAGCAAGAGCGTGCTGGCTGGAATAGAGAGGAGAAGAGGTGAGTGCAGCAGGCCAGAGAGAAGGTGCTGCAAACACAGTGAGACAAGTAGAATCCCCAGTCATATAGCCCTTCCACATGCAAGACTCTCGTTCATTTCAGTTGCAGCTGCACGCATGCAATAAACTTCAGGATCAGGCCCAGAGCAAACCAGCTTAGATCCATCAGTAGAGAGTCAATATCAGCCCATCAAAGGGGAATGTTTCCAAATGTTTAAACCCTCCAAAGCCTTTTCCCGCGCAGATGTAACATGGTTACCTACCTTCAGGAATTTGACATTGATCCATCTGCTCGTAGTGAAAGCTGCCACCTCCACCAGCGCCATCCAAATCAACTGAATAGGGTTAGCCTTGCCCAGAAGAGCTCCAGCTGAGATTAAAACAGCAGTTACACTTATACTGGCCTTTAATACGCTTTGAAAAAAGGAAAAAGGTCATCGTGAAACTAATTGAACTAAAAAGAGAGTCACTAGTAGTCAGCACTGTTCCAGACATTCATTAGGGAACTGTCATGCTTCTGAGGTAGATCCCCATTTCACAGATGGGTAAACCAAGACAGAGATTTAAGAGCAGCATTTCCAAAAGTGGCCTCCCATTTGGAGTGCCAACATGAGAGACTTTGGGTACAATTTTCAAAAGTATAAGCACACATAACTCTGACTGAAGTCAACAGATGTCGCAGGTGATCATCACTACTGACCACCCAAGGTGCCTCAGGCTGAACTGAGATGCCCTAAATGAGAAGTCACTTTTGGAAAATGTGGCCTTAGTGGCTTGTTGAAAGCCACAGAGGGAGCTACTGTCAGAGCTAGAATTGGAGCTCAGCAATTTCTGGTTCCCCATCCTGTGCGCAACCACTAGATCACAGCTGTCTCGCTACACAAGGCGTTCTGAGGTTCCTACAGTCCTCACACAGAATGATCTCTTTCCCTTTCCCCACTCCTCAAAAGGCTGTCCACCATTTTGTCCTCCTTGCCGTTTTTATCCAGGAAAAAAGGGACGTTAATGACTCAGACACACTGTAATTTATAGTGTGTGTTCTGGGCTGTTCTTGACCTTTACAATATTCTGGAATTTCAATTAGCTGCTTCCCCTGCCTCTTGTCATGAGAAAGAACATGCTGAAAATCCTAAAAATTGTCCCTGCCAAGGTAAAGATTTTGTCTTACTTCTGATAGGAAAAAGGATCTAAGCGCATATTGCCCTATAGTTTGCAGACAGTTTTCTTGTGTGTGCTGCATGCACAGCTGGGGCAGGAGATTTTTATTTAAGGAAACATAGTGCTTCTGAAAGATTCTGGTCTGGGAGCTGTGGAGACCAGACTCTGTCTATCAATTCAGTTGCTTTCATATTGACCTTCCTGGGTCTGACCTCTGCACCCCAACTCTGCATTCAGACATGACCCTCAACCAGCCAGTAAAACAGAAGGTTTATTAGTCGATAGGAACACAGCATAGAGCA
This sequence comes from Dermatemys mawii, assembly GCA_007922305.1. NCBI lineage: Eukaryota > Metazoa > Chordata > Testudines > Dermatemydidae > Dermatemys > Dermatemys mawii. The sequence goes on from ML677388.1 coordinate 7,453,561, forward strand.
GAACTTGCTAGCAGAGAAATCAGTGACTTTCAGCCAAGTCCATCTTGGGGGGGAGGAGATCCCAGAGCCAGGACCCCAAACCGGGGAAGAGACTCACTTTTAGCTACCTAGCCCCTGCACTACCCATTGCTCCTCCTCCTGCCTTTGTCTCACTTCCCGGGCCAAGAGTCACCCAGTCGCATCCCCCTCCTGGGTCTCAGGTTATGAAGGGGTGACTATAACATCCATGCAGGGAGCTGGAGCAGCCCCCGCAAAAGTCACACATGCTTATTCCCACCCCTAGACAGTGGTGCAAGACCAGTGGATTTAATGCAATCACTCTGTGCTTCAGTTCTCCATCCATAAAACAGTGATAAGGCCACACCGCTCAACCTCACAGGCATGTTGTTAAGGTAAAGACTGAGTCACTCAGATACTATGGTGATGGGGCCATAGAAGGAAGGTAATGAGATCAATAGACGGCAAAATGCAGTTAAAATTACAAAGCCAATAATGAAATAACAAAAAGTTCTGCTAGTGGAATTGTGCTGCTGCATAAATATACCAAAAAAACAAGAAAAATTACCTTAGCCACAGCACTCAGATACTGCATTAAGAGTAAATGATCCATTCTAGGATATATGAATTACCTGTGCAGGCTGATTTTCACTTTTCCTGCTGAGGAGCTAAACAAAAGTCCTTCCACGAGCACAGCCCACTGAACTCCCAGTGCGGCAATTAGCAGGTTGAATCCAGTGCTGCTAAATCCATATCTTTTCAAGAAGGCCAGGAGGAAGCCAAATCCAAAAATCACCAGGACGTTGATATCTTGAAATGCTGCATGGCAGAGGAACCGAGAAATCAGTCAAGTTATCAGTGCAGGCCAGACTCCATGTGAACACCACAACAGTGATCAATAAACCTGCTGACAATTATTAACCGTCTCAGAGTTATCCTCCTACATTCTGGTGGAAAAGGAGGGTGGTGCGAGATGGTGCTGGACTGAAGGGTGGAAGAGAGACCAGAAAGGTGGGACAGGAAAGGAGATATACAATAGTATCAGCGCATTTCAAGAGCACTATTTATCAGGGGGCAACGCCTTTTATATTAATCCATAATGCCCCCCACCCTCTATGCCAGAGGTCTTAGCCTAATTTTCCAGATGAGGATGTGAGGCAGAAGAAGGTTTAGTGTCTTGCCCAAGATCAGAAGAGCTGGGAACGAAGGCTGGGTAGTAGTACCGTCTAGACCATGAGGCACTGGACTGGTGCATTCTGGGTTTTACTCCTAACTGTCTTTGACCTGCTGTATGACCTTAGGCTTCCACTTAGAGTCATAGAATATCAGGGTTGGAAGGGACCTCAAGAGGTCATCTAATCCAACCCGCTGCTCAAAGCGGGACCAACCTACAACTAAATCATCCAAAAGTTTTTTGTCCCAGATTCCTAAATAGCCTCCTCAAGGATTGAACTCAACCCTGGGTTTAGCAGGCCAATGCTCAAACCACAGAGCTCTCTCTCCTCCCTAAAAAGCTTTACAAAGGAGCTATATATCATCCCCACTTTACAGAGACGGAAACAGCAGGCACAGCAAGTAAGAGATTTAATCAAGGATTACCAAAAAGCCCAGTCAAACAGCCAGGAATAGAACCCAAGTTTCCCAAGTCCCAGTCCAATGCCTTTTCTAGTGAGCCACACTGAATGGCTCTTCCCCACTCTGTGCCTCTGTTTCCCCTCCCATCTTCTCTCTGTCTTGTCTATTTATATTGCAAACTAAGAATCAGAGCAGTAGCCGTGTTAGTCTGGAATTGCAGAAGTGACAAAGAGTCCTGTGGCACCTTAAAGACTAACTAAATTACAAACTAAGTGTTACAAAAATGTGAAGATGTTTATAAGCACAATGAAAGACAGAGGCAGTTAACAGGTTTATGAGAGCACTGTTAATTGCTTTAAAAATGATCCCTTGCAATCAGTCAGTAAAAACAAAGGATCACATTCTGTTCTCCATGAAACAAAACCAAATCAGCAGAATTGGCACAGAAGTAACCGAGAACCAATTTGGCCTGAGATCTGTAGAGAGTCTTGCCTTGTTTCATTTTGAAAACACTGACCCCCTCTTTTTCAAAGTGGGCCACTAGGCAGAGTGCTGTAGTTGAGATAATATTCAGCTAAGCAGAACTGCTCTCTGCTGCAACTCGGTCTGCTAATAAATGTTTCTTTGGAACACAGAGTTCCCTTATCAAGGCATAGTCAGTGTCTCTGCTCCTTGTTGATTTTAAACCCCACCTTACACGTTCACACACCAACCACACACACCCAGCCTCCTACATCTCAAGCCTGTTTTATGATGTACAAATTCAAAGTGGCTACTAAAAGGGGCCAACCATGTTATGCCATAGAGTTTGTAATATACCCGTGAAAGGTCCTCACCAAAAGATCTGAAACCCTTGATTCTGCAGACGCTTACACCAATGAGTAGTTTCATCAAAGCCAGGGGGACTACTCCCGATGCATCGAATTACTCAGACACATGAATGTTTGCTGCATCAAGCCTTAGATTGCTCTTTCTGTGCCATTTTTTTTTTTTTTTTTTTTTTTTTTTTTTTTTTTTTAACAAAACAGGCACTTCACCAGAAAGACAGGGTCTCCTGAAGGACTTACAATGTGATTTTAGATGGACACAGTAAATGAGAAAAGCAAACATGGAGGGGAGAAAGGACCATAAGACAATCACCAGCATATTATTAATAAGAAAAAAGGCTACTGTTGCCTGCCAGTACGCATTTGATAAAAAATAAGACCTAATACAGAGCCCATTATTTAATAGTTTCACCTAGGAAGGGGCAGAAACCAAGACCCAGCTCAGAACGGCCCAAAATCCTTGGGGAAGATTGGATGAACATCACTGCTCAGACTCACCCCTAATTTTATCCATTCCTACTAGCTGTTCCACTATTTCAGTCCTTAATCCTAATTTTTTTGTTGCCCTGCACATTACGCATTCATTTGCGCCAGGCTTTCAGCCACACTGATTTTTTATTATTTTATATTATCATAGTTCCCGGTTCCCCAGTCTTGGACCAGAACCCATTGTGCTAGGCACTCTGTCCTAACACAGGAAAAGATATTCTTTCCCCCACAAAGAGCTTTCAATGTACACGTAAGATGAGAGACCACAGGTGGATACAGACCAGTGAGGGAGCACAAGGAAACACTTTAGTTATATTTGACACACACTTTGGCCTGGTGTAAATGACTGCAGAAGATGCAAGGCAACAGAGTATTTGAAGGGACGTACCCACACTGTATTTGCACCTACAGCTGTCAGAACTACAGCACCGTTCAAAACAAGCTCAAATGCAACTAAATAAAAACACACTCTGAACCCTACCTCTAACAGGATTGCCAACTTACCAGGATAGATTTCAAGGTCTTTTGATGTACTTTCATGTTCGTTTGAAAAGAAAACCCAGAAGAGGAGGATAAAGGCAGTTTCCAAAAAGAGTATTAGCCCAGGCAGACCACATCGGAGACTGGGAGGATAGTCAGAACCCATTGTACGTTAGCTCTGGTGTTAAAAACACACACAAATATTTTTCTTCTATAAAAATGTTCTACCACCCTCAAACCAAAAGGTGAAGGGTGAGGAGGAAATAAAAGCTCCAATGTGATAAGAAAGCCCAAGAGGCGTTAGCAAGGAATAGCTCCTTATCTAAGGCCGGTCAGGAGCACAAGCCCACAGTTACGAACTTCAGTTGAGTCAAGTCGATCTGTGACGTGCAAGAGTACGTATATTTAAATGGTAAAATTCTGATGTGTCAGAGCCCTCTTCAACAGCTACACCGACTGCTGGTGGGCCATATCGGTTAGCTGGGTTATAATAAAAGCAGGCATGAACTGGAACCTGGGAATTTTGCATTGATTTCAATGGAGCCAGGATGTCACCTTGAATCTGAACCCCTCCCTATATTGAGGAAGAAAGTATTTTGATTCCGGGGCCTAATTTGTGAGCCAGTTAGGGTTGCTTTGTGCCAATATCCCAGCAAACAGCCTCCCTAAAAGCTGGTGGATCTAACCAGCATATGGGAATCTCTGGAGGTGTGGAGCTACCATAGCACCTCTTCCGCCAGCCCCCTCTCCTGGCCGGTACAGAGCATGGCTGTGGAAGTGGGGACATGGATGGACCATCTCTAAGCCCTAGTGATCCCCAGCTGCTGGGATCCTTTGGCAGAGCTACTATCATTTAGAGCAGCTATGTGCCTCTGTAATCTATGTCGGGAACCAGGCCAGCATCCAACTACCCCTGACAGCAGGGGAGTATAAAGAGGTCCTTTATGCTTTCCTACAGCTGGGGCACAGGGAACTTTGGGTGCAGCCGAGAATCTGACCTCAGATCCAAACGCTACAGATCTTTTGGATATTCAGATTCAGTCTCTAGTAGTGGACTGGCTTAAACATGACTGGAGGCAGGAGTGTTCAGACCGGGCCCAAACCTGCAAGGCACTGAAGTCTCAGAAAAGATGCCTGGGATTCCTAGCTCCCTTTTTGTCCCTAGAAGCAGAGTGGTCATTAAAGCCATACTGGCAGGGCAGTGTGGGGGAAGCTTCCCCTGATGTTGTTTATGAAGTACCCTCTCTGGGGACAGATACATGAAGGACTTCTGGGATTGACTGCTAAATTCACACATACAAAGGTTTAAAATTAGGCCATTTGAAAAAACAGTTAGGAAAGAAATGAAATGCATCTACCACTCACAGGGGATATAAAGTCCTATCCTGGGAGAAAGATGGGCTAAAACAATGGGTTTGCAAATGGTTTCTCAGCCTTTTGTTATGATTATTATTTTGTTACCTAGGAGCCCATCGTAGCCAAGAACCTCATTGGGCGAGGTACAGTATAAACAGAAAAAAAAGAGGATTACCGCCCCAAATGCTTACAACCCGAGTAATTAGTTTTTCATATTGCAACTGCTTTTCCGTAGTGGGACCACCTCAGAGACCCTGCCTTCCCATTGAGCTGGGACCCCCTTCGCTTTTAGCAATATATCAAGGAAAAGTGGCCCCAAGGTGGAAAACACCAGGGTTAGCAGACTGCACTTAATGCAGCCTAGGGCATTCCAAAAGCAACATACTATTGCTGTCTATCTCTGCCTGCTACAGTTTGGCTCAGATAAGCAGAATGATGAAGATTGCTAGACTCCAGATGTCGAGATCTGTTCAGCCTCTGCTCCCGAAACAGTGCTCCCGATTGATGTGTTTACCAGCTGGCTGAAAGGCAGGACATTTCACTAGCAGCTGCCTAACTGTAAAATAAACACTTATGCTGTGTGATCTGATTCCATCCAGGGACTTGCTGATTGCCTCCCCTAGACCAACAAGCTGCTGTTAGTATTGGAAAGGGGAATACTTTAGAAATGAGGGTCATTATTGCCTATTTTACAAATAAAACTTCTATAAGCTCTTGACTGACTTTAAATATCTTCCTTTTCCCAAAAAGCACAGTACCTTGCTTGATTAAAGACAGTTTAGGTGTGATGAATGGACAAATTGATAAGTCTGGAATCTGAACATGCTTTTCACATCAAATCATAGAATATCAGGGTTGGATGGGACCTCAGGAGGTCTTCTAGTCCAATCCCCTGCTCAAAGCAGGACCAATCCCAACTAAATCATCCCAGCCAAGGCTTTGTCAAGCCTCACCTTAAACACCTCTAAGGAAGGAGATTCCACCACCTCTCTAGGTAACCCATTCCAGTGCTTCACCACGTTCCCAGTGAAAAAGTTTTTCCTAATATCCAACCCAAACCTCCTGCACTGCAGTCTGAGACCATTGCTCCTTGTTCTGTCATCTGCTACCACTGAGAACAGTCCAGAGTCATCCTCTTTGGAACCCTTTTTCAGATAGTTGAAAGCAGCTATCAGATCCCCCCACATATTCTTCTCTTCTGCAGACTAAACAATCCCAGTTCCCTCAGCCTCTTCTCGTAAGTCACGTGCTCCAGCCCCCTAATCATTTTTGTTGCCCTCTGGTGAACTCTTTCCAATTTTTCCACATCCTTCATCTTTCAGTAACCTGCACCTTATGCACAACTAGTTCAAGAGGCAATAGTAATAATGCACCATGAAATGACTTCCAAAAGTGTAACCTCACTGTCACCCACCCTAAATGAGCCCACCATTGGTTTACAAACTGCTTAAGAATCTAGTGCAGGCCTGCACACCTCAGAAAGCAATGAGGGCCACATTACTGTAAACAAACAAACAAAACACATAACCAGCTGCGGGCCGAAAAACCCCACCCTCGCCTCACTGCCATCCACTTTCCCCCACCCCACCGCTTGCCCCACCCCTACTCACCTCCCACGCCCACCCCGTGGGCCATACAGTGAGCCCATGCAGGCCGCATGTGGCCCCCAGGCCTGATCGAGTGGCACACATACGCAAATCAATTCTCCCACCACTACAACGAAGACACCTCTAAGAAAAAACATGGCAACTGCTGAACAGAGCACAGCAATGTTACACAAGAGCTTAGGGTGGGAAGTGAAGAATAGTACTAGTAGCCAGTGGTGTTACAGAGGAATGTAAGGAGACTTAACATGATAATTATCCAAGTTGGAATTTGGCTGCACTAACAGCCATTACGCTGGGGTTGGGTAATACCATGTTGAAGCTGGTGGGCAGCAACAATTAAACTCCCATATGGAACAGTTGAAATAATAGGAGCCACTACCCAAAACACAGATGACCTGCAAGGAATGTGAGGAGCATGAATTATCTGAGTGGAAGTTTTTCACTGGGGACTGGATATTGTTTGCTGGCGAGGTTTGAGAGGGAGAGTGACAGAGGCAGCTGAAACACCACAGAAGTCCACTGAGAAGGCAGCAGGGAAGCACTTGTAACACGACCCTGAGATAAAGCTGAGAGCTTTGAGGTTAAGTGCTTGCTGAAAAGGGACTTGGAACGGTGAGCAAAAGAAATGGTCCCCTGCTGTTTGATTTCTACTATGAGGAGGAAAATAGGACTTAGTGTACACACTTTGCAAATAATCAGGGGTGCATCAAAAAAAATAGCTAATTCTGTCATCAATTTCTTCTTCCACCAGAAACAACCTGCAAAGACCCCTAATATTGGCTAACTGCTCAGGTCAAACAGGGTAACAACATTATGTACTGAGTGCCGTCAATGCACTCAGTGCTGTACAATGAGGTGGACAAGATGGACTCTGCCTCAAGAATTTTACAATCAAAGTTAAACAGGCAATGCATCTTAGCCACATAATTAGGATGACCAGACTAAGACCTTATTGTACTAGGCACTATACAAACTCAGAACATAAACATGGTCCCAGCCACAAAGACCTTACAATTTAATTAATAATTGATCCAATTCATTGAGAAGTAGCTATCAAAGAAACCTAGACTTCAAGAGGAACTGAGAGCACCCAGAAACTTGCAAGATCAGACTCTGCATCTCATGGCTACACATGATGTGCTGAAAAAGATTGAAAAGCAGCACAAAAATTGCACCTACAAAGTTTCAGAGAAGATTGGCTTTGAATAGCATCTCCAAAGGTCAGTGGTAGTGTGCAGCTTGAGGGTATTTTGGAAGTGTGTAAAGTTCTTTAGTGAAATTGATGCAGGAGATCATATTGCATGCCTACACCCAAAAGACAGAAGCAGCATATATGAATGGAGAGAAAGCCACCTACCAGTAAAGAAAAAAAATACTAGGCAGGCATGCAGACATTGTAAATTCTACAAAATAGCAGGGTAGAGCCACCACCTGACCCACATTTGGCAGCTGATCCAGGAAAATTCATGGACATCCACAAATCCTCCCAAAGCACTCTCATCAGCCACCTTTGGCAGGCAGAGGATCTTAGACCCATCAAAACAGAATGGGAGTAGAAGTGGCAGCCGGGAGGGACAAGAGAAGAAAGGATGAAGAATACACACACAAAAACAAAGAGTGAAGAGAAAAAGATGTGGTGAAAGGTCAAATCAGAAAAGAAAGGGATCTAGAATGTAAAAGTGAAGAACAGGAAGGGAAAGACAAGCGAGCGGGGGCGGGGAAGAAAGGACAATATTTTGAACATATGATTTAAGATTGATTTGGCTATTATGTGAAAATTTTCCCAGCTCAAAGAGGAAGGAGGTGATAGTCTCTCTGCAGACTGAGCTCATGTTACATACTGTTGATCACTTTCACATCATTTGTGAAAGGCTCACAAGGAAGGTGATACCTTGCACTTCTCTCTCTCTTGCAAGGATGTCAAAGTCAACAGGCCTGAGTGCTAAGGGAAGAGTTATTATTATCCCTGTTTTAGAAACTGATGGACAAACTAAGGCACAACATTTAAGAGATTCACCCAAAATGCCCAGTACAGCCCCAGTCCTGCAAGGAGCTCCATACAGCGCGCCACCTTCATTCAGACACCTGCCCAGACAGGCCTCAGGGCAGCATCAGGGCTTCAGTTAGGTCTTGGCTGCACAAGAAAGTTGTGAGTTTAGAGACAGAGTTAGTTAAACTGATACACCTCCCCTTGTGTGGGCATTTATTTTGCTTTAGAAGTCTTTTATATCAATTGAATTTAAGTCCACTCTGACTTTACAGTCAGGGCCTTAGAATTAGACCCAAACCCAGGAATAGAACCCAGTAATCCCTGCTCCCAGTCTTTTTGCTCTAACCAAACAGTATCTTTGACACTAGTTAACAATGGAATGGCCAAGAGGGAAAGGCATATACACTAAGCAAAGGGGACTGGGAATTTACCCATCTCAAAACTAGTACATCACATCCTACATGCTGCTCCTTGGGTCTCCAGTATAACTTCCTTCTCGTCTCATTCTTATCTACTTTATTCAATATAGACATACTACCCAAACTGCAAGTGAACTCCCCAAATCCTGTCCCAGCATGCCAGCAGCCAGCATAAATCCTGGGAAAGTCCCACTGGTTTCCAAATCCTGATCAAGACCCTGCAGAGGAATCAGGTTATTGCCATGTACAGGTGTTACCATGAGGGAGCCCTAGAAATGCTGGAACAGATAAGGTGTTGTAGCCGTGCCCATCCCAGGATATTAGAGACATGGCATAGATGAGATAGTTATCCTACCTTGTCTGTACAGATAGTAACAGACGGATGTGGGTTCAGGCACATTCTAGGGGACACAATGTTACTCCATTCGCTTGGTCTGTCACCATTATCTGGGCATCTCCAGCCTCAGAGTAGGTCTGACTCTACCATGCCCAGTGCCCTCAAAGGAGCTGAAGGGTTCCCTCAGCACCAGCATTGACCTCCCTTGCACATCCATGGAGCGGGTTACCATAAATACAGGTTTTTCTGAACGTTTTCTCTTTTTGGAGCCTCCTTTCTCTGTTCGGTTGATTTTTCAAACAGGAAACATCTGAGGGTTTTGCAGAGCAGACAAGGTGAAGTTCAGAAAGAGCCCCTCCCCCCAGTGATCTACTTCCCCACTAGTCCCTCCTCTCCCCCCGCAGCTGACTGGCCCGTTCCCCGGAAAGGGGCAGCTACCACATCCCGCCCACAGGGGCCCGGCCTCCAGCCCTGGGGAAGGGGTCCCTGAGGAGAGGGGCTGACTAACGGCTGGCGACTGCATCTTGGCCTTGTGCCAGGCACCCTGCTCCAGGGATAGGGAGCAACACCCCCCCACCACAGGCACCCCCCACTGTCCCCCCAGTCCCCTCCCTCAGCAGTGTCCCCCGAGCCACTGCACGGCGGCAACCCCAGGCCGGCGGCTCCCTCAGCGCCGGCGTCGAGCTCCCGCGCGTGCCCAAGAACCGCTCACACCTGCCTCTACACGCAGCTAACCGCCTAGTGCCAAGCCCCCTCCTACCGACCTCCCATTGGCTAGGCGGTTGCCACCCTTTCAAGGCTCGTCCTATGGCCCAACAAGCCTAGCAGAGAACCTCTGATTGGCCAGGCCCTGATCCATGTCCCTTTTGGATTGGACTATTATAAACCACGGTCCCCTGTTTGGTCCGACTGTTGGGAAGGGCTGGACACTCGCCCTTCCCTGTTCAGGGATTGGACGGCTCAGCTGCCATTCTTCAGTGATTTATCTTCTCGCTGATTGGTCAAGGTGTCCGTCAGTCACTCTAGAGGCAGGGCTATGCGGCGTCCTGGGTGGTTGAGTTATGAGAGAGACGGAGCGGGACAAAGGATTTTGTGTCCTCTTACTTTTGGACCCTGGAATTTCGTTCTCGTTCCCGATAGCGTATTAGTCAGTGACGCTGTCAATCAAAACTTGCGGGGGTGGGTGGGACTATAATGTCAGTCAAAAATAGAATAATCCCTCTTTTTGTCCGTTTCCGAGTGGATAATAGCCTGCCCACTCGTTTTTCTCTCTGATTGGTCAACCTGGCTATCACTCATAATGTGGGGCGCGTGCCTCATGCGAACTGCCCGGTGGGTGGAGTGAGAACAAAATCCCTTCAAGTAATTGGAGGATGTGCTGTCAATTCGCCCTTCTGTCTCTCTTCGAGACGTCATTCAGAATCTGGGGCGGGCCTGCTACCTGAACGTCGGTGCTGGGGCGGGACAAATCTTTTGATAGGCTCTCTTGCCCGTCGGTCCGACCCTTGCTGCCGTTGATTGGTTTGACCTCCCGTCGATCCCATTCTGTCACCTTCGGATTGGGTGTTGTCGGCCGAGGCGGGGCGGGGGCGCGGCGTCTGCGCGCGGGGACGCGGCGGGGAGGGACGGACCTGAAATTATTTTTATTTCTTTGTTTCTAAGGGGGGGGGGGGTTAAAAAAAAAGCGGAAAAAAAAAATCCGCCCGGCCTCGAATGGTGGTGCCGTGAGCCAGGCGGGTCCGAGCGAGCGCGAGGCCGGGGCGCGCGGGGCGGGCCCGGGCCGGGGGCGGCGGGGGGCCGGGAGGATGAAGCGGCGGAGCGCGGACTGCACCAAACTCCGGCGGCCGCTAAAGCGGAACCGCATCACCGAGGGCATCTACGGCAGGTACTGGCCGGGTCCCCGTTCCTCTGCCTCGGCCGGCCCCTCGTCCCCTCCCCCTGCCGCGGGTCCTCCTACCCCGCTATCCCTCCCCGCCCCCTCCTGCCCGGCGCCGGCTCCGCTCCGACTAGCCCCGGCAGGATCCTTCCCGCGGCCCGGCTCCCCCTCCCTCCCCTCGGGATCCCCATTCCCGGCCTGTCAATGGCCGCCCCTCCCCCTGGCAGCTCGCTCCCCTCCCCCACCGAGGACTCGGCCTGTCAGGATGGAACATCCCCCTCCCTCAGCCCGGCTCGCGGCGCCTCGCACCCCCCCGGCTTCATCGCTGGGTCCCGGCCGGCTCGGCAACCGCCGCTAGGCCGCACTCTGGGCCCGGGCTGGTTCCCGGCGCTCCTGCCCTACGCCGAGCCCGAATGACTCCGCCTCGCCTCGCATCCCAGCGCTGAGCCCTCCCGCCCAATGTCTCCTGCGAGCCCCCCATCGCCTCCCCGTTTTCCCCCAGCCCTCCCCCGTTGCCTCCTTTCAGGGGCTCCCATACTTCCTCTCCCCCACATCACCTCCTCCTAGCCCCCACACACCCACAGTGTCTCCTCCTGCCCATCCCCTCACACATTGTCTCCTCTCAG
>ML677388.1:7465149-7539134 GCA_007922305.1 Dermatemys mawii
CCCTCACACATTGTCTCCTCTCAGAGCCATGCTCCTCCCTTCAGGGCCCCTCTCTCTACTCACATTGTCCCCTTTCCTTTGATAACCCACACACACATTGTTTCTGCTTAGAACACCCACAATGCCTCCTCTCAGAGGTTCCCTTCCCTTCAGAGTCCCCCTTGCATTGCCTCTTCCTGCTCAGGGCTTGACTCCCTTTCCCTTCCTCAACATCTGCCTGAGACCTTTACCCTTTCCCTGTCCTTTTTACACACTTAATTGAGGTGCTGTTTTGTGAGGGTGAGGGTGATGGGGTGAGGGTGATGGGGTAGGTGGGAGCTGCTGGCCAAGGTCCTGTAGGTGCTAATTAAAGGAAGCAACTTGGGGAAGGGGATTTGTTCAGAGTTTTTCCACTCCTTTCCCTACATTTATCCTTCTGAAATATTACATCTGTGGTTCTCAAACTTTTGTACCTGTGACCCCTTTCACATAGCAAGCCTCTGAGTTCTAGCCCACTTATAAATTAAAAACACTTTTATATATTTAACACCATTATAAATGCTGGAGGCAAAGCAGTATTTCAGGTGGAGCTGACCTCTTGTGACAACCTGAGGGGTCCCAACCCTCAGTTTGAGAACCCCTGCATTATATGATGTAGTGAGGGGCTTAGCATAATGTGTATATTTCGGGGGCTACCTGGTTCAGAAATAACAATTGGGGAGAATTCTCCACATACCTCAAACAGAGCAGAATAATGTGACTTCAAGAGGTCGTAACATTGTAGATAACTTGCTATAGCGATTTGACAGCATGAATTTGCATGAGTGGCATTGTGGATGCAAAGTTTTGGCGGATGGCAGCATCTAACATGTTAGCAAGGTTAAGGAGTTGGGTTTTTATATAGGGTATAAAACCTCAGGTCGAAAGAAGTTAAATTGACATGTCACCTACTGTGATAATCTTATACTCAGAGAAGTTTATAGGACTTTTAAAGAAGCATTTTGAAGAGTAAATTCTTATTTTAATCAGAATTAGTGCAAATTGTTTTCTTCAAAGAGACTGTCAATTTAAAAACATAGTTCTGTAGGAAATATTATAAGAAACACCTAAGTTTAGTGTAACAAAAAAGGTGAGAGAACTATTTTTCTTTTTCAGCTTATTCATTTAGTACTTTTGCCAGAGCTTTTTCAGTCTGTTTCACCATTTCTCCTGTTTGTGTGGGTATTTTTTTCACAACTGGGAGATATTTTTAAGATAAAAGAAAGTATGATTGGGTAAATAAAAAATGGTGGTATCCTCATGTACAGTCCATGAAACTGTCTTTTAACTCATTTTTAAAAAAATTATTAGATTACAAGTTCATGTGTCCCTTTAAACTCAGATTTTTTTGGTGATAAACAGGGCCATATAGTAAAACAAGAGCAAGAAATTCTCTGATTGAGAAACCTTTTGATGATGTTTTACTATAAACAATAATATTTTAGCTTGTGTTCATTAGCGTGTGTGTGTATGTGCTAGAAATATGAGTTTACAGAGGGAATGGTGAATAGGTAGAATGGGTTTCCACTTGAGGTAGAGTCAAGTATTGGACAAAAACTGAATGACCATAGAATTTGGTTAGAGTATTAGATATTTCGATGCTTGAGAGTAACTGATGGACACTCTTTTTTGAGGATGGGGGGGTTGTTAGGAGTGTTTTTTTTTGCACATGATACTTTTTCCTCCCTCACAAATTATGTATTGGTCCCCCTCCCTCCCTGATAAGGGTGTGTTTGCCCTCCTTTAGCATAACCCTAATATACAAAAGAGTTGCGTCTGCACAGAACATTTTATTAATTTTTAAATTAAAATTATGGAGCTGCACCACTAGTAGAAAATATTGAAATGTTTTTCATATGAAGTCATATGTCATTACTGCTCAGAGTAAATCTAGATGACTTGGTGGTAAAGAAATGCCAGCAGCTGCCAGCAACTTGTTCACATTAGAACCTCTATCTGTAGAGCTGAAACAGTGCGAAACTCTAGGAAAAAGACTTGTTAAACAAATAAAGATAGATAATTTGATCAAGAATGGTTCTGAATATGCTTGCATTCTATATAATTGCATGAGTGTTGACTTGACTTGTTAAATAAATGGCACTAGTTTTATTTTAAACTTTAACTTTAAATAATAATTCATTTGTAAAGATGGAAATTACAAGAATATCTGTACTACTTAGATGGCAAAAGGCACCTGACTTTTATGTGGTGTGAAATAACTGCATGCATTGACATGTTCCATATATGGTACATATCAAAAAAACATCTTTTTGAACAGCTGTTTTGTAAAAACATGTTTTAATCTTAGGAGTATTTTAAAGAGCACAGTTAATTTAAGGTAAACTTTATTTGAGTATTAAACTTGTAGCTTCCTTAGTGGACAAGACACTGTCAACTAAAGCCCAAAACAATTAGGAGAAAACAACATTTTTGAGCTAGTAAGAGAGGGATGTCAAATTCAGGTACATAGCAATTATACAATTCTTGAGTAAGAGAGAAATTGATAGTCTTGAAACACTTATTGTTGAAAATCATGAGCTGTGATAATATCTCATTTCTATTTATAGTTCAGTTGAGGTCTTTATGTGCAGTATATTGAAGATCTGAGCAAATGTGCATAATATCAACATTAGCTTTACTAAAGGGAACCAGTTCACAGTGAATTCCGATATAATGAAATTCCCACAGTTTTACTTCATTTCAGTGTGCAAATTGTGATTCTGGTTATAGTAACCCTCTGCTTAAAAGAAAGTTGTTTTGTGAGAAATAGTGTCGCTATGCAAGGGTTCCTTTGTATTTCTATATTTGGCTGATATTTGAAATCCCTTATCTATAAATCTTATTTACAAATAGTATACTGGCACTTGATTGCTAATTTAATAATTTCTTAAACAATTTTTTAAGAAAAATATAGATTTGTTACTGCTTACTTCATTGGATTCTTTTGATCCATTCTCTGTTTAGTCTCTTGTTCATGTCAAATTGACTGAAAATCTAAGGAAAATATTAAATGTAGTAGAATAGCAAAATACTTTATTAATTACTTCAGAGTGTCTATTCTTGGGCAAAATACCATTTGGAAATTAGAAAGTAATTTCATCTTCTGTTTATAAGATAATATCTAGGGAGCACAGTCTCTTGGAAAATAGTTTATATGTAGGCATACCCTTCTAGAATCCTGTGTTCAGTTGCTTTTAAACAGAGATTTAACATTATATACCTTCTCTTACATCTGAACAGATTGGGAGGGCGGGGAGGTGGAATGGAATATTAGATGAGTGGTTGCTTTTTTAAAAGAATCATACACAACGATGCTAGCTGTGGATATATCTCCAATACGGAGCATTACATTTCTTGTAGTGATTGTTTCTCTGTGGAATTCTTTGTTTTATACTTAGGGTTTTCATTTCATATTGACATCTTCTGTTCTAAAAATTCAGACAACTTCAAAGTACTGTTCCAGGAAGAGGTAGGGTAAGCTAGTGTGGAGGATTTGCTTCTTTGGTAAACCTAATCAGCGAGGAGTGCTTTATATGAAATGTTCTTTCCTTTTTCCTGATCCCTTCTCTTGTCTCCCTGCCCACTTATGATTTTCACTCGTAGTTCAGTATATCATGATATTATGTAAGTAGTCTCTGATGTGACTTGACAGGGTTCTTAAACTTTCAAGATTGGTAAGCAATATCTGTGACACACCTAAAAATGGCAGTAATCCATTTCATAATATCTGGATGACAAATTAGTAGGTTTTGTGTTTGGTGAAATGAAGCCCCAAAAGCTAATAAGTGAAACAAACAGACCATTGAATGCATCTTGACTCTATTAATAACAAAAAACCTCCATAATGCAATGTTGTCTACTCGATTTTGTACAGCAAGCAAGTGACATTTATGAGACTCCTGCTCACCTAAGTGCTCAGAGCAGCATTTTTGATAAAGTGAAGTTTACCCTTGTATGCAAAGAGAACATACACAAAAGAAGAAGATGGGCTATTATTGTTCAAAAGACAAAATTGTTCCTTTTAATCTATGTTTGAATATGTCTACACCAGTTCAGCAACCCAAGATTTTGCAAAATTATTAATAAATTTAGCAATTGTTGCACGCTACGAATTTTTCTCCATTTGGCTCCTGTTCATTGTTTAACCTCTCTGAGCTCATTGGCAAGGCACCTTTACTGTGTTCACACTCAAGTTCCCCTAAAAGACCCACTTCTGCCCTGCTGCCTACGCTGAATCTAGTTGACTTTTATTAAAAATCTCTATTTGTTGTTCCCCTTCTTTGGACTATTGTCTGTTTCTGTTAGGCTGAGTTCTTTGAAACAGGACTCTATCTTCTTGGTAGTTTGGAATGTGCCTTGCACTGTTGTTATTATTTTAATTTATTATACCAGTGGCATCTGAAGACTTCCAGCCAAAGTTCCAAATTTAGTCAGGACCCCTTGGTGCTAGACGTTATCAAAAGCAAACAGTGATAGCGTATGGTTATTTTTGGATTTGGTGGTTGAACACTAATAATAATACCTAATTGTTAAAGATCTGGGATGAAATTGGAGAAGACTAAACTAAAAGTAAAATTAAGTAATGGTCAAATGGAAAATTTTGAATACTTCAAAGGAAGGACTGTAAGCTAGTTTTGAGGAGATTGCTCCAATGCTCCCTATGTTTGTTTTTATAAAGATATTTGGATAAACCCAACCTTTTATGATAATACTCAGACACGCATTAGATTTCAATATGAAATTTCATCTGGAGTGCATTTGAATTTTTGTTAAATAGTATCATTTCATGTTAAATCTTTATCCTTCCAAATTTCTGAAGAGCCCATGAAGCTTAGTACTTATATGCACCTACATTTCAGATAGTTTACAGTACTGGTTGGAAGCTGTATAGTTTAGTGAGTACATGCTACACAGCTGGAACAATTAAAATTTGGTGATTCTCCCATCTCTCCATGGTGACTGTTTCTCAGTTTACAGATGTTGTGGACCCCACGATCAGTATATTTTAGGCAACAGAAAAGGAATTTATTTCTGCATAATTACGTCGTAGGACAGACCATCAGAATTGTGAAATTGTAATTTACATTCGAAATTGTAAATTTCCTTTCTCATTGACTATACTATGTTTGCACACTAAAACTTGTGCAATGTTCTTTTACTTAACTAATTAGTTTCAGTGTTTAAGGCCTTTAAAATATGGAATTAGTGATCTGTAACTGTACTACTTACAGTGCTTTTTCTTGTGTTCATTCCATATATTAAATCAGCTATTTGTGCCTCAGGCCTTCAAGAAAGGGCCATTAAACTCTTGGTATTTGAGCTGGTCTCCTCTTTGTTTTTTCCCTCTCCCCAATTTTCAGAATTTGCTCTCCTGCTTCTTCCTTTCTACTTTCCTTCCTTTTCCTTTTTTCCACATTTAGTCTGGTTCTTCATGTCTGATTTGAAGCTACTTCGGGCCATGATTAAGCACTGTGTAGCGTGGTGTGCTGGCACAGTTGCTGGCAGCTTTGTGCTTGTGTACTGCAACTGAAGCTTCAGATGCCAATGGTACAATCTCACAGTGTAAAATGATCATTGCTTCTGAAGTATTGTGATAACCTGGATAGGCTAGGACTCAATCAGTACTATGTGCAAGTGCGATAGTTCTATGCTGTACTGCAGGATTTACTGTACATTTTGAAAGGACTTCTCTACAATTTAAGCGTACTGTGTTCCCCTAAATCTTCCGGTCAACTTTCTAGAGAAGCGCTTGCTCTTTTATTTTTCTCTGAAATACAGTCAAAAGTCTACATTTCCATTTTTGTAAATTTCCTATTGCCTATTTCACAATCTTTCTTAAATGGATCAGGTCTTTTACCCTTTGTACCGTGCATATATTAAAATCTTCTTTATTAATCAAAGTACTCATTGCAATTTGACACTAACTCTTTTTACCTCTCAGTTTGTTTTCTGTTAACTTGCTGTGTCTTGGTTTTTAGTAGTCCTCCCAAGCCTCATTCATTCTTGATCTGTTTAAAATCTTTCAGCTTTATTGCTGATACTGCTCGTTATATCCCTACTTAATCATATTGACGCTTGATGCTAGTTTTATAGCTGGTTAAGTTTTGAGATGAATTCCAATTGCACTCTACAACTGGTTTAACTTCCTCTTCCGCTGACCTTCCTTATATATCATGGAATTCCAAACAACTTTCCCTAAAGCACTTTATATGCATTCAATGTTGCCTTTTTTTGATACCATATTGCACTCTATCACAGGCATTTCCCTGGGCTGCTAGCCAAATGAATGCTTAGGAGGATGTGTATATGTCTGAAATCTTCAAGTGGGTAGTGAGAGCTCCACATGTGGAGTGAGGACAATATGTGCCTCTGATTGTCCAATAGTTTTGTGCTGCTTTTCTTGGTGATATCGCTTTTTGATAAAATATTCACTAGATTCTGTGTTCTACCTAACTTCTGATTTGGCTTATATCCAAATGTTAAGCCTTTGACTATTCTGTCAGCTCAATAAACTGTAAGGAAAAATGGTGCATTCTAACTCAAGGAATATGGAATCTCTTTAGGTTTTTTTAATCCATAAAGATTCTTCCCAATGATGATTTAATCTGGCACTTCTTAATCATCTTCCTTTAATAGGAGAAACATTTTCTGCTCACCCTTCCCAAACTGCCCTGAAGGCCTGTAACAAACTCACAGCACTACCATTTTTTACCATAACTTGAATCCAGGTGTCAAATATAGTTTGGCTTAAATTTAAATGTTCTACTACGTCATCTCCAATATTACAGGTAATATTGCTTCCCTCTGCTTACGTGTCTCATTCTGCGCACATTGCAGTTCCTATACCTGTTTTTCTTTTACCTGTTCTGTACTTTGATATTTTCAGCTAAGTTATTTTGTGGGTCTGACTGTGTCTGTTTTTCCAATAATATGATGCTCATTGCTGAATGCATGCCTCCAGTTCAACCGTTGTACATTTGCTTACAGAATTTCTGTAAAAGTTATGTAACTTTTCTGTTTCATCTTCCCTTACTCTCATTTGTATTATACACAGATTTTCTCTATATGATGCACTGATTTAGTACCAGAGCAGATCCTTCTCTGGATTCTTCAGATATCTCTTCCTTGTAAAATATTTTCCACATACATTTCCATATTAGCCTCATTCTGTTTACTTCATGCCGTTTATATATATTCTGTCCTGTATTCTTGTTTACCTGCTATTCTCCTTATATGCATCTTGTCCCTCCCCATTCTGTATCCCTTCTCTTTCCAAATCACCTTCGCACATTCATATTCTCTAACTATCCAAAGTATTTTGGCTAGATAGGCTTGGGATCTTGCTGACTGACTCTGTGATCTCTGTAGTAATTCTGCATAGGTGCTTCACTTCACCTCTCTGAAGCCTACCTCTGCATTTGGCTTTTTGCTGGTCTCAAGATGCCTTCCAGTCCATTATGTTGTGTGAGACTGCAAAATGAAACATGCCATCAATTCTGGTAAGATTCACGTTGCCACCTTTGGGACTCACAGATCATGAAGGAATAGAATGGACCAGTGTAGCTTGCTACTGCTTTGGATTTTATGTGCACTGCAGGTTGTAAAATAGTTCTCACCAGTTATTTTGGACATTTTTTTTTACCTTGCAGCACCCACCCAATGCAATGGTGTAGAGTAGTAAGGAGAAAATAAAGAATGAGCAAATAAGGGAGCAGCTCTGGCACTTGGGAAAAAATTCAGAAGAATTAACCTTTCAAAAATCCAAAAGGGGAGACAATTAAGGTTTGGAGTAAAACTGCATGTTCATTGTATGAGTATACTAATAATCAACCTTTTTATTGGGTTTGCTATACTGGATCAAGTCATTGGTCCTTTCTGCTCAACACTTTCATCTTTTTTTCTTTACCCTTCCATTGTACAATTAAACCCTATGTCACTTGTATAG
Source organism: Dermatemys mawii (assembly GCA_007922305.1). Classification (NCBI taxonomy): domain Eukaryota; kingdom Metazoa; phylum Chordata; order Testudines; family Dermatemydidae; genus Dermatemys; species Dermatemys mawii. The sequence goes on from ML677388.1 coordinate 7,473,113, forward strand.
GGAAAGTCCTGACCTTGTCAGTTCTTGGACAGCTGGTTTCAGCTTTTTGTGTGATGTAACAGACCAGAAAATTTAATTACCCTTCATTTTAGCTATTCTCTACAACCAGTTTGAGCATGAGGGTTTTTTTCTTCTATATTAAGAATTAACTTGGGGAATTAAAATGGGTGCAGGGTGATGCATTTGAGTCTAAGGTTAAAGAGCATTTTTCTGTGTGATAAATATTATCTGTAAGCGAGGATACTGACAGAGCAGCTATCAAAATTGGAGAGATGTGTGGATGTGCATAGAAAGATCAATGAATATGAGAGGATCATAGATAATAAATGGCTGATGCTAGACACCAAAGGAATACCAGCTGTTTGAATTGCAGGATGATCATATTGGAGGTGAGGCACAGTAGGGAGAGTGACTAAGTAACAGTGAGAGAATGTAAAGAAGAATAGTGTCCAGAAAATATCAGAGCTTGAAGAGTACAAACATTAAGGCAGTAGAAGGGAATAGTACAAAGCCAATGAAAGGAAAAGAGCAATTGAGAAATATTGTTGTTAACTCCATAATGAAATATTATTTTAGCATTTTTGTCACAAAACAAGAACAAGCAAACATAATTGTGATTAGCCTACCAGCATACTACTACAAAATAGTGTATTTTTCTTCCAGAGCTATTTGAGACTTTTAAAGCATAAGGGCACACCAGCATAGGGGAGAGCCCTGTTTGTCTACTTAGCCCCTCTGACTTGGATGACAAAATCTGTAAAGTAGACAATAGAATTTGTCAGGAATAGCAAACATAGGCACACTATATCTGAGTGGAACAAGGGCATGCACAGGTTCAAGTACTCTCTTCCTACTCCTAAGGATCACTGCCGTCTGACCTGCTAACTGGAAGAATCACCAGTGTCAAAAACAGGATTAGTTTTCTGTCACTGTTTTTAACCCCCAGGTAGAATTATCAGAATGTGTATGTATGTGTCTAATGTATATTCTGTGTGTTTCTTCCATATTTAGAATACTGTACAGTGATGCTTCTACACCTGACCCTCACTATAGGCCGCATCTCCATAGTGCGGGTTCGCGTACAGCACGGTCGTTGCCATGGATCCCAAATTTAATTAACGCGCTTTCTGCATTGAGCGCGGGACCGCACATGGATCCCGAACCCTAGGGTATAGCGAGGGTCCGGTATACTTTGAAAGGCAGGTATTTCTTGAGGCCGATACAAGTATCTAGCATCCCCTTTTTAAAAGAATAACCCTGTTTCATTCTAGTCTTATTTGATGACGCTCTTAATTTTCTTGAGTCCCTTGAACAAAGGATTTTTAATATTGGTGTGAGCAGCCTTCCTGCATATGTTACATTGTAAGAGGTCCTCTTAAAAAGATGGGCAAGTCAGCTGACTTTCAAGAGTTAAATGAGTTTTAATTGCTATATTCCAAAGCTCTGCATCAGACAGAGTTTTAACTCAGAGACACTAAGTAATTATTAGATTTGCATTACATTTGGCAAAACTAATTTGTTAGAGTACATGTCTAGTATTATGGACTTCAGCTGCAGAAAAGTTGGTTCAGTTCAGTGGTTCCCAAACTTTAACAACCTGTGAACTCCTTTCACTAAATGTTAAGTCTCGCGAACTCCCTCCTAAAAGTGAATATTTCCAGGGATTTTCTCCTTTACTGGAGTATAAATTATAAAAGCAGTGATCTTGGAAATATAAAATTTGTTTTTGACATGCTTATTACACACTATTTATTATATCATTACAGTATTTTTATTATATTATGAAAATCGCAACACTCTTCCAAGATCTCACTTCCATAGCTTGTATCACTTTGAATAAGCCTGTTATAAAACAAGGCTCCTATGTTTCATCCAGGAGTATCAGATGTGAAACAGCATGAAGGTATTTAAGAAGCTAACTCAGAGTTCCTCCTACACAAGCAGCAGTCCAGGCAAACAGCGCACATTGCAACAAAGCTTAAACTTGTTTTTTAAATGATTATGAAGAACAATACTAACTGCCTATTTAATTTTAAAAACAGCAAAATATATTCACTTTCCTTTCCATGTCTTACAAGCAGTTTGAAGTTTAAATCTCCTCAGTGTGATAGATATATTTGCTTTGATCTGCTTAGCTCTTGGAAGTCCAGAGGCTCTGGGCTGCTGGCCCCGTGCTGCCTGGGGTACCTAGGGACAGCTCTGTCAGCCATTAGGGAATTTCTTCCAAGAACCCCCTGTAACATTTGAAGATCACCCTCCCCAGGGTTCACGAACCCTGGTTTGAGCTTTTTACCTCATTGCCTATTAAATTTCTTAGATATCTTGTTTATAAATCTCCTGTTAATTTGTTTGAATGGGACTAGTTGCAGTGAGTAAGGGTTGCAGAATTGGGTCTTTAGTAGGTAGTCTAACTACACATTAGGTGAGAAGGGAATATCCACTTTTCCTCTGCTCTCCTGGGACAGTAGAGTGAGACAGAAAAGACCCTGAGGGTTCACTAATGTCACTTTCGCATCCCATATAGTAATTTGATTTAACCATATGAACCCAACCATTACAAGAAATTAAGGTGGAAGTATGGTGTTTTCCTAGTCTTAAATCTTTGGAATCTGACCTAATTGTGTAAATAAATTGTATGATGCTTCACAGGAATACACATTGTACATATCAGTTCTTGACATGGTTCACTTTAACTCAGGGGTGGGGAAACTTTTTGGCCGGAGGGCCATATTGAAGCATGGAAATTGTATGGCGGGCCATGAATGCTCACAAAATTAACAATTTAGAGATATTCAAATAAAATGTATTTAATAAAATACATTTTAGTGGAAATAGACATAAAACTTCACTTACATTGTTATGATGGTATATTTATAATAATATTACAATAATTAAACCAAATTAACCTCCTTTCCACACTTGCATGTTCCAGGTTCTAAAGGTGTGTGAGGTGCGTTTGGGTTATGCAGCTGGAGTAACATACGTGCCCTCAGGCCCGTCATGCAGGCCCTAAATACGCGGGAGCGCTGGGTGGAGCGGGGCAAGCCCCCAACCCTGCTCCCTGGTGGGAACACCTGAGCAGGGCAATGGAGCTCGAGGGCCAGATTAAAAGGCTGATGGGTCACTGGCTGTAGTTTAGCTCATATGGACCCCACGGGTATAAAGGGAATATTCCTCTTGTAACTTGCACTAACTTATTACTGCAGTATCTTTACACTCATTCATAGTGCAGAGAATCCCTCTTTTCATTCATATAAAAGGGGATGAATTACGTAATGTATTTCTTTGTTTAGTACCAGCTGAGTACTAGTCACTTCACAGACAAGTGTGAATGTATGAGTGTGAGAATCTGATTACTGTATACCTGTTTGCAAGCTAGCATTTCCTACCAATACTGCTATAATCACTCCCAAAATACATTAGCATTTTTGTTGTGGTTAGTAGATTAAAAATGAACCGCCACTCTGCCTCCACACCACAGTCATTCCATGGCTGCATATATATGAAACTTCAGCGTTGCTATTTAAAGAATTACTGAAATGGTTACAGGTTGGAGGTTTCTGAGAGGCACGGAGAGTTGTCTTGTTTAAAATAGTTGCTAACTGAGGCCATCCAGGGCATCATCATCTTTGATGTACATAGCAAAAAGGTGTGGAATTGCTCAGTAATTAGCCGAGTAAAAACTGTAGGTGGTGCCTTGCTCTAGAAAAGAATAATTCTCGGAGAATTGGTAAGCGGTAATGGCTTCTCTTTCTGTGATGATTTGCTTCATCACCCTGAGATAAGAACGTTGTTGAATTTTAATGAAATGGAATGACGTGATCTAGCTGATAAGCAACAAGCGCAGTAATTTCTACCAACTCTTCAGGGCTAACCGGTATTCAGTTGCTTGTAACCCACTGCTTATGTGTAAATGTGTTCTTCACAGAAGCTTTCTTCTCTGTATCTTTTGTCAAGACTTATGTAACTTCCCAGATACTATGGATGGCTATGCCCAGTACAGAAACTTGAGACAGATGGTCCTACACAACATCTCACATGTTAATTTTTGGCAGTTTCAGTAGACATCCCAGGGCAAAGTTCCCTTGAGCTTGCTGACAATTTGATATGGAGAAAGTGACTGACTGAGGATATGGTAGAGCAGCTCTTGGTTTAAGAAAATTGTTTATTTTATGTATATTTATACAAACAACTTACTACACAAGTAACATGCAGTAAGAGGTCATATTCTGAGGAAATGAAGCGAGATAATGGAGCTCTGATTTTCATTGCCTCTGGTACTCTCATCTTTCCTTTGGCCAGCTTCACTGATGTAGCAGAACATGTTAATTAACATGGTAACACTTGTAATAATGACCTAAATAAGCACTTGAGACTACTCACTGTTTGTCTCAAAATATTTTGAGACCTGTATTGTCCAGTGGCTGGTTAAGGTGTTGGACCGAGAATCAGTAAATATGGTTTCTTTTTCTGGCTCATCTAAAGCCAGTGTGATTGTGCCTCCCTATTCCCATTTTTAAAATGGACATCTTTACTTTAAAGAGTGTTACGAAAAACAACACTTTGGCAGTTTGAAATTGCAACAGACTTCCTTATTGGTTGCCTGTCTTTAATGTTTAAGATACCATGTGAGTTCTAGGTTGCTTACACTATAACTGTGTGTGCACATGAGAGAGAAACAGGACCAAACTTCTGCAGCACTTTCTTGGGGAAAACATAGAAAACTACATGGCCTTTGCAAGCAAATATGAGAAAGACTTCACATTTTTTCTCTTTCAGCCATGACAACATGCATTTGAATGATAAACCAGCTGCTTATAAAACTTCACTTTATAAAAAATATGATAAAGTAGTAAAGAAAGAGGTTGACCTAAAGCATTTTGTAACAGAAATAAAGTGTTTCCTTTTCCACCACTTCGTGAAAGCAAAAAATCAAAGCATTTTGTGCAATTTTAAAGATTCCATTAGTCCAAGCCAGCTTGTGTTTGAACAAACCTCTATTTGTGTTGTGGGTGATCAATATCATTACAGGAAAATCATTATAAGAAAAAAGCATATGGTACCTTTCTTTTGATCAGAACAATATGTTCTCTTGTTGGCATTCCACTCTCCACCAGAAGTGTTGAAATTAATGTCAATTGTCTTTTTTCTTTACAGTACGTTTCTGTACCTGAAATTCTTGGTGGTGTGGGCACTAGTATTGCTGGCAGACTTTGTCCTGGAGTTCAGATTTGAATATCTGTGGCCATTTTGGCTTTTCATCAGGAGCGTTTACGATTCATTCAGATACCAGGGTTTGGTAAGTATAAAAGAAAACGCATGAAAACTGATTTTTCTGCTTATGATAGAAATATCCTGTAACAATGGAGGAGTTCTAGGACTCATAGCAGTGGAAAAGTTCTAGGGCTTTTAATACCCTCATACAACCAACTCATCATGTAGTTACTGACATTGCTCTTGAGAGAAACAATGGTCTAGCAGGTAGGGCACGAGCATAGGACTTCAGAGACCTGGGTTCAAGTTCCTTCTTTACTGTAGACTTCATATTTGGCCTTGGGCAAGTCATTTATCCTCTCTGTGCTGCAGTTTCCCATTTGGTAAAATGGGAATAATAATGTTTCCTACCTCACAGGGTGTTGCGAGTATTAGTGCATTAAAAAGATTGTGAGGCCCTCAGGTACCATGGTAATGGGATCCAGGTAAGTACCAAAAAAAAAAAGAAACTGATCTTCTTGTCTTTTAAGTTAGTAATGCTGGTAGGTGCCAACAAGAAGAAAACAAAGAAGCTCAGTTTATTGGAAATAGCTTTTAGATACTGGTGGTAGAGTGAAAGTTAGCTTTACGTTAAAATGATTGTGTGACTAGTCTCTTTGTTTTGTACTTTCTGTCTCTCTTTCTTCTCCCTATCCCCTACCTGAAAAGTTGCAGGCCTTGTAATTGTGCTGCAACTGTCTCAAGTTGATTCCTTTGTTGTAGGAAGCTGGCAGCCATTGAAAATAAATAGTGAAATCTAAATTCTTCGTTTAAATAATCTGTGATGTTCCTTACATGTGTAAGGAATGTGGTGTTTAAAAATATGGGCTGGGGTTTTACAAGGTGCCTTAGGGAGTTAAGTGCCTAGCTCTAATGAGTACCAATAAAATTTGGACGCTAATTCCTTGGGAAATCCAGCCATGGCTCCTAACTTGACAGTGTCCTTTTAAATTAAATTGGCTCAAAATCCAGGTTTTACTTTACTTGAGCTTTCCTAACAAGAACAGTATACCAATATGTGGGATTTTAATCACAGTTATTAAAAATAAGTAATAGGCATCCACTAATAACATTAACTCGTAGTTGGAAGTAAGGGAAATAATTATGAAGTATAATATGTTTTTATGTGAACAAAAGTTATAAAGATTGGTGGGTTGTTGTGTTTTCTGAGGATTTTATATTTTAAAAGTAGCTGGAAACTATTCTTTTAATGCAAATTGTTACTCAACACTGGTTAATCTGAACTCAAAAATCTTAGGAGTATATTTCATCTTTTTAAATGCCCACAGCACCTGTTAAAGGGGCAGTTATGCCCATGGGAAGAGAATATATTCCTTTAAATTATAATTTGGTATTTATAAATCACTTACTGGCTTTAACATCTTTATTTCCCAAAGGGCTAACAAGGGTTTTTGCTAGTTCATGTGAGAAACAAAATCTTGCTGGCCTTGCAGTTGTAGTCAAATAACTGCACACCTGTAATGAGGCATGAAGTCAAAAGTCAAGTGTCTCCAGCACTTCAGAATAGGAATGATCTCACAATTCTGAGCCCAAGAACCCAGGAAGCATCGTACCATAGTGGTCCGTCTAGGCCAGTGTCCTATCTAACAGCGAAAACAAGGAAAGTTTCTTCAGAACCGCTGTCAGTGATTTGGTTTATGTGCTGAAGCATCAGGATTTATATTCTTATATATTTCTATCCCATTAATATAATCTGGATGTTCTCATCTGTTTACATACCTAATCCTTTTTTGTAAGTGTGTTATCACAAAATAGCATTGTTGACATCAAGAGAATAGTACAGTTAATGCCAAGGCCTGTCAACAGTACAGTTGAAGTCCTACCCGCATCCTTGTTCACACACAGTGATTTTGTTTGAAGACCTGCTGGCAGAGTGGATAGGACGTACACAGTTCTGAGTTGTGTGCTGTTTGTCACATAAATGTTTCAGTTAGAACCTTCATTAGCCAATCAGATTGCTCTGTCCCATGTTATAAATATTAGTAACCTTGTAGTGTTGAAATAACCCTGATGTCATCTACGCTGTATTTCATATTTAGCATATAAAGCAGTAGTTTCCTCTGAAATATAATTGAATCATTACGATGCTTTCTTTTTTCCCTTTTCTCAGGCCTTTTCAGTATTTTTTGTTTGTGTAGCATTCACATCAAATATAATATGTCTGCTCTTCATACCAATACAATGGCTATTTTTTGCTGCCAGCACGTATGTATGGGTACAGTATGTGTGGCACACAGGTAGGTCAACATTCTTTTAGTTACAACTTATTAGTTAAATATAAATCTTACCATTGCATAGCAAAATTCAGAAATATGGTTTCTGTGATTTATTAAAACTTGTTTTTTCAGCTAGAGTTGTGCCTTCTGTTTGTTTCACAGATCTGTTTTCTGTCCCCTTTTTTATGGGAATTAATTAATTTAGTTTCAAAATAACCTTAACCCAATGACTTGTATTTGAGATTTTTGTAAACAATAAGACACCTTAACTAGTGGCATGAAAAGTGTATCTAGGGGAGTCCCTAGAACAGCAAAAACTAGCTATGAATGCCTGACCTTGCTGCATAACTATTTTAACTCAGGAAATTTGGAGCACTAATACAAAAAGAACTGGAGTTTTGTGAAACAATACTAGCACTGTTCTTTCTATTTGGGTTAACTGAGAGATTAATGATGAAGCAAATGTTCCTCTCCTTCACTGGTTTAAAAAAAAATGCTTACCAGAACATGCCGTGTACCTTTTTAGTTAAAAGATTACTGTAGATATTTGCAGGTTAAAGCACTTGTCAAAATAACTGTTTTTATTGCAAGGACAGTGTTGCTGACTCCAAGTGTTTAAAAAAGAGTCAGACCGCAAAAAATCATGATTGGTTTAAAAATCCTAAGACTATTTTAAAAATACAGTTGGGGTTTTTTATTTGGTTTCTAAGCCTTTAGGGTACACACAGATTCTGTTTTCAAATTTTTGTCTACAACCATGAGGTCTAGAAACTTTTTTCAGTGAAAGTGGAGATTCTCACCTAATCACATTCCTCAAAAAGCTGGGGCTTTAAGAAAAACGCCAAATAGCACAAGATGTCATAACATCACAAGAGTTAGCAACACTGGAATGAGCATTTCTCATCTCACTGGTGGAGGCAGGATCTTGCCAACAATTTTAATCATTTGTAATAATAACATGTGGGAGCCCAGTGGAAGAAACTGAGAACCAGTTGCTGCCCATTTTTAACAATGTTTTAAACAATTCTAAAATAACTATAGGATTTAAAAAATATTTAAAATGATTGCCCAAAGTTTTTCTTGTCAAATGATGTCACTTTTCAGGAAGATAGTTGCCTCTGCCAGAAGACTTGGGAACCCTAAAGCAGTAACTTAAAGAATAGTGTTAGCTTTCTTTATTGAGATCACTTAAAATGTTCTAAGAGTTGCATGGAATTAATTCATAAAACACTTCCAAAGTCAATGGGAGTTCTGTGGCTAAATCCCATGCATGAGAATAAATCATTAACATTCTTACTAAGTCAGACTGTCCATCAAATACTGCTGTTTTCAGCAGGTCTGAACAACCCTAACTAGTGGCTCTTGCCTGTTGAAATCTAGCTGGAATTCCCTTCCCATTTAGCAGGGTGGGCAGGCAAGATGGTGACAACTCCCTGGAAGTTCATGACCTCCAGGTTGAGAATCCATGCCCTAAAGTTGCATTCATGTAGATGGAAAGTTGTGTAGTAAACTATGGCTGGATGATATGGATGGTCAACAAAGAACAAATCTATTATTTAAGGTAACAGATTACAATTTAAATTGGCCTCTAATATAATCACTACGTTTCAGATTAATAACATTTACAAGTGGCCAATTTTGTTTTCTACAAGGAAAGTTATCTCCCTCACTTTGTATGACTCCTAATTGCACTAATGAAAGAGTAAAATGTGAGAATAGTGCAGAAAAAAAGTCAGCATGGGCTCCCAAATGCTCAGCTAGTCTAAAATGTGTGTCAAGGAGACTGTTGCCTGCATTTGGGAAAGGAGTTTGGTCTACTGGGTAACAATTGTTATGCTTACCCACTCATGTTTTCTCAGCTACCAGTTTGCTCACATGTATTATTTTAGCCATATTCAGATCAGGTACTTAGAGGTGCCTAAATGGGTATTTCTAGTTCAGTCTAATTCAGTAAACTTTCCTTGATACAAAGATCACAAACTATAACATGTCCCCAAAGTTCTGCAATGTTTCTCATTTGGGCTCACCCATATTGTAGGGGTTTGGGCAAAGGTATCTCATCAGATAAGTCTCTCTCTGTCTTATGTTTTGTTTTTTTCTGAGATACATAGCATTTGAGTCTAGATAATAAAGCAGAGTTTTAGAGCTAAACTCTTAATTAAAACATCTTTAGGGTTTTTGTTTTTTGTTTTGCATGAGCTAGTCTCTAATTCCATATTTACATCTGACTTGACTAACTTCCTTTTATTTGAGTCTTCTAAAAGAATAACTTAAAAGTACTTGCTGCCTTTAATGTATTGCTCATGTTTGTATTTGTCTTTTCTCCATAGAAAGGGGTGTGTGTTTGCCAACAGTATCACTGTGGATACTTTTTGTTTATATTGAAGCAGCAATTAGATTTAAAGATCTCAAAAACTTTCATGTAGACCTTTGTCGTCCTTTTGCTGCACACTGGTAAGTGTTCCTTCCCTCCTTATTTATACTGAATTTTTATATAACACAATATTAATAAAACCAGGTTTTATTAATATTGAAGGTTACAGCAAAAATTACCATTGAGAGGAAAAAACTCAGTTACATTAACAACGCAGAAATGAAATACAGATGACATAAAAGGCAATAAAAATAGAGAATAAGCAGATGCAGCAAATAAACGGAGGACTGGATTCACACTAGGTCTTAGACACCTAACTGCCACTTTAGACACCTGAATCTCGGAATCAGGTCCCACTGGGATTCACAGACCTCCTGCTCAGCTGCCACTGAACCTCGTAGTCACCTACATTTGCTCAGCATCTAATTTTTTTCGATAACATTTCCCTAGGCGGCTACGTTTCTGCCTCTCAGTATGTGCACTGCAGCCCCACTCCAAGCATCAGGATGCCTAAGCCTCAGTGCAGTGCATGAGCCAGGGAAGGATAGGCATTTGGCTGTCCAACTTGTCTATGGGGCCCAGTGCAGTAGGTGTGCTCCGGTGAAAAAAGAAAGAGAGGAGAGAGAGCATCAGAAGATCCTTTTCTTCTTAGTAAACTTGATGCTGTCGTACAAATTAATTGTAAAATTTTTGATCACCATTAGCTGTCGCTAAATATTCTAGACATAAAGTGAAATGAAACTTTATCCAGGGGTAGCCAACACATTTGGAGACAGTTTGCTTGTGAGATGGAGAGAATTACAAAGAGATTTATATCATTTCTTGAAACTTTTCCATAAACATACATTATTCATATTTACAGAAAGGGCATTTGTACAGAAATTTTAGCTTAATATGGGCCAAAGTTTATTGGTGGTATTTGGTTAATTAATATATTTTTCCCCTTTGTGAATACCCTGAAGTATCTTTTTGCACAAATAAGGTCTTCAGCTTCTTCCAGGAACAAGGAAGTAAATTTAAATTAAAACAAGTTAAGGCCTCTTTAATTCAGAATGAGTTTCCATGCACAGATTTAATGCAGTTTAATCTACTTTAAATTCACACCTTTAGTTAATTCGGATTAATTTTCCTGAGTGTCCCCATGTAGACAAGCTCTAACTATAGATTTCCACAGTATTCAATGCGTTCCAGAGGTATTGGAACAAGTCGGGGATGGACAGAAAGCCATGGTCCTATCACTTTTTACCAGTGGTAGGGGCAAGCAATAGGGGGTTGGGGACAGAGAGGAGTAAGGAGGGGGCAGGGCCTCATGAGGAAGGAGCAGCATGGAAGGATGGGGCCAAGGGAGGAAAGGGCAGCACGGGGGTGGAAGTCATGATTCAGGCGCTGGTGGGCCCTCCCCCCCGCCCCAGCCCTTTTAGGGAGCTTCCACTGCTCCTGGGTTACGGAAGCCCTTGAGAGAGTGTTTTTGCCTTATGAATTGAATTAAAACATTCCAGCTTGTCATCAGAGTTTTAGAGCTGTAGCTACAGATAGCTTTACACAGTGTCACAAAAGAAACATCAGCAAAGATAAAATCAGATACTTATGCAAATAATCATTTCTTTCTGGCAGCGTTTGCAACTCAAATTTATTTACATAGTGTGTCATTACTAAGCAGAAAATAAAAATATTGTATAATGGTTAACAGTCACCTGCTGCAACTGAATTTGTTTCTGACCTAGGACACGTGGAGTATGTAAAAAGCAGAGTTCCTAGCGAATGTATATTTAATTCTAGAAAGTCATCAGTGCCATATCATTGCTGGTAGCTCTATTTCAGGGTCTGTTAAGTATTGGGATAAAGAAACTGATGGGAAGCCTAAAACAGATATTAAAAATCCTATCAATATAAAAACTTGCATGAATCTAGTGTAGCAGCCTTGATCAGCAGAGTTATACTTTTTGGAAGCAGAATTATAGATACAGGCATGCCTCTACGCGTTCTTCAAGACCTCTTTGGCAGAATATTAGTCTAAATCAATTTAATATGTTTTTATTTGCTAGCAGATTCCCTTTTTTTTTTGCGCTAGTGTATGAGACTTTTTTTTTTCCATTCTCAAATTAAAATAAACACATTTGGCATATACTCTTATCAATGAACAGTTTCCCACTGACTAAGTGTCTTTGTTAGCACAGAGTGGTGTGATCTGCTGGCATTCTGTATTGCTCAAATTTCTATTAGCTAATAACAATATTTAGGTCTTGCATGCTTTACCCCAAGGATATATTAGTAGTAGTATCCCCATTTTACTGATGTGTGCATTGAAGCATGAAATGAAGTGCCAAAGCCCATATATAAAGTAAGTAGAGAGCTAGGTTTAGAAATCTGAAGTTCCTGGCTCATAGCCCTAGGCTCAATCCTCCAGACTATGTTGTCTCTGTTCTCTCCTTAAATGATTGTTGCCCAATCTGTATGTTGCCTAGTCTGACAGTTGTCTAAAAGCTGCCTCTGTTTACCAAAATAAATAAGTCACTACATCTTTAATGACATGTATCTGTATGACAAAAGACCTTTTACCACTGTAGACCATGCCTTCTTTTGTAACAGGTGTAATCCAGATATATTTATAGCATCTTATTAACTTGGTAATATGGTCTTCTTTCTAGTATTGGCTATCCTGTCGTGACTTTGGGGTTTGGCTTCAAAAGTTATGTCAGCTACAAAATGCGATTAAGAAAACAAAAAGAAGTGCAGAAAGAGAATGAATTTTACATGCAGCTTCTCCAGCAAGCTCTCCCCCCAGAGCAACAGATGCTACAAAGGCAAGAGAGAGAGGCAGAGGAAGGTAGGTTATACTGACTACATAATATTTTGCTGCCACCATCAGTAATTAAAAGAAATACTGCGTGTTGTCAGTTGTCGGCTGCGTGCGTGTGCTCTCTCTATGTTGCACTGGCTCGGCCAGATAGCCCATACAGCAGACTTTGATTAAACTTCCCAAGAAGACCACAGACTCAGTTTAGTGGCGAAGGCACTTGGCCAGGTTTATTGCCAACCAAGCAGTATTAGTCCCCTATACATGCTTCAGGTACACTTAATACATGTATGCCTGTGACAGTGGATCAGCTAAGTGAGTGGTGGGGCTTTCCATTTCTCCCCTCTACCCCGACACGAAAAAGACTCGTCGTGTTTACTCCTCTTTTATACACTGATACAAACAAGTTATATATTACCCCTCTGACATGATTAGTTACCACCGTGTACCTTGTACCTGCTGGTTCGATCAAAACATCTCCATCCATTGCCCTATCTTCCTGACCTTATCTTTAGGAAGGGTCAGTGTGTCCCTGTACCTTATTTGAGGAGTGTGTTCATACCGTAAGTTTGTATTGGGATGTTCTGGTATTACCCTTCTGGAATCGGCTTACATGACTACATAATGCCTAGTACACTGGTACCTCGATGTAACACTGTCCTTGAGAGCCAAAAAATTGTACCGCGGTATGTGAAACCGGTTATGTTGAAGCCAGACATGCTGATGCGCTGATCCACCAGGGCGTGTAACCATGCTCCCTGGAGAGCTCCTTTACCGCGTTATATCAGAATTTGCCTTATATCAAGGTAGCAGTGTACTGGTTACGAGTGTCTGTGTTTTTGCAACACCAGCATTTTCTTGCCAAGTCTATATACCAGACAGTGAACCTTCAAGCAGGCATTTGTTTTGTAACAGGGCCTGACTTTTGCACTTAGCCTGACTCTCTTTGACTGTGCTTTGTATCAGCAGGTCCTGATTTTAGTTTGGGCCATAGGCCTTATACCAGGCCCCTCACGTGTCAGGCTCTTTTTCTATTACATCGTGCATGCTAAAGCAGACCTTCACTAATCTACATAGTTTCTATAATTCACACCAAAAATCCCATACTCTTTCCACTTCAGATTTAATAACAATATGCTGTAGTGAGTGTTACACTCAGATTTCATTGTTTTTACCAAATAAACTATAATACAAGTACTAGTACAATATGAAGAGCTACTAATTACAATTGAAAAAAGGGTGAAATAAAATACATTTTGTGATCATTATCCTCACTTTTTAAATTTACTTGCTAATTCCCCAAAGAGAGGGGTTTTTTCAAAAAACAGGTCTCTCAGACATTAATCAGAATTAGCAAAGTCTTTCTGTGTTTATTTAAAATACTTGCATCATTGCGTTGTAGAGAGAAAAAAGGTCTTAATTTTAGGAACAGTTAAATAATATTTCTCATATGTGGTCTTTTCTGCTCTGGTAAATGTAGATGTTTAAAACTTGGCCTTTCCTCTCTGATTAGCTTACCTTACAATAACAACAGTTAGTTACTTCTTTTTTATGTTTTTAAACATAAATGTTCATGACAAAACCTCAGGTGAAATGTACCAAATTTCCAGTCCATTTTGGTCAATTTCATGGTCATAGGATTTTAAAAATCATTAATTTTATGATTTCAGCTACTTACATCTGAAATTTCATGGTGTTATAATTGTGAGGGTCTTGACCCAAAAAGAAGTTGTAGAAGGTTTGGAAGGTTATTGTGGCGGGGGGGTTGCAGTACCTCTACCCTTACTTCTGAACTTTTGCTGGCGGAATTTTTCCCTTCAGAGCTGGGATCCCAGCCAGCAGCTGTCACACTCCAGCTCTGAAGGCAGCACCATCGTCAGCAGCGCAGAAGTAAGAGTGGCATAATATGGTGTTGCCACCCTTACTTTTGCACTGTTGCTGGTAGGGTGCTGCTTTCAGAGCTGGGCGCCTGGCCAACAGCCACCACTCTCTGGCTACCTCGCTCTGAAGGCAGCGCAGAAGTAAGCGTGGCAGTACTTTGACACCTCACCCCCCCAATATATCCTTGCAACCCCCTGCAATTCCCTTTTGGGTTAGGACCCCCAGTTTTAAGAAACACTGGCATCCCCCTGAAAATCTGTATAGTATAGGGTAAAAGCACACAAAAGGCCAGATTTCACGATTCATGATGCATTTTTTCTGGCCGTGAATTTGGTAGGGCCCCTAACCTTTACCAAAAACAGTGTGAAACTAATTTTACAAAATAGAAAAACCAATTTTAAAACAAATCTTTTTTAGCAAAGCCTCCATATGAAATTTTACCTTTTTATTTTGTGTTTTGTATATTGGTCTAGAAACTTAGTGTACAAAAGGTGTATTACATTAGTGCAGGCCTGCGCAACTCAGAAAGCAGCGATGGCCATATTACTGCAAAAAAACCCAGCTGCGGACCGAAAAGCCCCGCCCTCGCCCCATCCCCATCTGCTTCCCCCACCCCACCGCTTGGCTTGCCCCACCCCAACTTACTCCCCGCGGGCCGCACAGTGAGCCCATGCGGGCCGCATGTGGCCCCCGGGCCGCATGTTGCACAGGCCTGCATTAGTGAATATCCATTGCCTGACTCTATTGATGGTGTTGGCTATGAAGCAGAACAGAGTTTCTAACCACCAGGTATTACTGTCATGCTGAAATACACTTCCTGGTCTGTCTAACTGCTGTAATAAAATAGAGATCAATTAGACCAGTGTACTTACTGGGAATGTTAGACTTGGATATGAACATGAACTTTCAACTTAAACCTCAGGAGATCTGTAGACATTTCATATTCTTAGTTAAGTTATGTTGGTAAAATCCCCCTTTTCCTAGATAAAGATAAAATCTTGTCCTCTTTTTAAAAACAAGTCTATTAACTTTGACTCCTGTCTGACTTTTTTTACCTGGCATCATTACGAATAACAAGTACAATGGGGGATGGTCAGTGTGTAGTCAGATTCACAGTTCCCTGTTGATTATGTAGGTCTTTCACACAGTAACAAAGGAGAGAAATACTTTAAAATTATAAAAATGTTGTAAAACCACACAAAATGGCAGCGGTTGGAGGGACTTGAGTGGAGAAGTATTAAAAATAGTTTGACACCATAGGTCTTTTAAAATTGATTAGATTTCAAGTTAGTTATCTCTCTAAATCTAGCCTTTAGAGAAGTATCTACAACTGAACTTGTTTTTATAGAATTATGTCTGTACCCAATCTTAATGATTTTGTTAAAATTAGTTTTTTAAATAACTAAGTATATTTGATATGTTTTTTCTAAGTATAACCTTGATGGTGGTTGTCACTAAAAAGCATTGTGATTTACTTAATGATTTATTTATTTAAAAATAGATACACAGTTCTTTAAAGCCACAGAACAGATTGATTTAATAATCTTGATTTCTTGCCATTGCAGCAGCCAAAGGATTATCTGATATGGATTCCTCAGTACTTTTGCAACATAATGGAAGCATTCCAGCCAATAAAAAATTATCCACAACATTGCCAGAGATAGAATATAGAGAAAAGGGGAAAGAGAAAGACAAGGATGCCAAGAAACACAACCTTGGAATAAATAATAATATTTTACAACCAGTAGACTCTAAAATACAAGAAATTGAATATATGGAAAACCATATCAATAGTAAAAGATTAAATAATGATCTTGTTGGAAGTACAGAAAATCTCTTAAAAGAGGACTCATGCACTGCCTCGTCCAAAAATTACAAAAATGCCAGTGGAGTTGTGAACTCCTCACCTCGCAGTCACAGTGCAACTAATGGGAGCATCCCTTCCTCATCGACTAAAAATGAGAAAAAACAGAAGTGCACTAGCAAGAGCCCAAGCACACACAAGGACTTAATGGAAAACTGTATTCCTAATAACCAGCTAAGCAAACCAGATGCACTGGTAAGGTAAGTTTGATATGTTCGTTGCCTAACCACTTCTTTCTCTCATCATGCTTCTTTTTCAATAGATTAGAAATCCTTTTTTTAGAAAACCAATAACAAATCAATTTATGGCTTTGTTAGAAAGGCAGTGATTAGAAAAATGGACTGTGAGGTGGGTATCTTATTTCTGTTGCTAATTATTCTATTGATTTCCTATGGGAGCGTAAGCAAAGTACTTTACCGTGCCATGCCTCAGTTTATCCAGCTGTAAAATGGGTATACTCACCTACCTCACAGGGTTGTTGTGAGGCATAATAAAGTGTTTTAACAATCCTTTTATTAATGGCACTATAGAAGTACAAAGTACATTACAAATTTATTGAACACTTCTAATCAAGTTCTGCCCCATATGTCTTTTACTCCTCCAGTGCAGAAACACTGCATGGTTCTTGAAAGTCTAATGTTGGAAATGCTTGCTTTTTAAAAAAAAAAAATTCTTCAGTTCACAGATATGAATGCAAGTCATGAGCTGCTACATTATCAAAGGAATATATTCACACTCCACTCGCCAGTCTGTTTTACCTTGTTGGTCTGGATAGATAGAATACACAGAAATTTAATTTCACTGTGCTGTGGACTTGAATGATTTGAAAAATCACACGTCCTTATGGTTGCTAATGAGGTTTCAATAGAGATGGAAAACTGTTGGGTACTTTCAGTGCTGTCAGTTGCGGTAGAAATGGGAAGTTGCAAACTTCTCATAGAAAGTGAACGTGAACCTCTCACGCCTGCCCCAAAAGGGAATAAGAGCTCTTCAGCAGTTATCACCGCCAGGCTGCACAATGTTACTTTCTACTGGAGTACCTCTATGTAGCTTTCAAGAATGTGCATGGGAAATGGCATAATGCTGTCTTTGATCAAAGATTCTATTTTACTACACAGTGATACAAGCTAATAACAGAACTGACATTGTATTTTGCTTGTGTGTATGTTTTCACTGATGTTTCCTGTTTCCACTCCCCTGACCAACAGTCTGGGGAAATAACTAAGTCTAACTATACTCTCTGACTTCCATAGCATGAAGTATATTTTAATACATTAATTGTCTGATGGATAGTCTGTTCATTTGTGTTTCTTACCACTGATTTGCCATCAAATAACATCTCTCTGGTAGTTGTCAACATGGAAAAGTAATATTAGGAGAGCATTTAATGTATTTTTAGTTTTTAATGCTATTTAACAGCTGGAACAAGGAAAGACTGCAAGTGCCTTGCAAACCTCTGGTGATCCATGGAGTGCAGTTCAGGAATTGCTGCTGTAAAATATAATGGAAAAAGTGAATGTTAAAAAAAGTGAACTGCTACAGTTGGGTCTGATTGATGCACACACTGCTTGTTTGATATCAAGTATAGCTGAGTCATGTTGCTGCTATATTTGCAGACATATCAATTACTTCTGTTGCACTGTTTATCAGAACACTTCTAGGAAAAAAAAACAGTGAGGGGGTCATGTTTGCTGTTGATCTGAAAAAAGTGATTGAACAACAAAGACCTTCTTCCCCTTAAAAAAGAAATGAAAAATAAAAGACCAAACCTAATGTAAAGATAACACATACTGTATGCTCTCTCTATATAATGTGTAAGCACTGAGACCTAGAATAACTGTCAGTCGTAATTGTCAAAACAACCAGAGAGCAGGAAATCTGGTTTCCTGTAGTAGGCAAAAGAGTAGTAAGTGACTCCTCTTCAAGCACTGAATGCTTTGTGGTAAAGAATTAGTACCAGAAGACCTTCTCTGTGTAGCTTCTGTGGGAAATCCCTCTAAATATCTTATTGTTGCTGCCTTGTTAGCAAATAGAAAATCAAAGTTATTTGTGCGAGCTCTGTGTGGCACTGCAGATCCACCTGAAAGAAAGAAAACACAATGTAATTGGGATGGAACAGGGATAGGGACTTGTTAGAATAAGTCTATAGCACCTTTATGCCTTCTCCCTTATCTCTCTGCCTCTCATCCCCCCATCTCACTATTAGCATTTCCTTTTTCTTTTCTGTAGTGTTGCATGCTCACTGGTCTAACTTCAGCAAGTCCTTGTTGGGTAACTGGTGCAAGTGCTGGAGGAACGAACTAGGGGCAGAGCTCTTCTTGACCTGCTGCTCACAAACCGGGAAGAATTAGTAGGGGAAGCAAAATTGGATGGGAACCTAGGAGGCAGTGACCATGAGATGGTGGAGTTCAGGATCCTGACACAAGGATGAAAGGAGAGCAGCAAAATACAGACCCTGGACTTCAGAAAAGCAGACTTTGACTCCCTCAGGGAACTGATGGGCTGGATCCCCTGGGAGAATAACATGAAGGGGAAAGGAGTCCAGGAGAGCTGGCTGTATTTTAAAGAATCCTTATTGAGGTTGCAGGAACAAATCATCCCAATGTGTAGAAAGAATAGTAAATATGGCAGGTGACCAGCTTGGCTTAACAGTGAAATCCTTGCTGATTTTAAATGCAAAAAAGAAGCTTACAAGAAGTGGAAGATTGGGCAAATGACTAGAGAGGAGTATAAAAATATTGCCCAGGCATGCGGGAGTGAAATCAGGAAGGCCAAATCATACTTAGAGTTGCAGCTAGCAAGAGATGTTAAGTGTAACAAGAAGGGTTTCTTCAGGTGTGTTAGCAACAAGAAGAAAGTAAAGTGTGGGCCCCTTACTGAATGAGTGAGGCAATCTAGTGACAGAGGATGTGGAAAAAGCAAATGTACTCAATGCTTTTTTTGCCTCCCTCTTCAGAAACAAGGTCAGCTCCCAGACTACTTCACTGGGCGGCACAGCATGGGGAGGAGGTGACCAGCCCTCTGTGGAGAAAGAAGTGGTTCAGGACTATTTAGAAAAGCTGGACGAGCACAAGTGCATGGGGCTGGATGCGCTGCATCCGAGGTTACTAAAGGAGTTGGCAGATGTGATTGCAGAGCCATTGGCCATTATCTTTGAAAACTCATAGTGATCGGGGGAGGTCCCAGAGGACTGGAAAAATGCTAATTAAAGCCCATCTTTAAAAAAGAAAAGGAGGAGGATCTAGGGAACTACAGGCCAGTCAGCCTCACCTCAGTCCCTGGAAAAATCATGGAGCAGGTCCTCAAGGAATCAATTCTGAAGCACTTAGAGGAGAGGAAAGTGATCAAGAAGAGTCAGAATGGATTCACCAAGAGCAAGTCATGCCTAACTAACCTAATTGCCTTCTATAATGAGATAACTGGCTCTGTGGATGAGCGGAAAGTAGTGGATGTGTTATTCCTTGACTTTAGCAAAGCTTTTGATACGGTCTCCCACAGTATTCTTGCCAGCAAGTTAAAGAAGTATGAGCTGGATGAATGTACCATAAGGTGGATAGAAAGCTGGCTGGATCTTCAGGCTCAACAGGGAGTGATCAATGGCTCTGTGTCTAGTTGGCAGCCAGTATCAAGCGGAGTGCTTCAAGGGTTGGTCCTGGGGCCAGTTTTATTCAATATCTTTATCAGTGATCTGGAGGATGGCATGAACTGAACTGCATCCTCAGCGGGTTTTCAGATGACACTAAACTGGGAGGAGTGGTAGATACGCTGGAGGGTAGGGATAGGATACAGAGGGACCTAGACAAATTAAAGGTTTGGGCCAAAAGAAATTTGATGCAGTTCAAGTGCAGAGTCCTGCACTTAAGATGGAAGAATCCCATGCACTGCTACAGACCAGGGACTGAATGGCTAGGCAGCAGTTCTGCAGAAAAGGACCTAGGGGTTAGTGAACAAAAAGCTGGACATGAGTCAACAGTGTGCCCTTGTTGCCAAGAAGACTAATGGCATTTTGGGCTGTATAAGTAGGGGCATTGCCAGCAGATCAAGGGATGTGATCATTCTCCTCTATTTGACCTTGGTGAGGCTTCATCTGGAGTACTTTGTCCAGTTTTGGGGCCCACCTTACAAGAAAGATGCGGAAAAACTGGAAAGAGTCCAGAGGAGGGCAACAAAAATTATTAGGAGGCTGGAGCACATGACTTATGAGGAGAGGCTGAGAGAACTGGGATTGTTTCTTCTACAGAAGAGAAGACTGAGGGGGGATTTGATAGCTACTTTCAACTACCTGAAAGGGGGTTCCAAAGAGGATGGATCTAGACTGTTCTTAGTGGTACCACATGACAGAACAAGGAGTAATGGTCTCAAGTTGCAGTGGGGGAGGCGTAGGTGGGATAATAGGAAAAACTTTCTCACTAGGAGGGTGGTGAAGCACTGGAATGGATTACCTAGGGAGGTGGTGGAATCTCCTTCCTTAAGAGGTTTTTAAGGTCAGGCTTGACAAAGCGCTGGCTGGGATGATTTAGTTGGGGTTGGTCCTGCTTTGAGCAGGGGATTGGACTAGATGACCTCCTGAGGTCCCTTCCAACCCTGATATTCTATGATTCTGTTCTATGATTCTGTGAATTTAATTGGCAAGTCAGGCTCACACTTTCCCTGCAGGATCCTTTAGGTAACTGGAATTTTGACTCTAGTTTGTCTCTGAAGATTCACAGTATGTGGATACAATTACTTATATGAAAATACCCTTTTTACTTCTGATAATGATTATATCCACTAATTGGCATACCTTCTGCCAATACATATGGCTTCTTCTCATTTCTTTTCTTGAAATGTTCAGATCAGTTCTCACTTATAGTATCTGCAGAATAACTGCATGAACTGGCTAGCCTCTAACTTGCTTAACCTTACCTGGAAACCAAATTCTGCCCTGTGTTAATGGGATGCAGACACCAATGCCATCAGAAGAAGTGCCTGTATAGTCCAGGCGAAGATAAGAAAACTCTTCTGCTCGCTGAGAGAAAAATAGCTGGTCAGTGTCCCTAATGTCACAATTAGAGCTGAGTGAATAATCGTTTTTTCTTGCTGAAACAAAAACAATGAAAAAATAATTTGCTAGAGTCAAATAAAATATTTCAAATGTTGATTTTTTTTTTAAACAATTCATTTTTGACGCTTTTGAAATCATTGTTTTCTTGGAGAGAGGTTGGCCAAAGTTCAACCCAAATTTGCAAATAATTTCAGTGCCACAAAAATGCATTTATTTTGGCGGGGGAGTGGTGTCAAATTTACTATTTGCTGAAAAAATGTTTCCCGGCTCTAGTCACAGTTCCACTATTTACCAATGAACTGATCTTGGTGACCAAGAAAAGAGAAGAGCGGTACCAATTCTCTACATTATAGTATGGCCTGCCGGCCTGTGTATGAAAATATTTTATTCTGTATGTGTCCATGAGGGACCAGATTTAAGATCCAAAAATACTTTAGCATGTTTAAATATATGTTGAGACTCTTATATACTGGGCCATAGATGTTTGTTTGAGTCAAGTTGTTGTTGTGATTACATTGAGATTTAAAAATACTAATTTTTTGTCTGATGCTGCTTGATATTATTTATTACCAATGTAAACAACTGGAACAATGCATAAGTTACTGCTTCTGTTTAGACTATCCGTGTGTAACTCCTAATTTACACTGGGTCTCTGACTAATGTGTGTCTTTAAATACATACAAAAAAATCTTTGTTTTGGAAATTTTTTTCCATGTGGAGGGATAGAGTTTAAATTAAATTAAACTCAAGCTGTTTATTTTCACTTGTCAGTGCCCTTGTTCCTATATTGTAAAGCATTTATTCATTGTTTTCTCCACTTTAAGTGACGTTAATTACTGAACTTCTAACTTGTGTGATTAAATTGTGACTATAGTCTAGAAAGCAACTATAAAAAATGCAGTGTGAGGATCTATGTTTGTCTCAGTGGCTGCTGATCAAATCTGTTCTGTTTTCAAATAAAAAGATGTTTTTCATAAGTTTCAAACACACCCTGGGATATCCAAGCCAAGTTGTGTTCTTTTTGGTTCACAAATATGGCCCTGAGCTAACTGAGCAATATTAGATGTAAAGTGCCCCTTATGGTGGCCTTTGAATCAAGATTGTCGGTGGTTATTGAGATACAATAAATTTGAATCCCTAAAATGCCGTTTTTAGATTTACTTTTCAAAGTAAAACTACCACCACATGCTCTATAATATTTTCTAAGTTAACATTACATAGTATGCTACAATATTGAAAAGGGCAATATCAAGTAATTTTTTTAATAGCTCAATTTTTTATGCATATTGAGAATTCAGTATTCTCTTATGCATTAAGAGAAGTGAAACTCCTTTTTTGTGTGAAGACAGTTTGCCCCAAATTCTCTGACAAAAAATAACTATTGGATTGTTAACACTTCAGTTCTTGTTCCAAAGAAACAACTTGATTTCAAATTGTTCACTTTAGTACATAAGGGAACCAAAGCTCAAATACAATACAGGCAAGTCGCATCTTACACGCATTTAACATGCGCGATTTCAGCTTTACGTGATCGGCCAAAAAAAAAGAAAAAGAGGGGAAAATAGTTTCTACATTTTTATCTGTAGGGCGGGCGATTTCGCTCACCATTAAACTCAGTGGGTTTTGGCTATATGCGATTTCCGCTTTACGCGGTAATCGCAGAACGTAACCCTCACGTAAGACCCAACATGCCTGTACTGAAATGTAGAACCTAATCATCATCTTTCCAAAATGGTGGTTGTATTTTGTTCTTATAAGGAAGGTTTTCCATTTTAATTTATGTATGTGAAACTTATTGTACGAGACAACAGTGAAGATCATCTCTGTAAACTATTTTAGTACTTGTACTTTTCTGGATAAGGAGCTATAGTTCCCTTTTCTTAAAAATGTGTCGTTAGTGTTGCAATTAACATTTTATTTGGCTAATGAAAGGGAGTGGTTGTGGTTCAGCTAGCTACAGCAGAGAGATTCTGGGGGTTTAATCCTGGAAGTGGCATTTGTCAGCTCTGCGACACAGCCCTCTCTCTGCCACCATCTCCAAAATGGAGATATTCTCAACCTCTCATGGATGTGGAGACCTGTTTTATGTTTGTAAAAGCACTTGACATCTTTGTATTTCTGTAGCAACTTTCATGCAAACTGTTCATTTTACATCATTATATTCATCAGGCTGATGGAGAGACGTAATCTGATACCTCTTTGCACATCATAGATAATTTCGTAATGGCTCCCAGAGCAAGCTAGTTTAGCATCCTGTATCATCTCACTGTCCATTCTAGGGGACAGGCGGGTTTTCTTTCCATTTCATGGATTTGGACTATGTTACAAGTACAAATCATGATCATAGCTAAAGTTTTCGTTCTTCTATAGTGCAAAAAGTGCCAGAACAGCTGGGTTTTGCCACAGGAAGATGCCTCTTTGTAATGATCACAACTCGCTGCTGGCTATTTGCATGCAAAAAAAAGAGCCTCTAAAAGCGCAGCAGTCAAAAGTGTTGACATTCCCTGAAGTGCTGTCTCCTGGCTTATGAAGTGTTGAACCCAGAGGAGCAGCTTACTCTTGCATTAGTTATCCTTGTGGATATCTTTGAATTCTTCAGGTAATTGGGATACATTTTTACATAGGGAAATATTTGTGGAGTAGGGCATGGCCCGTGCCCTTTCTTCCTCCTTGCTCTCACAAGACTTGGGGTTACCCTCAGAGCAAAACTTGAAGGTATTGAGGTAAATACATTTTCCTGTATTTTAGCTCTAGTTATTTTCCATTTTCTATAGCACACTAATGTCCCCGTAGCTCCTGAGACTATTTTTTCCAATCTACTGCCTGTCTGTCTGTCTGAAGTAGCTTTAATATATCCCAGAAAGCTTTTATCCCATCAGTTACAGTAGGGGACATCCTCAAAGCCTATTGAGGTATAATAAGACTAAAAGGCAGGCAAGAAAAATAAACAGGCTCAGGAACTCTGGGAACATACATCAGAAATCAGGGAATGGAAGGAGATGATTGATCTGGAACAAAGTGAAAAGTTCATAGCTGGGAGTAGAGTCGGGGGCAATAAAAAGAAGGGGTCTGAGTGTTAAGTAGCAGCATTTATGGAGCCAGGTGCCGACAAACACGCAAGCTGTTTATAGCTGCGTCACCCTTTTCTTTCAACTCCCATATGTTCAAATGTTGTAGCCAGAGGGATGGTCTGGATCCTGTGATTGGCCTAAAACTGTGTTTAGCCACCTAATATTGCCTTCCTGCCTTTCCATTTGTATACTTGATCCTGTAGTCTTTTTATATTTGGGAGTGGACTGTCCTAACGTAAATAAAATAGGTCAAAACCATCTAACAATGCCATAGGTCCGGAGTTTTCAAACTTCATTGCACTGTGACCCCCTTCTGACTACACAAATTACTACACGACCCCAGGATGGGGGAATCGAAGACTAAGCCCACCATCCCAGGTGGGGGCCAAAGCTGAAGCCCAAGGGATTCTGCCCTGGGCTGGGGCACGTAACCTTAGCCCTGGATGGTGGGACTCGAGCTTTGGCTTCAGCCCTGGGAGTTTGGGCTTTAGCTTCAGACTTGCTGGGGCCCAGGGCCCACACCAGCATAGGTGACCTCATTAAAATGGGGTCCCAACCCAGTTTAAGAACCCCTGCCATAGGTAAAGGAAGAGGGCTATCATTGCCTCTTCTCTTTTTTTATAATCTCCTTTACTCAAACTGGTATTGAAGTGGAGCTTTTACTGATAATACAGATTCTCAATTGTGAGCAATCCCAAAGAAGATTCTGTTGCAGACAAGGAACCTGAATTTGACAAACAGATTTACAAAAAGACTTAGAGTTTGTAGGTTTGGGGAAACAGATGGGATAAGTGCTAGTAGGATGGTCTGTGTTAGATCAGAAATAGAATTCTTCCACATTTTGAGAAGACAAAAGTGGGAATGGGAGACAGCTGTGTGAATTCATACACTGGCAGAAAAGAGTAGGGGTGGGAGGGAGTAGGTAGATTGGAAAACATGAGGGAACTTCATGCACATCTTATTATACTAAATACAAAGTATAGTGCTGAAGTGCTATCATTCTTAGCTGACACTTAGAATACTTGATCATTTGCACTTACTCCGGATTTATCGGTCTCAGAGTTAGGCAGGGAATAAGCCATAATGAAGTTTAAGATTTTCTTTCGGATGTTTCTCCCAGGTACAATATTTGCATTTGGGGTGGGGTGATGTACCACTTGGGAAAGGAAGATGAATCTTAGTAGACTCTTCCACATCCTAAGAACATAAGAATGGCCATACTGGGTCGGACCAAAAGTTCCATCCAGCCCAGTACCCTGTCTACCAACAGTGGCCAATACTAGGTGGCCCAGAGTAAGGTAATGATCAAGTGATCTCTCTCCTGCCATCCATTACCACCCTCTGACAAACAGAGGCTAGAGACACCATTTCTTACCATCCTGGGTAACAGCCATTAATGGACTTAACCTCCATGAATTTATCCAGTTCTCTTTTAAACCCTGTTATATTCCTACCCTTCACAACCTCCTCAGGCAAGGAGTTCCACAGTCCACCTTGTATGAAGAACTTTCTTTTATTTGTTTTAAACTTGCTGCCCATTAATTTCATTTGGTGGCCCCTAGTTCTTATATTATGGGAACAAGTCAATAACTTTTTTCCTTATTCACTTTTTCCATGCCACTCATGATTTTATATATCTCTGTCATATCTCCCTCCCTTAATCTCCTCTTTTCCAAGCTGAAAAGTCCTAGCCTCTTTAATCTCTTCTCATATGGGACCTGTTCCAAACGCCTAATCATTTTAGTTGCCCTTCTCTGAACCTCTTCTAATGCCAGTATATCTTTTTTGAGATGAGGAAACCACATCTGCATGCAGTATTCAAGATGTGGGTGCACCATGGATTTATATAAGGACAGTAAGATATTCTCTGTCTTGTTCTCTATCCCTTTTTTAATGATTCCTAACATCTTGTTTGCTTTTTTGACTGCCGCTGCACATTGCATGGATGTCTTCAGAGGACTATACACGATGATTCCAAGATTTTTTTACTGACTAGTTGTAGTTAAATTAGACCTCTGACAGATTGTAGCTAAATTAGCCCCCTGACAGATTCTTGAAAGCGATTTCAACCTTTTGGCTTATATACAAAACAGTTTAAAAAATCGTTGTATTTGAATGTAGTATTTATGAACAAATATTTAATTAAAAAATCCCTTTAACAGTCCAAAGATGGTTTGGTAACAAATTTCACTTTTGGGTTACATTTTATGCATAATACCTTAGCTTGGCTGACTAGCTGAAAGTGCTTTGTTTTGTTTTTTTGTTAAAGGTATTCCTAGGATCCTTTTATATAACTTTCTTGATGCTCCTTCTGCCAAACCATTTCTTAGAGTCAGTGCAGCCCTGGGGCTATTCAAAAACAGGACAGCCTTTTAAATTGCTGACTACTTAGAGCAATTCTGTTTAGAACAAAAGGTAGGTCAGAACTAAGGTTTCTATCTCAATTCTGTCTGGAACTTTTTGTTATATAGAAAATGCTGAAAGAAACCACTTATGACAGCATATTACTTGTAGGGGGTGAACTTCAACATAGTGTAATCACATTGGTTGTTTTAAAGTGATAGCATCACTGCAGGGCATATTTATGATGACAAGTTAGGCAAGAAAAGGAACAGAATAAAAAGTCTCATAACACTAGAAGAGCATTTCAGGGTTTGTCACTGAGTCTTTTTTTTTCCATAGGACTTTTTTTTTTTTTTTTTTTTACATGGTGTTAATTAGTATAAGATGCCCAGGTGCTTAGAGATTTTGGTAATGTGTAAAGTGAGTAAATAAACTAAGCAACAAGGAATTTTATGCACCAAATGGGTGCAAATATCCAGGAATCTTGTGGTCCGAAACAGTTATTTTTCAGATTATCCTCTTTTATTTGAAGTAAATATGGAAAGATATCCAATCTTGGTGTGATGGGCTGATGAACTGTTTTAGTATGTGGGATTAAAAAATTGTATCTTGCAGGATCAGGCCTCAGACAAGGAACCCAGAATGGTAACCAGTCTGCAAATAAGCCCTTATTTTAAAAGTTAATTATGTTTCAAGATTATTTGCTGCTTGTACAGAAACAAAAGGAATTGTGCTCTATAAGTCATTTTTTTTCCTTGTTGATTTCCTGGTTTACTGGAAAAATGTAGTAGGAAAAAAGTCCAGAGTACCTAAGCAGAAACTAGTGTAGGAAAAATAATGCTACCTTATTGGGTCATTCATCATTGTAACAATAGTACAAAGTACTTTGGGGAATAGAGACAGAACACAAGCCACACTTCTAACAGCAAAAATACTTCTCTGATATTGCCCTGGTTTACCTTGATAATGTGTTTTATTTTGGGGATGGGGTAGCAGAGGGAGAATTTTTTAAATCTTGTATTCCCTTGAAAATGATTTATTCTCCCTGTACATAGGGAAGAACTTTATATACTGGCTCTCTATATGAGAAAATCTCTAAGTTAGAAATGTTTGTTTGATTAGACTTTGTAAGACTGATGGGCCCACAGTTAATGCAGGAAAAACAAGGAATATGTGGGGGAGGAGGGTGTCTGGTAGCTAAATATTTAATTGATAATTTAAAAAAATGAACCCGTTTTTCTTTTGTGCTGGTTTTGGTTTTAGTATTTCAGGAAATGTGGTATTCAGGTTTCTTAGTATGGTAGTTTTCTCACATTGTGGCAAGATATTAACTTTCCATTATAATGAGATTTTTAACTGTACATTTTAGATGCTATTGTGACTGCTATAGCAATTTTTTATTTTCTCTATAAATTGCATTAATAGAGCTTTCTTGGTTCTTAAAACTAGAGCTGAGGTTACAATAAAATACAGGATAATGAAAGGGGATAGTTGAAATCTGTTTTTTAAAATGTTGCCCAGATTATTTTTTAAATAGTTTTTCAATCAATTTTTTTGCAATAGATGCATTCCCCTGGGATTTTATCAGCCATTGACTTTAAAGAATCTTGTATTCCTCCTTTTATTGTTTTCTTCTAACCAGTCCAGGTTCCTGCACAACTGATTTTTATCTGCTATGTTTCAAGTCTGTGGCCATGACCTTTGGACGCTTTGGTCACAGTAATGTTTTCAATATTGATAATTCTGTTTCATAAATAAATACTCTCCATATCTTTCTGGAATTCATATTTTGTGCTTGGCGGTTTCCATTACATGGCAATCCATTACATTAAAAACACATAATGAGGCAATTTTTCAGAAGCATTTTAAGTCTCTCAGTTAGAGCAGGAATTGAGAGTTAAGGACTTCTAGATTCTATTCCTGGCAATACCATAGGCTTAATGTGCTATGTCTGGCGAATCATTGAACCCTTTGCCCTTCAACTTTCCAACTTCGGAGCCCACTTGTAAACTTAACTGCTAAGTCCCTGGCTCCAAAAAGCTTATGCTACAAACATCCTCCTCCTGAAACACAAAGTAGTTATGAGAGCTTTATGTGTATGTCCTTGTGTGCAGTTTGAAGTGAGAGCTTGACTCAGGGGTGTATTTATGTGGAACTCTGGTTCATACTCCCATGAAAGTCCATGAATGTGGTTCTATCTGTGATGGACACTTCAACCTCCTTCAATAATAGAAAGTTTCCAGTTAATATCTTTAGATATTAAAGGTCACAGGGCTTGCAAAACTGACACACTCACCTTTTCCTGAGCAGGAAGTCCTTCAATCTTTTTACAGTCCCTCCCTTCCTTCTTTTTGGCCTACTTCGTCTATGTTTTGTACTGGTCTTGCAGCCTACAGCTTTCTTTACAGCTCAATTTGGATCCACCCCTGCAAGCTCTCCAAATGTGGAACTTCCATTGGCAGCCAGAGGACTTTCCGTATGCAGACGGCTTTAGGAATTGGGCCTAATGTCAATACTTCTGTTGCTGTAAAACTACTTGTACTGTGACCTCTTGTTCATTCACACTTAACCAGACCAGTCCTATCTACCTGAGAATCAAGGTTAAAGACAGACTCCTGTGGGTATCTGGAATCGTTGATGGATGATGTATTTCCCCACCAAAAAGCATGCGAAAATCAAGAAATCCACAGTTAAGGTGGCATTCCAGATTTAAATCCATAATCTGTTGCTTCATTCATATTAACCTAATGTGTCAGATTATTAGACAATTTTTATTCTGTTTCAAATGTTTTAATTACAGTTTGAACATGGAATCAATGTCACATTTAATTTTAATCCTTCCTGACCAGAGACCTTCTGCTATACATTTTATGTTTATAAATAATATTTGAAAAGGAATTGTCCAAACTGTAATTCCAATTTCTCAACCCTTGTATATCTCTGTGTGTGTGTATTTTCAGTGATTACATGCACAGAAAAATATTAAGCTGAATTACGTTTTTTATCTGGATTGCAGATTAGTATTTTTATCCTTTACCAGATTTCCAGTAGATATTCCAGGCACTCTTTCTAATGGAACAGTTGGAGTGTGAAGCTATTCTTTGTATAAAGCCTTTACTAAATACCTCTTGTATTTTGGTTCTACAGATTACATGATTTAAGAAGAAATTAACTTTTAGATGAAAAGTACTAATATGCCATAGTTTGAGCCATTGTTAACTTCAAAGTAAACTCTTACCTTGGCAGAAAGGTTAACCATAGTTTTATTTGTACATCTCAGTGTTTACGCTTTTCAAACTTGTATGTTTCAGTTCCGCTGTGAAAAATCATAATTCCATAAGATTTGTGTTACAATGTCACAATAGTTTGTATGAGGAAACTAGAATATACATGTTACTTTTTTTGCAGGATAAATATAAAATTGAAAAAGTGTGAATGTTTATATGTTTGGGAAGGGAAAAGGAGATTTGTTTATTTTGAAAAAAATAGGCGTCTTTATTACAGTGCATTTTAAAGATGTAATTCCTCTGAATCTATCAATGTCTTGCAATATCTCTGAAAAGTAGTATGTGGACTATACTTAATAAGGATACATTTTTGTTCGGTGTCATAGGTGTGCAGTGGTGGTTTATAGGAAAATAAAATTGACAGATTCTTGCATTTAACCTAAATAACACACAAAATAGAAAGGGATGACAAAGGATAGGGAAGAGAGGGTTTGGCGGGACAAGGGTTGCACACTATAGAATATCAGGAGGTATGTTTACTGTGTTTCTCTTTCATTTTTTTAATTGTGTAGAAACCTTAATATAAAAAATTGGGCCTTGGGAAGATTGGGGAGTTACCATTGAAATTCTTTTCTTTTTTTTAAATGCTTCTCCTTATCTTAGGTTGGAACAAGATATTAAAAAGTTAAAGGCTGACCTGCAGGCAAGCAGGCAAACTGAACAGGAGCTACGTAGTCAGATCAGTTCTCTGACTAGCACGGAGCGGGGAATTCGATCTGAAATTGGACAGCTCCGACAAGAAAATGAGCTGCTTCAGAACAAGTATGTTTTGCTACAGAACTATGTATAGACAATGGACTGAGCAAATGCAACATGTTTTGTTTTATTAAAGGCTGGCAGCATACTTACCTGGATACTGGGCAAATCCTATTTACGTTACTTTCTCACTGGTGATTCCATGGTTCATATATGATTCAGGATAACCCATCAGAATAAGACAAGCAGGATTTGTTCCTTTTACCTTCAAGGCATCTGATTAAATAATCGTAGGGCAATTTTATTAGTAAGTGGAAATGTGGCTTTCCAAATGTAGCCTAATCATTTTCAGTTCTAGTTGAAGGTAACACATTTCTGAAATTCCTATAAACTATCTATCAAAACTTTTTCCTCAGTGAAATTGGTAACTTGTCTTGCCTTTTGTGCCCTCTCATGTTAGAATAGTCTTTCAACATAAAGTAAGTTTTTGGAAAAAAAAAAAAAAAAAGATTTCTCAGCGAAGAAGTCAAGTTTTTATGCTGTTCAAAATTGGCCATCATATGAACATTTATTGCCCTCATCTTAAAGGTATTTCAAGCTCTTTGCAAGCAACATAGGTTACATGAGTTTCCAAAGAATTAGAGCTTAATTTTGTCTTCATCATTTAAATGTAAAGTGAAATTGAAAATATATGTTCAAAAATGTCTTAAAAGATTGCTTTAAAGGTCATACAACTCATTTTACTTGCTCTTTTGTAGTAGTCTCTTA
Organism: Dermatemys mawii; assembly: GCA_007922305.1. Classification (NCBI taxonomy): domain Eukaryota; kingdom Metazoa; phylum Chordata; order Testudines; family Dermatemydidae; genus Dermatemys; species Dermatemys mawii. The sequence goes on from ML677388.1 coordinate 7,504,728, forward strand.
GAAGTCTGAAAACTTTTTCATAGAGATATTATCTTTATTTATCAAATAAGAATTCTCCTCCTCCATTCGCCCCCCCGGTGATGAAATCAAACAGATCTTTTTCTTCCTTGATTTTTGTACTGGTATCATTGGGTCCAATCATGCATCTGTTCAAGTCAATGAGAACTTTGTCATTGACAGGATTAGTGGCAGCAACCCTTTTACTGAAGTGGTAATAACAACCAAATACATAGTTTCCACTTTCTCCACTATACAAATTATTCCAGCACTTCTGCCTATAGGAGTTTAGGACACTCAGGATCTGGCAGCAGACACAGAGCACCTCCTAAGATAGGGCCCAATGTATACTGCTGCAGAGACTGTGGAGACAGTTCTCAGCACTCTGGTGTTGCCTTTTGAATCTTCAGGTGCTGTTTCATTACCTTTTGGTAAAGGGCTATATTGTTTCTAAAAGACCATTTGAAGTCTGGAGGGCACTGTCCAGAAGATTCAGAAAGACAAATTTGTGGCCTAAACTATGGAAGAAACTTTTTTTTAAAAAAAAAAAAAAAAAAAAAAAAAGTGTGAAAAGAATCAGAAGCTAGTAAAAAGCATATACCTATTACTCCTCAGATTACATAATGCCGTACAAATGAAACAAAAAGACAAGCAAACCATCAGCCAGTTAGAGAAAAAACTGAAAGCAGAGCAAGAGGCACGAGCCTTTGTAGAAAAACAGTTGATGGAGGAAAAGAAAAGAAAGAAGTTGGAAGAAGCAACTGCTGCACGTGCTGTTGCGTTTGCTGCTGCTACCAGGTATTTATCTATCTATCTATCTATCTACCTATCTATCATTTATTTATTTATTTATTTATTTAATTAATTTATTTATTATGTATTATTATTCTTTGGGCTTGTTTCCACTTACTGTGGATCGATGTTGCAGCAATTGATCCATCGGAGGTCGATTTTAGTGGATCTAGTAAAGACCTGCTAATCGACTGCAGATCGCTCTTCCATTGACTCCAGTACCCCACCGGAACGGGAAGCATAGAGTAAATCAACTGGAGAATTTATCCCATCAGTCCAGCACAGCGTAGACCCTGCAGTAATTTAACCTAAGGTATGTCGACTCCAGCTACATTATTCACGTAGCTGGAGTCACATAACTTAGGGAGACTTAGCCTCGTAGTGTAGACCTGCCCTACGTTTTGCTTTAATAGCCTTTTCTTTGGGATTGTAGAAACTGAAAGGGCTTTAGATCATTATCTATTCCACTTGCAAAAGCAAGGTGCTCTCCTTTGATAGAGGATGAGTCGGATATTAAAGAGACACCATCAGCTTAAAGATCTCACTTTGTGTGCTTTTTTTCAGCAGTGGCTAAAGTTAAAAGTAATGTCTAAGACGCTAGTCCTGCAACTGGTCTATACAACAGATCCCTGCAAATACATGGAGCATGAAATCAGTGAGGCTCTATGTAAGCACAGGGGTCCACCCATGTAAAGCGACTTGCAAGATTGGGGCCAAAGATTCCTACAATTGCAAGATTAAAGGAAAAATATTTTCCCTGATTTATTCGTTTTGTTTATATGGTGCACTGAACAGCACTTGAGTGTGAGCGTTATTACAGTCTACTCTGAATATACAGTTTGCCCAATCAGTTGTGTGCCCTTTCACACAGCAAAAGGGAAGAGAAATTCCTAATTAAAAATAGAAAAATGTGATGTGACAGAAGATGGCCAGGGGACTTGTCATGAGGTGTGTGATGACAGATCTAAAAACTGACATTTTTTAGCTATTTTTAAATAGACCAGATTTCTTGTTGACAGTGCCCCTTTAAGTTGCAAAACATAAGAAACCGGCTAGCTTATCACTATATTTTCTTTGTTTGAGGGGAACGTCTTTTGTTTTAGGATTTATATAGTTTATGAAAGGAAGAATATTTCTGTTTCTGTAAATTAATTCTGAAAGTAATTAAAATATTTTAAGTAAACTTCACTGTGTGTTCATTTATTTTGATCTTGATAAGTTTAGGTGTGCAGAGTACTATCTTAATATAACTTTTATATGAGTGCTGGTTTGTATTTAAAAAGTAATTTACATATTGACCTTTGGCATATGTTAATAGAGTATTTAATTGAGAAATTGTGGGGGTTTTACCTTCAGAAAAAAAGCAAAGGTAATTGTTGCATGCATTCAAGAAAACACTGTTGGTCAGAGGTTCCGTGGTGCTCTGCTTGTGCTCCTATTAGTTCTTCAAAAAAAACTGTCTTGCTAAATAGAATTTGACCTCTAGCTTGCTAAATGTCCAAGAACAGTTTGGTATCACTAGGGTAATTCCCAAAGCAATTGACTGTAATTGCATGGACTACTCCATCTTCACTTAAAGTATAGAAACTGTGTTGTATAGTGATCTGTCATGTAGGGATGGATGAGTAGGAGGAAAGAAGTGGTAGTATATTGGCAGATTCTTTGAGATGAGCTAAAAGTAAATCTTTGATCACTTGGGACTTCTGCTCTCTGGCTTGGTGGCAATTGAGGGAGTCAGTGAGATAACTCACTTAGTCTCCAAGGCCCAATCCTGTAGGGTCCACTGAAGATTTATGTGCTCAGCGCTGGATTATGTTGTCAAGGGAAATGCTGTCAGTATCATATAACCATTTGCTTCCATGAAATGGTATTGATAGCATCTCTGAGAGCAGCCACCTGGTCTACTCCTTCCAGGCTACCTGCAAGGAGAGTCTTGAAGTTAGTGGAGTGCTTCGGGGCAACTGAGAATACCTGAAAGATGATTGATACAAGACTTTTTAGAGGCAAATCTGGGGAACTCCACAAGGGGAGTTTTGCCTTAATTTAAATTTCTGGTACTGACATGAGCTACTAGCACAAAATTATTAGTTTGTACCGTATTTCAGCAACTGTGTTTTTATCATTCTGGTAACTATTCAGTAGACATGTCTTAGTCAATTCAAGTGTCTGGAAATAAATTACTTTGTGTGCTATATAAGCATATGAAAATGGGTATCATAAAAATTCTTCTCCCAGTAACTTAGACTTTCATCCTTAACACAAAGCTAACGTTAATGGGTGAAATAAAATTTTAAGACAGAATTGTTACATTAGCATCCTCTGTGTAATTTCTCTTCACCCATACTAGGAAACAGCCTTTAAAGTCTACATTTCTCATGATTCTAGAGAATTAATCAAAATATCTAAGTCTTCAAAACAAGCCCTGTTAATGATATATTGTAGAATATAGTTGAGTTATGGCGGTTGCCACTGACATGCCTTTCTTCTTTTTTACATAAAGGGAGAATTTGCAGAGAGCTGACTTTGGTTTTTTGGTGGGTGGGAATCAGATATCTGTCATAGTATAGAATCTTAGTTTATGTAATTTTTTGCATAAAATCAGTGGGAGGACGTAGGAAATGTTTCCATGGGTAGTTCTGCATTGTCTTAGCACCCACTTACAAGATGGTGGATCCTGATAATGTATATGCTTTACATTGATCAGGTTCATGCAGAGTCATTGTACTATTTGTGTTATGTACAGTCTATCCCTAAAAAACAAAGGCCATGCTGTTGTTCTGCGTGGATATTAACGATGCTGCAGTACTTCTTAAATGAATTAAGTTTTGACCCAGCAACCTTGGCCAAAATTTCTTCTCTACTTCAGACCTCCACTGTTGTACCCAAGGTGCTATGCTCTGGTGGGTTACCATTCTCCATCCCAGAAGTGGCTGCATTTTGGCGATGCTGTAGATAATAGTTAGAAAGCATTTTGGGATTCTTCAGAATGAAAGGCACTGCATAAACATAGGATGGCTTTAATCCATTAAGCCCCCAAATATCTGAAATACTAATTCCTGCTTTTTCTTTTCTACGTGACTCACAAATGTCCCAAACTTCCTAATGTATGAGGCATATCCTTGGGTAATGTTTTTGCATCCTTTTGTCTTAACTTCATGCGGGAAATTCTCTCATTAAAAAAAAAAATTATTCTCCTTTCTCATTTTATTCAGCAATATTCATAGTAGCTTGACTGATCTGAACCTTTCAGGGACAATAACAGAAGTGTCATTTTTGTCTCACTCCCTTTTCTGATAACACTTCCTTCACAGAGGAGAATGCACTGAAACTTTACGGAATCGTATCAGAGAGCTGGAAACAGAATGCAAGAAGCTAACAATTGACATAAAGCTGAAAGAAGACCAGATCCGAGAACTAGAAATGAAAGTTCAGGTAATGAGAGAGCATTCAGGGCTCAGACCTGCAATGTGTTGAGTGCTTCAACCCTCAGTTATGTTGGTGGACCTTCCTAGGGGACTTTCAGCATCTTGCACAACTGAGCCCTTTAAATGTGTCGTGCATATCCAGCATTAGGGTTTGGGGGTGAGGAAGATTAATAGTTTCTTCCCTCCTCACCACCTTGTTGTTTACTTGTAGGTTTTTTTCCCCTAAACTAGCTGATCCAGATGAGTTAACTCAAAATTCTAACCCTGCATGCCCCTATGTAGGAACACATTGCCAGCCCAGAAACCCTTGTAAGATTCCTCTTGCCTGATGAGGAATACAGTTCTTACTAACATTAAATAACTTTTGGTAAAAGTGGAAAAGTTGAAAGGAACAGATTGAAATCAACTCAGTTTTAAAAAACTTTGAAAGCAGAGTCTGAGGCTACATCTGTCCCTGAACCTACCTGGTATTTCTATTGTTTTGCATCAATGGGTTCCTATTTTTGAATGTTTTCCTCTCCCCTGTTGCTGCTTGAAAGTCCCACACAAACAGAAACTGATTATAGAGGGGAAGCAGTGAAACTGCACTGATTAGACACAATACAGCCAAAGTAAAACTGAAATAATATTTTTTTTCTTTAATTTTTGTTACACACATTTATCTTGCTTGTAACAAGAGTGGGTAAAAAAGTTCAAATGAATGAGATTCCCCCCCCCCCCCCGCCCCTTTAATACACATGCTTCTAAGGGCACAGTCAGATAGTGAACTGAGAATTTGTGTGTCAGATCCTTAACTTTGATATGTGGATATTTTTTACTGTGTACTGTCTTCTGATATGTTTTTTAATCTTCAAGATCTGACTGTGAGCTTTTTACAAATAGCTCATACATCCCAGCTTTCCATGGGATTATCAAAATAGGTATTCTGAAAACAAGTACAGTCTGTTTTACAAGAATGTTTGTTTTGAAAAATAGGTAGTTATTACCAATCATGACTGGATTGTTGGGGGGTTTTTTTGCATTTTTCAAACTGTTACTTCTATGCAAGTTTTGTCAACGCATTAATACCTTTTCTGCAGAGCCTTTCTTCACTACATTTTATTTTACACATTTCTGTTTAAAAATACTAGTTTTTTAATATTTTTTTAAATTATGAGATATTTATATTTGTATTTCCAGCCTTATTGGTTGGTAGTTATTGTGAAAAGTAATTATTTTTTTTCTTTTAACTGAGTTCTGGATTTGTGGAATAGTTAGAAAGCCCAGAACACTCCCCAGCTGAATTTAGAAATGTGGTTACATCTTGGTTCCTCCTGAGCAACCGTAGTAGCTCAGTGTGTCACATTTACTCATTGTCACTTTAAACAAGTGGTTTTCAACCTTTTCAGATGACTGTACCCCTTTCAGGAGTCTGATTGGTCTTATACACCAAAATTTCACCTCTCTTAAAAACAACTTGCTTACAAAATCAGACATAAAAATACAAAAGTGTCACAGTACACTATTATGAAAAATATTGCTTACCTTCTCATTTTTACCATATAATTATAAAATAAACCAATTGAAATATAAATATTGTACTTACATTTCAGTGTATAGTATACAGAACAGTTTAAACAAGTTATTGTCTGTATAAAATTTTAGTTTATACTGACTTTGCTAGTCAATTGTAAATCTAAGCAAATATCTAGATGAGTTGATGTACCCCCTGGAAGACCTCTGCATGCCCCCAGGAGTATGTGTATCCCTGGTTGAGAACCAGGTATAGAGTGGGAGGCAGATCTTTTGTTGTTCATTTATCTACATCAGTTGAGATAGCAATCTAAAGTTCTTTATATAAAGTTCAACTTTGAGGTTCTGTTTCCCCATCCCAAACCTCAGTTGTTCATATTCGGCAGTGAGCAACTCATACTTCCTAGCTGGGACTCCAACGGTGGTGATGAGCTCCATAGAGAGCAAGGGTTGCAGTAACATAGATCTGAGGGGTTGAGTGAGGAGAGTAAAAGGGTTTTTCACACATCATTGCATTATGTTTGTACAGTATTCTTATTCACTGGTACAAAGCCATGTGTAATTAAGGGTACTATAATATCACATGTAATAATTAACTACCATTTGACAGCATATTAGGCGCAGTGGTGCGCTGAGGGGAAAAAAGAAAGACTTGTCTATACATCTCATGCTTAAAGTCCGCATGACTAACATTTTTATCTTAATTACTTCTGCAGGAACTGCGGAAATACAAGGAAAATGAGAAGGATACTGAGGTGTTAATGTCAGCACTTTCAGCCATGCAAGATAAAACACAGCACTTAGAGAACAGCCTGAGTGCAGAGACAAGAATTAAGTTGGATCTGTTCTCTGCATTAGGAGATGCAAAACGGCAGCTTGAGATTGCCCAAGGTAAAGTACGGTAGTTTTATACAACTATTAACTGAAATAGTAGAAAATATACTGTAGAGATTACCCTGACCTTTCTGTAGGGACGGATTAGATGTCCTACAGCAGCGGTGTCCAACAGAAATTTGATGCTGGCCACACGTGGTTTTGAATTTTTCTTATTAGCCACCTTATAAAAAAGCCACATGCATTAGCCACAATTCAATAGCCTATTAGCCACATGTGGCTAGTGGCGAATGTATTGGACACCGCTGTCCTAGAGGATTCACCTCATTTCCCCCTACTGTTGCATCAAAGAAAAAAATCTTCCGTGATTGGTGTTTGTTAGTTTTATCTGAATGCATATGTTCCTCATACTGTAGAAATCTCTCTCTAACCAGAGCAACAAAAAGCTTTTAAAAAAAATTATATGCAATGTAGTTGTAGCCATGTCAGTCCCAGGATACTAAAGAGACAAGGTGGGTGACAAGGGGTAATATCTTTTATTGGAGCAACTTCCATTGGTGAGAGAAACGAGCTTTTATGCCAGACAGAACTCTTCTTCAGGTCTGGGAAAGAAGTCATGACCCAGATCTGAAGAAGAGCTCAATGTGGTTCGAAAGCTTTTCTTTAAAATAAAATAAAAGATAGCTCACCCACCTTGTCTCGCTTAAAAAGAACAGTCAGAAAATGTAAAGGGAATTTTGTCAAATACTGCAATACCCAGTTCTCACATCTTTATTACCATAATATTTTAATAACTGTGTGGCAAATGTTCTCTAGTTATTTAAAAAAAAAAAAAAAAAAGGGTCACCGTGATATCTTTGAGGTGTGGGAAAGAACACGAAGTATTTAAGATGTGTGCACTGTTGTAGTCTGCCACTGCAGCCAGAAGAGGGAGCAAAACATTAACTAACCAACCCATTCCCAGACCTGTGCTAATATCTACTCGTCTCTACTGTGCAAACAAGGAAGACAAATGAGTGGGATTTTCCATTTAATATTCATCAGAGCATCCTTGCAGAAGTTCACTTGCCTGCAGCATGTTGTTTTTTTTAATATACTAGTAAGGTAGATTTGTTAGGTGTCTGTGATTGTGGGGTTATTTTTTTGCCAGGGCTTATAAATAGTCAGAATGGTCTTGAAGGCATGCATATATTCTACACTTAATAGGAAAAACGTTTCTTTTTCCATCTGGGTGCTAGTGAAGTGCAAACTGAGGAAGTGTGGACATCAAGATAATAACGTTGTGCTGAAAGATTATTTCTGCTAGTGAATTCTAATAGCTTAAACTCTGACAGTAGTTATGGAGGAGTACAAATCTACATTAACTTTTGTTCAGTTTAATAAACCAGATTTGTGTGGCTTGCGAAGATGGTGTTAGAACCCTGAATTTCCTTTGACTGTTCTGCTCGATCAGTTTCTCTGTCTCAGCTTTTCTCAAACTAGTCTGTGGGCTGCTAGTGGTGGATAAAAATGTACTGCTTGTTCTAAGTGACACTCTTTGCTGTTCCAGGGCAAATCATTCAAAAAGACCAGGAAATCAAGGACCTAAAACAGAGGATAGCAGAAGTTATGGCAGTGATGCCCAGCATAACATACAATGCAGCCACCAGCACCCTGAGTCCTGTTTCCCCACATTACTCTTCCAAATTTGTGGAGACCAGCCCTTCTGGACTTGATCCCAATGCCTCTGTTTATCAACCCTTGAAAAAATGAATGCCAACTTTCTTTTTGCCCAACAATTTTGTCAGACCGAAGGCATCACACGGAGTATTTCTTGCAGTCAAGATGAAATTGTATTGTGTGAGACTGTATTTGTCATTTAAAACAGAAAGGGGGAAAAAAGAACATCAATATTTTGACTAGAACTGCCCATCGATTTTTCTTGTAAATTTTTAGAAAACCTCACAGAACTTTGCAATTTATTTTTCTTGGCCAATGCATTAAAAACAACTCTTGGTTTTCAAGTAGCCGATTTTGCCTTTTTATATGTACTCTTGCATGGTTTCCTCTTGAAAAACACAGGCCTTTGCTTGATTCTGAACCCTTTCTTTTTTTTTTAATAATCAAGCTAAAATTGCAAATCAGAGTCATAAGGGATAATGATGAAAATTCTTTAGTTTTTAGAGTGAAAGCGTTAAATAATCTAACAAAGCTTTGATTTATAGCTATATTAAATAAAGGTCTGTCATGTTGCAGAAAATAATTTAATTACCCTTCAGAGGACCAAGTAAATTTAAGAGGCATCATTTAAGGGAAAGAATAAATAACAAGAATAGATGATGATGGTGGAATAGATAGGTGGTTGTTGTGTGAAATATAAATATTCCCATTGGTGTTTTTAGTCATTGAGAATTGCTAACAGTCTTGTTCACAGTGCCTTGGGAGAAGACATTTCAAGAGGAAACTTGATAGTTAAACTATTTTTTCCCCCTTCACTGTCATCTAGCTTATATATCAAGCTCATTACAGAGTCTACTGCAAATTGTTCATGGTAATTTGGATGTTCATTACAAACCACGGTTACATCTTCTGTTTATTTTGATACAAAATCAGCAGTGTTCTGTAACTTGCCTTGATTATAATCCATCAGAGAAGACGCAATATTAATATAGGAAGCGTTATTATGAAGGCGAAATAGTGCAATGTATTGTATACAAGAGACTGCAAAGCTGGCTAATAAATCTGCAGTTCTGGGGTTTTTTTATTTTATTCAGCTGTGATTTATATTTACATCTTGTATTTGACAATTGAAATGGAGTTGAATATTTCCCAGCTGTTGTGCCAAGGAGTTTTTAAGAGTTTTTAAAAGCAACTCATAAATTGCACAAAGATTTAAGTAAAAATGTATATTATACATTAGTAGAAAGTGTTTGCACTGGCAACTTCTGAAGTGTTTAAGATTGAGGTGGGGGTGGTAGCAAAACTGTATTGGAAACTAGCAAAATTACAAACCAAATATTATGATTTTGCAAACCTGCAGTGGACTCTGGAAGGACAAAGTTCTCCTTTTTTAACAAAAAAAAAAAAAAAAGAAGTAAAGGTTTCATGTTAATTGGCATGTATGCCTCATTTTAAAAATGAAGTAGAACAAGAAAATCAATCAAATAGAAGTATTAAAGATTCATCATTTTAATCACAGATATTCTTTTGGGATAAAACTTCTAGCTTTAGCCAGGTGTGCATGTTGCTGTCATTTGCATTTTTGAATCATCTTGTGTAATTGTCACCATGAAAGTGTTACTCAGAAATGTCATAGGTTTTTCATCTTTGTGCAAAACATGAAATATTGTCACTGACTTTTTGTGTTGAGGTTCCCCCATTTTGATGCCTTTCTGGCACTATTTTCGTTAAATACTTGGTCTTGGCTGCATTATTTTTTCTGTGGGGTTTACAAAGAATAAACATTTTCTTGCAGATATAAAAAAACCACAACTTTGCCTTTTTAACTGACCTGATTAGCCAGATATGAGAAGTGCATTTTGTTTAAAGAGATATCTAAAATTGGTAACTAATCTTTTCGCATGTTATTTCTCTGCTACTCCAGGTAAGAGTTCATCTGTGCAGTATGATTCCACTCTTATGAAGCAGAAAGAAGAGCATGTTTCTTATATCCTGATATGCTGTATAAACCCAGCATGTCATTTCTGTGTGCGGAGGGGTTTTATACCATGATCTCTTTAGCATCATAACAACATGTTCTGTGAGCTTAGGTGGCAGATCCAAGCACTTGCTGTTATAGTCCTTTTCCTTCCCTGACATCAAACACATGGAGAAAACTTTGACGTGTAATCATCGTCCTTGTCTAGGACAAGATATGAAGGACAACCAACCCCAGCTTCTGGCTGTATCTGCTTGAGGGGATTCCTTTGCTTTTGGATCTTCAACTGCTTTCACCCATAGACTCACTTCTTCTGTATTGAGACCTCTTCATCTGCCTTTGTTAGTTTCTTTTAGGAAAGCCAGCTGTCTGTCAGCTCCATCTTCTTGTTTTGGCTGCTGTTGTAGGTGGTCTTAGTTTGGAAATTCTTCTTTGGCCCCTCATACTTTGAGCCCCTGCTCTTGGTCCCATTTTGATTCTCAGCAGTTAGGTCTCCTCATAGAGACTTGCCCTGGTCCTTTACATTCTGCAATGCCAATAAACTCTCCTTATTCCTGGGGGAGAGTCTGATCCGTTTTCCTTTTCATATGATAGGGATGTGTCATTCCTTTAGGGCTTTTTCTGCCAAAGTGTGCAAAGAAAAGAAGTTTATAAATAGACTCTCTAGGTAAACTTGTGATGATGATAATCACATTGCACTGCAGTGGAAGTTGGATTCTCTGCTATCTCCCTGTGGATGATTGAGAAGGATAATTTGCGTTGTTCCAATTAAAATAATTACTTAAGAAAGGTGAAATTGTTTGTGGAAGTCTGCCAGCTATATCATTTAACCAAGATCAGTGGTGTGAATGGAATGAGATCATTTAAACTGTTAGAACTTACACTGACCAACCTTTGAGCTGTAAGTATTTAACTGCTTCAAGTGGAAAATATCTTAATGGTTGATCATAAATTGTATTTGTAAGACTAATGTGCAATGGATTTAAGAAACTAAGAGTAGAGAAGAGACGGGGCTTAGATTCTGACAAGTCAGTTGAAAATAGCACTTGGTAAATAAATGTAAAGAGATCTGTTAAAGTAAAATGTAGTATTTCTCCAAAGCCACTAACCACTTCCACGCAAAACTTTACCTGTACTTGGATCTCAAATCATGTGAAGAATCACTATCAACCTTATTTGTAACCTTTAATTTAAATACTTCAGGATTGGATGAACACCTCATTGATTGAATTATTAAATGAAATATGAAAAATACATAATTTGATACTGCATATTGAAATAAATTTTCCTCCTTGATTCATAGATACCATTGCACTAATTTTAGTAAGATACATTATAGCTCCCTTTTTAATACACTTTTTTGGAGCTAAGCATAATGAATTCCAGGTTACTGCATTGAACAGCTTACCCTGAGGAATAAAAGCTATTGATTCGGCTGAAGCACCATTTATGGGCAGCTGAAAATGGGACTTAATTTATGAACCTAGCAGTAAGGAACCTCAGTGTCTGGCTGTAAGCAAACTTCTATCCACCTTAATGTCGGTCGGTGCCTCATGAAAATATTTAATGTTAAAAAAACTGGTAGTTTTTTGATGATCAAAGCAGGTTGGAAAGTTGCTTAGGGCTGGTCTACATTACAGGGTGGTGTGGGGGGGGTCAACCTAAGATATGCAACTTCAGCAACACAAATAGCGTAGTTAAAGTCAGCGTATCTTAGATTGACTTACCTGGCCTTCCCCACGGCAGCAAGTCGACCGCGGCCGCTCCCCAGCCAACTCCGCTTACTCCTCTCGCCAAGGTGGAGTACAGGAGTCGATTCGGGGATCGATTTATTGCGTCTAGATGAGAAGCAATAAATCGATCCCCGATACATCAGCCCTACCCGCCGATGCGGCGGGTAGTGTAGCCATACCCTTGGGGCTTTTGGTTTCAAGGTAGTGAGAGTTGGGCTCATTCAGATCTCCATTAGTAAGGAGTTCCGTAGAAGACCATCCACTGGCCTCGGAGTTTAACCCAAGGTTCCTGTACCCAATACTGTAGCATCTTTTATTATTATCAATTATTATTATTTTATTGTAATTGCTATGGAGAATGAGACTTTCCAAGATTAGGACAAGGACCCATAAACTTTATAGGGAGCCACTATAGGGTGGAAGAATTTCTTGCACCAAAAAAACCCACCTCATTTGACATAGCCCATATGGGCTTGCCATACTGCCAGCATTCTAGTGGCATACGCTGCCAGCATGTTGGTTCATACCTGCCAGTCAGTCATGAAGTTAATTATCAAAACAGTGTCAGAGTTTATCACATAGAAGTTCTTCTTGCCTATTGCATGGGAGAGAAAGCGGCTCTTTTTCCTTTTAGACTGCACTTCCTTTTTATTAGTATTTCTAGAATCAAAGCCAAAAAAAAAGAGAGAGAACTTAAGCAAATTGTAATACTAATTAATGTATAATAGATTACAAAAAGGGACCCTGAGATGTCTTATATCTTAATTGAATCAGAGCTGCTATAATATGCTGTAGCAATACCACAAAAGCATTCAAGCAAATCATTTCTAATAAAGGAGGGGGGAAGGAGAGAACTCTATCCAATCAAATTGGAAGTTAAGTGGCTCGTTTATGTATAATTTTCCCTGTGTGTGGCACTTGGACTCAGTTATAGGGGCATGTTGTCATGTTCAGCAAATCCTCATTACTGCTTACAGAACATTCCTTTTCTCTTTAAAGTGTGTCTACGATCCTTCTTGTATAATTAAAATACAGTTGTTTCCCTTAGAATTTATCTGGGTTTGGATAATGAGGATGGCTCTATTACTCAAAATAAAAGCTTCACGTAGATAATGCTTTCTTCTCCCTTTAGGTTTCTGGAAATGCTCCAAAAATATTTGTTTTGTTTGTTTTTTTACCATGAATTCAGGTTTCCATGTAGTACTCCTGAAGTATAAACCTATGCCTCTTTTGTCTAAACATATCTTTCTTACCCAGTAAACCAACTTTGACATGATCAACTGCCTCGATCTCACAGAAAGATCCAGATGAATTCTCTTGTGCTTCCTCCGGAGTAGACAGTGTCCAATTCTGATAGTTCCTATGGAAAATACCTGGCAGTCCACTGGGCCAAAATCCAGTTACGATGTTTCCTATGGCAAATGTCTGGGAAGCCTTTCAAATCCACCAGATCATCTCCTGCAACACCACAACGAAGCAAAAGGATTCTTAAAGTAAATTATTTAGCACTTTCAAAACCTCCTATTCTTTTTATAACTGCCGTCTTAAACTGGGCTGTATTTTCTGCCATATCTGCTACTGTATCCTAATTTTCAACCATCTTAATTAAACAATGGATCTCTTTATGTTGTTCTTTTCAGACAGTCTTTACAATTTTTTTAGACTCTTCAGGTGCATCTTAATTTTCCAAGCATTTGCTGATCTATAATTCCTTCTAAATAGCTTTGTTTCTGCTTAGGTTCTCCTCCAAAGGAATGTAATTCAATATAGAATGGTTGCAATCAACTTTAGCATCAAAAGACCTGTAAAGTCTGCTTGTAATTGCAGGTATCAACGAGCTTCACCTTACAGAGTGTTCCCATGAGTAAAGAAAGGTTCTGCTTCCAGAAAATGTTGATACATCCAGTATACTGTACATTCAGCATTTTAGAGCATACAGCTACTGTATGGAACTCTAATACTTTTACTCAAACATTATTCTTTCATGGGAATTGGTAGATTATTTCAGGGGGAAGGGAAGGGTATTATACTTGGACCTAATCCCAGCTGATATCTAATTCTTTATCAGACTTTGAAGGGTCAAGACTAAGCAGAAGTAAGAGCAGGATAAATTTACCTGCAGATTTCGCTTCTGTGAGCTCTCCTGTCCAGTTGGACCCACATACATTTTTGAAGATGGAAGGAGGAAAAGGAGACGTCTTATAAAGTTTGGTTTTGTCCCTTGTGTTTTAGAGAGTCACCGCTTTTGTGAAAAGTTGAAACTGATGTTGATACTAAAGGACTGCTTGCCTAGTGGTTATAGCCAACTGTGGTGATTCAGGACTCCTGTATTCCCTTCTGACTCCCTGTGAGTCCTAAGTCGGGTTACTTAAACTCTCTGCTTCAGTTTCCCTATCTGTAAAATGAGTCTAATAGTGTTCTACCTTATACGGGTATTGTGAGGCTTAGTTGTCTGTAAAACACTTGGATATTTTCTGATGAAAAATGTTATAGAAGCATACAATAGTAGTTGGTTATCAGAGATTAGCACAAACCAAAACCCCAGATATGAACACCTTGGAACTTGGAGTAAATTTGGATACAGATCTAAATGTTGCCGTATATATCTATCGCTGATTATCATGTATTATGGGAACAACCTGCAATTTTACTGGAAATTTAAAGTTGCAGAAAGGAAATGTACCTTTTGCAGAAATAACCACAAGAGGGCCCATAACACCTATGGTAGACAAGACAGTCTGTGAAACATTTTATAGCTAACATATTTTTAAAACTCCCTTTTTTTTTTTTAAACAGACATCTCAAAATTTTTTCTCAGAACCTTTTGATGTGACAAAGTGTCAAATTCAGTACAGTAAACCCGGAATGCACACACGCCTTGATTTGTGTATGGATTATACTTTTGTTATAAGTACATTTTCCTTTACGAATGAGGCTATGTACTGATTAAAACCTGCTTCCCCCTGTATATTCGGAAGCTTTCTTTTAAAGCAACGGAAGCAAATGTAGACTCTTGTTTGAAGCTTAACATTAATGCAGGTAACTGTATTGCTGTATATGTGTGTGACTAATTTCAAACGAGTTTTCCATATATAGTGGCAGTATCCATATGATAAATTACATTTATTTTGCATCTCTGCCCTTTTCAGTTGCACTCTGCCCATTTTCTCTCTCCCTCAGGACAACATGTAGCATTACTAACCCCTAGTCATAGGCCGCTTTCAAAGAGCTGCTGCTATTTTGAAACCCATCAGCCTTAATGCTGTTTCCATAAAAATGTGGCTCCCGTCCCAAAAGGAAGTTACTGTTCAGAAGAGCAAATGGGCAATATTTAATTTGGGATCAGTGACTGGTTTTAAGGCCGAAGGGATCATGCATCATGAGGTCTAGAAACAGGTGGAAAGGAGCCGGAATCTCCTCCATTTGCAATGGGATACAGCATTTTTCTAGCTTTGAGGTATAATTGAGTTTAATCATATTTACTTATACAGAACAGCTATTTTAGACCCATTTCAAACATTTGTCATGGTTAATTAATTTTCTTCCTACAAGGTCTGTACAGTTGGACTCATGCTAATAAGGATGATCAGCTTTCAAGGTGGAGCAGACAAAAAGTACAGAGATTTTTTTAAAAAACAATTCAAAAATAGTCTCCCACCATAGCACTAAAAATACACAAAGTTCTTGTATGATGGTTTTATTGACAATTATGGGGGTGATCTACATCTGCTCACTCTTGGCTTCTCTACTGCAATCGTGCAAAACTCAAGCTTTTAAAACCTTTTTAGTGCAACACCATTGCAGCAGTGCACGTGCGATTAGGACTCAACTAAAATTGGAGGCCCTTTGTGCCAAGTGTCATATGTACACACAGAGAGATAAAGTTCTCTGCATTGAAGAGTAAAATGGTCTGAAAAGACGCACAAAAGAAGCAATAGTAATCCTCATTTGACAGACTGGGAATTGAGGGGCTGAGACACTGCCAGATTTTTGGAAAAGCTCCACATAAAATTGCTACCATAGTGGTCTGATTGTCTGAAGAGCTTCCGCACCTATTTGGATGCCTGGATATAAGCTGAGTTCTTCTGAAAATCTGGCCTTAACTGGCTTGCCCAGATTCACACAAGAAGACTGTGGCAGAGATGCAAATTGAATTCAGAGCTGAGTTTAGTAGCTTGTTTCACCATTAGCCGTCCGTCCTGCTGTTTAATTGTTGAGTGTGTACATACCTAAGAAATTGACTGACTTACATTGGCAAAAATCTCTAAGCCCCAGCCTTGTGTTGTATAGTACCAGCAGGGTGAGGCCTTAAAGTTCATTCTATTTGGGCAAAGCTGGCGTAATAAATACAAGCAGCTCTCTTCGTTTTCAGCAAGAACATTTTTCAAGTGCATGTTGTGCGGCTATGCAGAATGCAGTCAAGGGTCATTAGTCTGTGAATACATAAACTTATATATTTCTAGGGTGCCAGTCACCATGGTATCCAGACACACTGCAGGTACGTAGATAAAGGGGATGTGCCTGGATTTTGCATAGCGGCATAACACCGGTGTTTGCAATAGGGCCTTATTTTTAAACATTAAAAGAATCCTTTGTAATTGTTGAACTGAGTGGTTCAGCTAACAGGAATCTAGTCCTTAGCAATATATTGTCTCATCCTATAGATTTATAATTAAAAATCCATTTTTATGATGTCCAATCTGTTCTGGATTTGTTATAATTCCTCTGTTGCATATTGGGCTACAGAGGGCTGAGTCCAACATTTAATAAGATCTAGGAGCCAGGAACTTCTGCAGACTAATCCTGGCTCCCTCACCGACTGCTGGGTGACCTCAGAGAAATCACTTAACCTTTCTGTATCTGTTTCCCCAACTGTGTAAAGGGAATCTTATTGATTTACCTGCCTTTCGGTGGGAGCAGGAGAAGAGGGGATGCTGGGGATGTTAGGAAAATCCGTTAATGTTTTTGTCCAGTACTTTAAGGGTGCAGTACCCTGGGTAAGTGATCAGTATTAATGAGGTGGTATTCAACTAAGCCAGGCAGGAGGGATTGTATACTAGTCTACATGAGGGAATTTATCTCCCTTGAAGATGAAGACTACTTGGCTTTCCCATGTGCTGTGACTTGACTTGCCTGCAGCAGCAGAAAATGTACTAAGAAGAGAAAAAAAACCTAAATGTATATATTAACAAAAGAGTTTGATGCCTTCTGGTGCCTCTATTTTAATTTGTTTTTGATTTATGATAGCTCAAAAGGAGGAGGGAAGGAAATGCAGCAATGTGATGGAGATCAGCAGGAGTCCCACTTAGGTACTGATAGGGGAGAAGCTGGAGGAATTGAAACCATGAGTTTGACAATGTTTTTATGGCATGAAAGAATGCATTACCAATCTGATTCTCACGCTGCGATTCTAAATGGCAACAATACTTAGAAAGACAAAATGTTTCTCAACACAAAGGCAAAGGTTTAGTCCCTGCTAAGGGAGTTTCTGCTCAATAATCATCAGGCATGTCCCCAATCAACTGTCATACTGAAAACGCAGAATTATCTAGGGGCTAAAGTATAGGTCTGCAAAGTCCTGCAAGGTAGGTGCCCTTCCTACTTCTGTCCCCGTGACTGGCTGTGCTAAGCACTTTACAGACAGATAACAGGAAGAAAGACTCTGCAGGGCAGGGATCTATAATCTAAAAAGATCGATGAAGGAGGGGCAAAGATACAACAGAGCTTTTTTCTGCTTGTTTCTTTTTTCAGCCTGATCCACATTTTGTAGTTATTCAATCTATATTAACCACTGCTGCTTACCCTGTGATTCACCTCACCCGTCAATTGGCATAGCAATCTCTTCTAGCCTATTATTTGTATTCTGGCAGTGCCACAATATGCCTGGTGGAAGTGCATACAACCAAGCCCTGAATGGCTTCCAATCGAAGGGTTCGTCTCCACTGCAATCTGGGGTCTGACCGCAGCACCCCTAGACATACCCTAGCTAGCTTTGATCTAGCTGGTTCCGATAACAATAGCAGTGAAGCCGTGGCAGCAGGGGCTGCTGAAGACCTTTGGGAATCCACTCGAGGGGCAAGGCCGGGCTGTCCTGACTTCCCTGCTATGGTTATTTGATTAGCCGATTTTGCTGTGTCTACAGGTGCTGCAGTCAGACTGCTGGTTGACGGCTGTGTTGACATATCTTTAGGTGACAAGCAACACCGGGTGGGGGAAAGTGGATACATTGAATCGTGTCTGGTTTTTATAGTCACCGTTTATTTGTTGGATTTGTTGTTGTTAAGCACACCTCAGCTCTACCTGGAAATGAGGGAGAACTTTGAACAGATGGCTTTCCCACGCCACAGGTTTCTACTTCACACAACAAGGCCCCTCATCCTACTCTTTATTCGCCAATCTTTTGTGGGCCTCCTGGAAAAGGTGAGTTGGGGGCAAGCGGCCTGACAGGTCCATTCAAGCAGCGTGTTCCACATGCAGAGGGCAACGTAAGAGAGTCAAGTGGGGAGTGAGTGATGGGGCAGCCAAGCTCCTTGGGCGGGAAGAGGGGGTGGTGTAAGAGAGAGGAGTAGATAAGTGGGGAGGGACAGAATTTTGAAGGTTCTGGGTGGAGGGGGAGGTCAAGGAGCTTGGACCTGATACAGCGGAGAACAGGGAGCCAGTGGAGGGGCTCAGGAAGAGCAGGGTCATGCAGTGAGGTCAGCGCCGTAGGCAGGGAAGAGGAGCTTAGCTGCATTCTGCCTGGTCCTTGCTTATCCCTCCTACTCCCAAGCCCACTGCAAAATGCACTACTGCCCTTCAGTGAAGGCAGGTTCTGCTGCAGCTCGCTGTGTCTGCCTTCACAAGGCCCTGTGATTGGCCACCCCCGGCAACTACTGATGTGCACCCAACAGTGAGCCTGGAGGGGCTGCGAGTGGCCCTGTTGTCATGGGGCGGGGTGTGTGTGACTTGTTCCTGCTCCTGGTCTTTCTTAGTGGGAGAAGAAGGGGCCTTTTATAGGCTACTCTCTGGGAGAAAGGGTAGAGCGCAGGGGAGACTGGTGGAGACTTATTGCCCAATTCCAGCTCCAAGGTGTGTGTGTGAGGGGGGGCCCTAAGTGATTCCTTCTTGGCAAACTCATTAAACTGCTTTTACATTTCTATTGCAGCTGCGCTTAGGACCCTGCGTCACGGACCAGAAGCCCGTCGTGCTAGGCGCTGTACAAACACAGAACAAAAAAGTCCCTGCTTGAAAACAGTTGCACTTTACGTTGTGAAATCCTCTTCTTGCTCAGTTCAGGTAGGACTTGCCTGTGCCATGCGTGCACAGGATACATTCGGGTGTGTCTCTCTCCACTCTTGCTTTGCTCTGAAAAATAGACGACCCTTCTTCTAGAGGAGCTAATTAGTCCCCCACGTCCTGGTGTCCCCCTTTCTCTCCCTTTCTTTCACCGATAATAAGCGACCAATGAAGTTTTGGATCTCTGAAAGTTTTGTGGCCTTTCTTGATCTGGATTTTGGCCGGCGTGACTGCCAGTAATCCTTTCTCTCTGAGTTTCTGCTTCAGAAATCCCTGCCCTTGTGTTTGGCAGTTCAGTTAACGAGCGACACAATTACAGTTCTAGGAGCAAATCCAGTCCCTTTAGGAAACACAATGGGCCGTCGGTTGCCCCCCACACACACACACACATCCCCCTTCCCTTCTCCATCTTGAAATGGCTTCTCCCCAATGGAGCAGAAATGGAAATGAAATTAATTTGAGGCACTTGTGATTGGAAATGGCACTTGCGGATTAATAAAAGCATCAATTATTAAAGACTACAAACTCTCCCTAATGACCATGTTGCTACAAAGTTAATGTTTGATTGGAAAAGGTCGTTTACGAGGTTGAGTAGAAAACCTGCTTCTGTCATAGCAGGTGAGAGCACAATTACCTTCTCCTCCTGCGGCCTGCTGCCCCCTCTCACAGGGTTCCCCGGTCTCCTGAACATCCACCTTCCGAAACAATGATCTCAGAAGGAGAGCTGTTTTGCCACAAGCCAGCTGCAGCTCGAAAGGTCACCCTTTTAATTAGGTGGGAGCAATTACATCTGCTTATGTGCCTCCTGCAGCAACGACAGCCTCATTGTGCATTCCTACCTGGAAATGAACCGCAAGCTGAGGGCGGCTGCAGCCCTGTCCCCGAATGGCTGCAAAGCAGGCACCTTCCAAAGAACTTAGTTTAACACTCTGGAGATGCGGAGGAGACACACGCAGATGTTGCGTTTCGCAGCCAGGATCTGTGCAGAAACAACCGAAGCTCAGAAATGCCTTGCAATTTTCTCTCTGTGTTGTCACAAATCCAGGCCCTCCTCTGCTATGGTGAAGCCTATGGTTTAAAAACCCAGAGAGACATCTGCCCACCTAGGAATTGGACATTTGTCACCATGCTGCATGCTATGGCCACTCAGAACGTCATGGCAACAGCAGGAATCCTCCTCGCCCAGGGCACCAGCCGACGAAGGGATGCAGTTGCAATGGGAGGTCTTAAAGCTGGAGAGAAGTCTGGCGGCCAGCCCTGATGATCTATCCCTCTGCAGGGAGGAGCTCCAGGCCCTGGAGGACCATCCAGATTGGGGTACCTTTGTTCGATCCCGCCTCCACGACCTTTGGGAGATGGATCGCAGCTCCTGCTTCTTCTACGCCTCTCTCTGCCTCAATATCCTTGGATGTAAAATGTGAGTGACGCAGGCACAGGTGCTATGAGGTGTAACCCACCAGTGCTTGTCATGCACATTGAGAGCGGAGAAAGAGAGGTACCAGGGGAATGTGAATCATTGTTATGAAATCAGATTGGAAACTCTTTGTGGGAGGAGCTGTCTTTTAGTTCAGTCTTTGTACAGCGCCTAGCACAACGGGTCTCCTAGGCACTATCGCAATACGAATCACTATCACTGAGGAACTCAGTGCTTTGATCCTTTTCTTACCCTAAGCAGGATACTTAGTGTTTTGAGCCTGAATCAGAAAGGGTGCAAAGGAGAGCTTTGCTGACAGAGGGACGTCTTCCAAGAAAAGCACAGTCATGCTGTTCTCCCACCAATCAAAACGGATGAGGTTCTCCCCAGCTCTCCGCGTGGAAACAGTGCACCCCAGGAGAGAGCAGATGAAGCTGCCTGATTCATCTCCTTTGACATGCGACATTAGAAGAAACCGCATCAATATTGGAGAGATCGTTCGGCGGGGATAGAATGAGAACTCCCTTCCGTCAAGGAACGCTTCTGCCCTTGATGGATTGTCGGTGAAATTGTTTGAAACCCTTTGGGGATCTCTTCGTTTAACCTTTCAGCTGTTCGTGAGAAGACTCTACCAGACAGCTCTAACCCCTTCTGACATGGTGTCTTCATACTATGATTTTAATCTAGCCAGCAAAGAATAATCACATAGAATCCAAGATGCATGGGCTCCTGTATTAGTTAAATAGAAACTTCTGGACCGATTCTGGCAGCTAGAATGGATGTAGGCCATTTGTCTGGTTTTAGGCCGGACAGTCCTGTTTTTCTATGGCTTGTCCTCTTTCCCGTACTGAGACAAAACCAAGTGTGGCATGGCCCGGTATCACACAAGGACCACGTTATTTTGAAGTGCGCCCTGCCTCCTCCACGGCCCCGGGTGTGAGCCTGGCACACTCCACCTGTGCAAGGTGATGGCGGTGGGATGGAGTGAACTGGTCTTCAAAATGGCATCCTCCCTGTGGTGTGATCTTGCGCTCACCGTAAACGGAAGTTGTGGCAGTTTTTAATTAACAATACATACAGAAAATGCCGCCCAGTTGAGACTTATCAGCACTCTTCTTGCTATAATTCATAGGTACGTGAGAACGGTTCCATTGCAATGGCATTATCAGGCACAGGAAAACCAGTTGCCTCCATGAGTTGGAGGGGGAGGGGGTTCTTTTTCATAGCCATGAATACCATAAGCTTGGGAGCCAAATATAATGCCTGGCTCTTCCATTCCATAGGTTTGATTTTTAGCCTCTATCAGCCTTCTTTAAATTATTACCAAGGCCTAGCTCCACGTCCTTGTCTCTTTCTCCCCGTCGCTCCGATCTAATTTACGTTGGCCGTTGATCACACAGCATCCTGGGCTCAACCATTTCACTCATCGTGAGGCAGCAGGGTTAGGAAGGGGAGGCAGAGCTCTTGGCTTGCACATCCGTCTTTCTTTGCACTGCACAGAGGCCTGTCCTTTGTGGATCTCACCAGACTTTACAACACTCAGTGAAGTAGGTTGATATTTTGGATTATTCACTCTTGATCATTTGTCATGGGTCTGTACAGCGACTAGCCTAACGGGGGCCATCCTGGAGATGCTAAGCACAATATAAAATAAACCCCCGATCGTTCACAAGTGGGGAAATGAGTCACACAAAGCTGCTGTGGCTTGCCCAAAGTGACTCTGTCCGGCACAGAGCTCGGAACAGAACCCAGAACTCCTGCTTCCCACTGGAG
This sequence comes from Dermatemys mawii, assembly GCA_007922305.1. NCBI lineage: Eukaryota > Metazoa > Chordata > Testudines > Dermatemydidae > Dermatemys > Dermatemys mawii. Next base: position 7,527,120 of record ML677388.1, read on the forward strand.
CGCTCTAGCTGCAAGACTCCGCTCCCTCCCCCTGGAGTTGATTTCTGAAGGGTTCCTTTTTTCGGGGCCTTTCAGGCTGCTCCTGAGCCATTCTTCACAGCCAGATTTCTTTTCTGAGTTTAGGCAACAGGGAAGAAAAGGCCAGAAAACTGTCTAAGCAGAGAATTGCCTCCGAAGGCCGTATCCAGTTGAAACAGCAGGGGGCTCAAGGTTGGCAGAAAGTAATTACCCAAATTGGAGTTTGGCCAGGGGACCGCTGCTCGCTCTCCTCCTGTGAGAAGTGCCATGAGACTGTCAATGACTACAGTGGGTTTAATCCTTGGATTTTGTCTCCTCTGAAAGGCCAAGATTCCTCGCCCCATGGCTCAGAAGGCAAAGCACCACCTCCACGTTCTCTTAACACCGCAACCTGCAGCATCTGGGTTTTCCTATGTGGTCTCCCATCCAAGTACTGACTAAGCCTGCTCCTGTTTAGCATAAGAAAGTGGATCCAATCACAGCCCCCCGTGGTATGGCTGCAGGCTCTTATTACAGCTCTGCCTTTATCATTTCAATTGCAGCTAGAAGGCAGCTGGAATTTTGATCCACTTCGCCCAAGACAAGTTTAACATTGTTCCCTGACAGACTCCCTGGTGGTGGAGAAGGGACCGCGGGTGGTTGGATTTGCAGGTTACTCTCTCTGTCCTGCCTTAGACCAATAACAAAGCAAGGGATATAGAATAAACCTGTTGTCCCTAGAAAACAGTTCTGGAGTCTGATCCTGAATGTGATGGTTATGCTGTCTTTGCAGGCAGTCCACGCTGAGAGACCCAGGACCAAACGGGTTAGGGAGACGCACGTTTCTTCCCACACTTCAATGCTTACCAACAAAATGCAGCATTCCCATCTCCTGCGCTGTGGGTCCCCTTTTCAACCCTGTGACCTGCACCCCCCATCTCTGTCTCCCCATTTTTGTCCCCCCTGTAATTGGTTGATTTCTGGGTTCTGTGGCCCCTCCCTCACCTTAGTGGGTGGAGCTTTTGTTGCTTTTCTGGGCTCCACCCTCCAATCCCTGTTATAAAATAGGTTCGCACCCAGTTTGCTTCAGTGGCTAAGTGATGAACCCTAGGGACAGCTGGACTACTGACAGGGGCCTGTCACATGCTGTGTCCCTGCCTTGCCCCAGCTACCAGAAACCACCCGAAAAGTTCTTGCTGCTAATTCACTACCATGAATATTTCATATGACCCAGGTAAATCCCTGGCATGGCTGCTCCAGGCAGGCCCAACACGGGTCATGTGAATGGACCTGCCGTATTAATTTTTATGAAACAGCCCTGAGAAGCACAGCCAAACAGCGGTTGCTATGGAAGCACAGGCGGTGACACTGTCTCCTCATCTTGAAGAGGCTTTAAATGTTCCCCATGCAAATTACTGCTTTAAAATACATAAAACGATTCCCACCCTCTGCCTGGGGAAGAAGGCTGCGTTCTAGGGTCACATGGGTGAAACACACACCAAGGGGCCAGGCAGGGGGTGGGAAACCTGCCAGTGCAGGGATAAAACTGACACATGAACCTGGGAAAAGGGCTCAGTACTACCATGCAGCCTTCCCTCCTGCCTATCGGCTGGAATAGTGCCTGCTGCGCCTCTGTGAAGGGTATTAGTACTGCTGGATCTGTGGGGCAGCAGATCCCAAATCCCCTAGCCCAGCTCCTGATCCCAGGGGTTCTGGGGTATGCAAGGAGGGCAGGTCTCAGCCCAGAAAGGGTTAGAGTAGGAAGAGAGGAAGCAACAGCTAAAGTTGGCCTGAGGGATGAATATAATCAATAGAGCTCAGGTGATAGAGGAAGTGAGGTAAGTGGTAGGTTTAAGAATAAACAGTGCTGATATAGTGAAGGCAAATGTGAAAAAGCTTGTTGTCACGGACTTACCGGGCTCTGGAATTACTCCAGATGAAGCCAGGCAGGACTCTGGGGGAACCTCCTCTCCCTGAGTGTATTGTCACCAGGGCAAGCAGCTTCCACCGCTTCCACCTTCCTGGGTCTGACCTTGGAGCATTCAGCTGAATGCATAACTAATATACTCTGTGTTTAGTCAGCCCATCGTGTTGGACTCGGAGCTGGCTGTTGTTTTACCAGGTTAAACCCTTGGTAGTTAACTGACTCTTAATGGCAGCAACCACAAAGCAGTGCTACAACAGTCCAGCTGTTAAATCAAGTGATTTGTATATTTCAGTTCTTCCAGTTAAATAGAGGGATGTTGCTGTGTATCAATAGTGTAATCAGGAGCAGAGCCAGGGGGCAGCAGGCAAGTATAGATGGTAAGTAAGTGCGCTCTTTGCTTCATCTTCACTCCTTTTCTATCTTCTTCTAACCGCTAACTCATCAGCTCCAAGAATAGCATTTGCAGTTATTAAAAGCAGCCATCGGTCCATTTTGCCACTGCAGCTGGTGCTAACCTCAATCTGTCTGTCTCTTGCCCCTGCTGGGTTGAATCTGCAACGCCGGAGTGATCAACAGGGGGTGCTAATTTAAACCAGAGAGGTGCAGATTGACATTGGCTATAGCAGAAAAGACCTACAGAGAGATTAAAATTCTACCTAAAATGGGGATGAGAACAGAGGCCTGATTGGCTGGCCTGCTTCTCCTACAGAGCTGCAGCCCCATCCAAGAACCGAACGCTCTGAGGTGGCACGCTGGCCTCTCGTCGTGAATGTATTTCATTTGCAGCTGTGAATGGGGGCAGTATGTTGCAACTGCATTGCCTGAGTCTAGCAGTTCAGTGACCCCTGGTTCGTCCAATCTGTGCCAGGCTAACACACTCATCTAGGACACTGGTGAGGAGAGAGCGAGCGAGCACGAGACAGGAGATATTGACAGAATCATTCTTCAAGGCCCCTGGGACAATCACTGGAGGTCTGAGAGTCTAAAAGGGTCGAGAGCTGTTTGAACTCTGGCGTGGCTCCCTTTCACCAGCCCTTTCCTATTCCAGAAGGATCTGCCTTCATTCCCTCTGCAGCTCGGCTCCCTTTTCATCCTCTCGAGACCACAAAATCCCCTTTTCCCTGCTACCCTCCTCAAAGCGTTGTAGGGTCCCGCTCTGTAGCCAATTAACAGCTACACCTGGTACCCAGTATCCAGCCAATCCCCTCCCTCCAGGGAGAGATTACTTCCTCCTCCCCTGCACAGCTGCCGGGGGGCTCCTGGCAATGAACAAAAACCAATCAAACCGGATCAGGCTGTCACTCAGGGTGTATCTTCAGTGCAGCTGGGAGGGGGGATTCCCAGGCCGGGTAGACAGACTCACCCTAACTAAAAAGAGCAGCATGGACGCTGTGATGCTGGCAGCTGCTCTGGCCAGCCACCCAAGTGCAGAGCCAAGGGGCAAGGTGGGTTTGGACTGGGCTGGCTAGCCCCAGCCATCACCAGTGCCACAGCAGTGACACTGCTCTTTGCAGTGCCTTGACTCCAGCTAGGCTAGCATGACACTGTCCACCCGTGCTGGGAATCAGCCCACTCTGGGCCTCCTCCTGGGAGGTGTCAAACACCCTCGACACCCATTGACAGACAGGTCCCATTGACTCAGCCCCTTTGGAGGAAGGGAGGACCCAGAGGCCCATGTTTCTCCCTGGCTGTGATGCTGAAGGCGGCTCACACGGTTGCAATTGCAAAGCTGGGGCCTCGGGCTCCAAACCAGGGAAGCCCAGCTGGGCTCTCAGAACCCACTTCTCTCTCATTCGGGTGCTGAAGGCGCCAACCTCGTAATCGTCTTAGAGAAAGGGCTGCCGGAAATATGAACGCTCAGGGGGCGGGAGGAGGGCACAGATGGCCAAACGTTGACGGAGCTCCCGGCTGTCTGGCTGAGAGCCCAGGGGCATTAAGATGAAAGCAATTGTTCTACAGATGCACAATTTTTCTGATAAACCAACTTCTCACAGCTAATGACGAGCTGGGAACCTTTTAACTGAACAGGAGGCAAAACAGATTTTTCCGGTACATTTTTTGATGGAGGTTTAAAATAATGAGATTTGTAAAAACTCCAAGAGTTTGAACATAAAAAAAGCTCCCTGCCACTTCCATCATCTCTGCCCGTCACACGGCAACAGCTGCTGAGTCGCAAGATCTGCTGAGCGGGCAGGTGACGTGGAAGTTTGCAGGCCTGGCGAGGAGCAAGTCAATGCCCCAACTGGGCAATAAATTTGGCAGTTGTTGCTGGCAGTACGCTGTGCTTGAGTTGGCTCTCGCAAGGGAAGGCTGGGCCTGTATTTGGAAGGGAAACTCCCAAAGGCGCCTCCTCTCCGCTCAAGGCACCAGCCGCACATTTTGCCTTCGAACTGGTTCCAAACTGGTGTCCCAGCATGGTGCTTTGCAACTGGAGGTAACTTCCTGTCCGCTGGGGGAGATGTGTTAATCAACGTTATGTCTGATTTACTAATACCAAGCCCTTACATCAGTAGAGCTCAAAGTGCTCTGCAAAATAGTGTTATCTGCCTTTTACAGATGGGGAAACTGAGACACAGAGCTGTGAAATGACGCGCCCAAGGTCCCCCAGCAGGTCAGTGGCAACCCAGGTCTCCTGAATCCCACCCAGGCCGAAGCTTTCTGTAAGAGCTGCCTGTTAAGTGTCCAGGCCCCAACTTGGGTAACTGCATTTTGTCTCCCTTAATTCCTCCTGCCATTTCAAATTACTCCGGTCAGCTTCTTCCCTTCCTGTCCTGAACAGCTACCAGTGGTGTTGGATCTCTGTGGCAGGGAGAAGCCATTTCTCTATGGCTTATCTGTCTGACTGTAAATCACTTGGAAATGATCGCTATTTGGAGACGGGCACTGTAAGCCATTAGCGTTATTACAGTTGTTACTACAAATGATTACCCAACACATTTCAAAACTTTGCACAGGTCTCTTCTACACTCAGTCTTCCCTGGTAGAATTCACTGAACGTGCCCCGTCATAAAGAGCATGGCGCCAGCTGAACGGGGATAATTACCAGTGCAAGGAACTATGATGGCTCTATGCAAGAGGTTGGCACCCACTGATGTAACCAATGGCTCCGAATGGCTGGGTTCTGGGGTTTTTTTGGGCTCAGGTGTGTGTAGAGGGAGGTGTTTCTGCCTGAACTGTAAACCCCCACCCCCTTCCCTGCCCACCCTCCATTCCCCAGGGGCGTTTCCAAGGCTGAGGTCCCGGTGTGTGAGGAGCTTGCACGACTGACTCTCCTATGTTATAAATGGCTGTGGTCACCCTGATAAGGTGCGTGATGTATTTTTTTATTGGACCAATTTCTGTTGGTGAGCGAATCAAGCTCTTGGGCTTACACAAAGCTCTTTTTCAATTCCCCAGCATAAAGCTCTGCTTGCTGATTTCTGAGCCAGCTGCTGCATGGATTTCACTACAGGCTGACGATGGGGTGGAATGAGAAAGGTCAATGCCCCAAGCACTGTCTGAAGGACAAGCCTCCTGCCCCTCCACCAAACCAGTTGGAAACGGAACCCCGAGACACTTTCCAAAAATAAGGACGTCTCAAGAGCCTGAGAACGCCGCAGCACAGTCCCCTATTAAACGGCGCGGTGAGAACGAGCAATGACAAAAGTGCACTTAAGGCTATTTGCTTCCCGAAGGAGAGCAGTGGAGGGCTTTGTGCAGATCGCTGATGTTATTAAAAGGATGTAGGGGGGGGACAGGGGGAGGGACACTTGTCAGCCCTAAGTGAAATTCTCAAAAGATGGTTTATGCAGCAGGCCATATTTAAATCCAAGGGACAATTTGAGCTGTTTTATGAGTAATGTCACCTCTCCAGTCAGGAAGCCACATTTGACAAACTGAATATGTTTGGGACTAAGTTTGCAGGGAAGTGGAGGATCCTTTGCTGGAAATCTCCCACTGCAGCGCTGTCACTGGGGCAAGTCCACCTGTTGGTCGGCCTGCAGGGAGGAGGGATGGGGGCACAGGCCTGTTTACCACTGTGGCATCTGGGCCTATTCTGAGCCAATGCCTTATCTGTGTTGTGCCACCCGCTGCAGCTCTCACTGACAGAACTGCCCTGGAGGGAGGGAGAGGGGAGTCTGGCCTTCATGGCCCATTCAGGCCTTAGCCTCTCTGATGGAGGTGATTTCTGGGCTGTGGTGTGAGACCCGCCATGCTCACCTGACCTAACGCTTCAAACAACCTTCACTTTTGGACCCAGATCAGATTTGAACTGGCGACAGACAGAGAATGTAGCCAAGTACTGGAAGAATTCAGGCTCCGGAAGTGCGTCTGAAATGAAAAATGTTTCCTCACAGCAGGTCTCTCTTCAGAACCAGTTTGCTGTAAGTCGGGAAGCCAGCCACCCACAAGGTAGCACACACCTCTGCTCTGGGCTCTGTGGCAGATCTTACAGGAAAGCTCCAGTGATTAGCTCGGTTAACAATCGAATGTAATAGCCAAATGTTGCCTTTTCTTTCACAGCGAATGGTCTCCCAGTGAGAGTTTTATTGATGATTCCCAGCATGAGCTCTCAATTTAACACTGCCGCGTAGGGCACAAGGAACTCCGCTCCCATCTGAAAGCAGGAGAAACAAGGACTTCCCAGTTGGTTACAAGGTAAGTTGTTATTTTGGAGCATTTTTCCCATGCTTGATGTTAACTCATGGGGGCAGGGGCTGTCTTTTTGTTCTGTGTTTGTACAGCCCCTAGCACAGTGAGGTCCTGGTCCATGACTAGGGGTATTAGGTGCTATGGTAATAAAAATAATAAGTTATGATAAATAGGGGCCTACCAAATTCACAGTCCATTTTGGTCAATTTCATGGTCAAAAGACTTCAAAAATCCTAAATGTCCTGATTTCAGATATTCAGATCTGAAATGTCATGGTGTTGTAAGTGCAGGAGTCCAGACCCGGCTCGGAAGGCAGGAGCTCTGCAGTGAGGATGGCAGGGTCCGGTATTGCCACCTTTACTTCTGCGCTGCTGCTGCTACGGGGTGCTGCCCTCAGAGCTGGGCACTTGACCAGCAGTTGCTGCTCTCCGGCCACCCCAGGCAGCGCACAAGGAAGGGTGGCAATACCACGACACTCTCCCTCCCCAGCAATCCTCTTCTGAGTCAGGCCCCCCAGTCTGAGGAATGCTGGTCTCTCTTATGAAATCTGTACAGGGTAAAAGGATAGGGTAAAAGACCAGATTTCACGGTCCGTGATACATTTTTCACAGCTGTGAATTTTGTAGGGCCCTAGTAATAGATCAGCCACTGTAAAAAGAGGCAAACTTACCTCGCAGTAACCATGAAAGCAACATTCTCAAAGAGACTTTGCCCAGCCTCTCAAACTGAAGGGGTAAATTTGCAGACTGCCTTTTTATTTTTATTTTTTTTGTTGTTTTTGTGAAGCATTTAATTCCTCCCAGCCAGACCGTCTCTGCACAAGCACTAGTTTTTGTGCTCGCATTGTACGTTAGCACCCCCAAGCCAGGTGCACAGGGGTTTAACTGCTGCCTTTGCAAGGACAAATGATATTTTGCACATCCTGGTGCTGAACGATTCTGTGTGAAATCTGTACCTGCGGATTTCACACTGGGCTCTGGGCATTGCCTGGTTTGTTCATTATTTAAATAGTCACCTGATTTCCTGAGTCATAATCTGTTGGATTGTCATCAGGCTCTCAAAGTGACTAACAACCCGACTGCTGACTCACCACTGCCACTTCACATAACTTTAGCAAGAATTGCATTAGATTTGTGTTCTCATGGACTTCCCAGTTGCTGGGGACACGTGAGCTCGTGAGAATCTGCTTTCCGGTTCCAGCCCTTCTGGTTGTGGAGGAAAGACTGAAAACATGGCCTGAGCACCGCCTTAAAGGCTCAGAAACCAGCAGGCAAATCAAATCTATTCTTTAAAAAACAATCGCACTGGGGACTAGGGGGCTGACACATGATTTCTTAAATGCCTGAGGCTGCCACTTCTGCTGAGTGGTCAGATTCCAGGGATCTAAGGGTGTGTCTACACTGGCGCTGGACGTGAAATTTGCAGCTCGGGTAGATGTACCCGCACTTGCTCTGATGGAGCTACCGTGTTTACAGTAAGAGTGGAACCAGGACAGCAGGGGTGGCAGGTAAGGTTGCCAACTCTGACTGAAGCTATTCCGGAAGGTTGTGTTTTTCCCCAACATGTTGTAATGCCATTTTCTTAAAATATTCCATTAACATCTCCTGGATGGCTTTACTATTCACCAGGAGATCGATGCCGATTCCAGGAGCCTCTGGGCCAATCCCGGAGGGTTGGCAACCCTAGTGGCAGGATGGTCTAGCCACCCCAAGTCTGATCCCATCGGAAATCCTAGGTACACCCTCAGGGCTGCTAAGTATCCCAGCTCCTATGCAGCAATACTTCCATGCTATTTTTAGCACACTAGCTCAGTCTGGGATAGGGCAGGCATGGCTACCCTAGCTGGAAATCACACCTCCAGTAGACATACCCGAAGAGACTTACAATTCAGTTCTTCACTCTGGCATTAGACTCAAATGCAAGGCTGATGGCAGTGTATTCTATCAGGAAGCCGTTTTCCTTTAAAGGCGAGGTGGCTCGTGGCCTGTTTCCCTCACCAAAGATAGTAGGATCATAGCAGGAGAGAGAAGTCGCGAATCACATGCTTGTTCCCCTTAAGAAATGTGAATCAGCCCTCTGATACGCCGCTGCTCTTACATGAAGACGTGTCCCAATTTACATCTGATTAATTAAAACCTCCCATTGCTGCAAGATTGCCCTTTTCATGAGCTCCTTTTTTTTATTTTTTGTCTTTTTCAAGAACCTCCCTTTGTTCTCTTATTTTTACATACAAACGTGGCAGAGGGGAGACTGGAAATACCACTCTAAATAATGGAGTTTATAAATACCCAGCCAGCTCCTGCATAGCGTTCACCAGCACTAATCTGTTTTCAGCAGATTAGGAACCATGCAGCCGACACAGCTGGAATGACGTTTCCAGGCCATCGTTCCTATCAGAGACTCCCTTAGAGGTTTGGGGTAGGGGCTGAGGTGGGGAGAGGCATGGATGGGGACCGGAGGGATGTATCAATCTCTCTCAGTGCTTGCACACAGAACTTTGAACCAGCCAAGGCAGATGGCAGCGAGTCTTATGAACCAGAATGTAAATAGCCTGCACTTGGAGCCAGCCAATCTCAAATTAAAGTTGCAAATCAAAAACACATTGGCTGCTGGGATGACCACGCACTTGCTGGATTATATGATTACTATTCATCACTTATACAGCACTGTAAATGTCAGTGGTACATAATGCTGACATCTGCTGCCCCAAAGAGCTTACAATGGTCCAGATCATTACACATCCATCTTCAGCAAGACTCAGGCAGGGGGACTCCAGGTGAGGGGATGTCCCTGAGGAATGATCCTGTTCCATGATCCCACTGGGCTGTGGAAGGTTGAGGGTCCTTTCCCATGAAAAACCCCAAGAGACCTGACCCCAGTCCTGGCAGATCCCACGGATCCACGGGAAACCCTAAGCCTATGGGAACAGGGGTTTTTACAACAATGAGAATTTGTAAAACTAGCAATAAGATGAATTATTGGTGTCTTAGGTTTGTGATAGCTATAAAAAGGCAGAAAAGACCCATTGCTCCCAGAGGCCCCGTCCCGTTCCCACTGAACTACGTGGCAAAGCTCCTATTGATTTCAATGACTGGAGGAGCAGGTCCAAAGTTTGGCCTTTGTTTTTATTTATTTGTACTAGAGGAGCCCCAAAGGCCTCTGTTGGAACCAAGAGCCCATTTTGCCAAGTGCTTTAAACACACACAAAGCAAGAGCCCATTCCTGAGAGATCACCGGTCTTACACAGTAACTGTTTGCTCAAGGACAGTGATCTTTACTCCTACAGTTATTAACCCTGAACTGTCAACATCACCTCAGTCCGGCTCGTTACATCTCCTGGCAGGGTTCAAAGTAAATAAATTTCCAAAGACATGCCCCTGATTCTGTGTAAATAAGGGCAGGATGAGGTAAAGTGTGAAGTCAGAAACAAGCTAAGCGCCGCCCATTGCTGGGGGATGCGGGGTGGGTGGGTGAGGGTGTGAAAGGTATTATAGCCTGTGGAGGAGTTATTCGGAGACACAGATGAATGCTGGGCACTGCCAGGTGGCCAGGTGACTGGGAACCTGGATTAAAGAAAGGGAGACTCAGAGCAAACATGTTTATTAGACACACCAAGGATGGATCAACGTGGGACCCAACAAGGGGCCAGAGCAGCAGTCCTGAGGCAGAGAAAATTCCTGGTGATTTCCTTAAGAGTAGAATTTGTTCTATCACAACCCTGACACCCCTCTCCCCAAAATCGCTGGGTTGCCTGAGTGGCAAGGAGAGGGGAATTTGGCTAATTCCCAGTGATAACTGGTTCTAGAGCATCTCTCATTCACGGCTCTCAAAGCACCTTAAAACCATGACTTAATTTTGCCTCACAACAAACCCAGGAGGGTGTGGATTATTATCCAGGTGAGGGAGGCACAGAGGGCCCGATTTCCAGAAACATTTAGGGTCTGCAGCTCCCGTTGTCTTCATCAGGAGAAGTGGGTGCTCAGCCCTTTGGAAAATCAAGCCCCGAAGAGGAAGAGGAAAGACGGCCAGATTTTCAAAAGCACTGAGCACCCAGCAGCTCCTGGCCCTCAGTCACTTGACCATGCCAACACCAAGCAATCAAACATCATGACTCATCCTTCCACCCCGAACCATGAGATTTTATAAATAATAAAACTGGCGGAAAGGGGGGTTTGTATTGGCCTGTTGGTTTTGTAAGCATTTAGAGGCCACATTTTCAAGCATTTATCTTCAACAATGAGGGCTAGAAACTTGATTTTGTAGGGGGCGTTCCACTGAAAGCTGAGATGCTCACAAAATAACATGACTCTGGGAGCAGGGGCTTTATGTCAACCATCACAAACCATGTGAGATTTGCAAACCAAATCCATGGCGGAGCTGAGACCTGAATCCAAGACTCCTGCTTCTCAGTCTCCTGTTGTAGCCCCAGCTAATGCTTCTGTCCTGAGGTCTTTTTTAAACTTGTCATCATCCTGCTAAATCAGTGGTTCTCAGGCTGGGGGTCTGGACCCCAAAGTGGGTCGCGACCTTATTTTAATGGGGTTGCCAGAGCTGGTGGTAGACTTGCTGAGACCCAGGGCCAAAGCCAAAACCCGAGTCCCAATGCCCACCTCCCAGGGAAGCAGGGCTTGGGTGGGTTCAGGCTTCATCCCCCTCCTGGGTGTCCTGTAGTAATTTTTGTTCTCAGAAGGGGATCACCACGCAGTGAAGTTTGAGAACGCCATCTCTCAATCTTCCCTCAGAACCCACCCAGCCTCTCTTTGGTTTGGTTATAAAGCTTTAATAACAAAATTTGGCGTTGGATGGTCCCTTTGCAAAGCGCATCTCCTGGCTGGGAGGAGGGATCCCATCGCACAAAGAAAACAACAATCTGAATGCAGCATAAAGAGATTACCAGGATTAAAACGTGATGAAAAGGGAGGGCTACAATTATTATTAGCTTCAAAGTCTCGGCAACTAGAGCAGCAAGGCCCTGCCCATCTGTTCTGTTCCATCCACACAGCCGCCAAGGTTTTGTTCCTGACTGCACATTGCATTTGATGTTCTGGTACAATCTGAACTTTAAAACTTTAAAACAAACAACAACAACAGCGGTGAAATGTGACAGCCCGGCAACGTGTTACTGAATCCAATGAATCAGGCTGTGGTGCTGGTGCAGAAATAGCATCCAAGAAGTGTATCAATTTAACACATGACAGGACAGAGGCCGTTTTGCTGGGCAGACAGAAAAGGAGAGAGTTTGCTTAAAGAAGCAATGAAAAGTGGTTATAATTAAGAACGTATTGAATTGGACTCGGTGCTATTATTAGAATGAGCAGTCGGGGCTTTTTGCACTATTTGAATGAACTCCATCAGCATCTGCACTATGAATTCCATTTTCCAGAGAGTCCTGTGGCACCTTAAAGACTAACTGAAATTTTTTCAGAGCATGAGCTTTCGTGGGCTAATACCCACTTCGA
>ML677388.1:7549444-7561059 GCA_007922305.1 Dermatemys mawii
GTGATACAATCCCGCCCCCCCCCCATTTACCCCGGGTCTGACTGATACAATCCCCCCCCCATTCACCCCGGGTCTGACTGATACAATCCCGCCCCCCCATTCACCCCGGGTCTGACTGATACTAGTCTCACCCTGGGGCGAGCTGCGATGTTGTTTGTTGCCCCGCTGGGGAACGGGTCTGCCTGCGGGTGGGGGGCTGGCCTAGCTGTCCTCTCCCCATGGGGAAAACGCCAGTGGGGCCCAGGCCTGACATGACACTCCCGGGCCAGGGCCCCCCCTCTCGGGCTCTTCCGCGCGGCTCGACTCAGCTGCGCCCTCCCGGACCCAGCCCCCTGCCAAGCGGGGCGGGTCGGGGCGGTCCCGGCGCCCCTCGCCGGGGCCCGGGGCGGGAGCCGCCGCGCGTCACCCGGGCGGATTTACAAGAAGAGCCTCCCACTTCCCCCCACGCGATCAGCCCTCGACCGCCCGGGCCGGGAGGCGGCCCCGGCCAGCCCGCTGCAGCGCCGGGGAAAAGTTTCTTTGGCGGAGTTGGGGGCGCGCCATGGAGGCGCTGCGCTCGGCGGGCCGGGCCATTATCCGGAGCCCCAGCGCCGCCAAGCAGTCCTGGGGCAGCGGCAAGCACCGGAGTGAGTGCCCCGGGCTCGGGGGGTGGAATTACCCCGGGGAGGGGGGTTCCCGTCCCGCCCTAGTCCCGGGACAGTGCCCGGCTGTGCACTCTGCCGGGCCGGACCTTGGCACGGGGCAGCGGCTGCGCCCTTGGCCCCTGGGAACCGCGTTTGTTTCCCTCCCGAGTTACCTGGCTCGTCGCTTGGGGCGCGTCCCGGGAGCACGGGGGCGCCTCTTCCTGGTGCTGGCCCGCCTACAGCAGGCGTGGGGGTGCCCGCTCGCTGGCGGGGCTGTGACTGGCTTCCCCCGGCCTTAGCGCAGCGGGGGCTTGTTCTCGTGCCCAAAAGCGGCTCACCTGGAGGATGGTCGCCCCATGCCCCACCAGACCCACCCAGGTTGCGCCCGTGTCCTGCCTGTGTCCTCTTAGGGTGACCAGACAGCAAGTGTGAAAAATCGGGACAGGGATGGGGAGGTAATAAGAGCTGATATAAGAAAAATACCCAGAAATCGGGACATCTGGTCACCCTAGAAATCTCTCCTCTGCTCCCCACTCAGCCCAGGGCAATCCTGAAAGCCCCACTACACACAGGTACAGATGGACTGTTCTGCTCTCCCTCCCTCCCCGCTGGGGGAGCAGGTTGGGGCCTGGTTTGTGCTGCCTTCTGGGGTGAGCAATCCCCAGCCCCCTCTGCAAATGTAAGACTTGCGAACCTGTTCTTAGCCCACAGTCGAATGAGCCAGCAGAATGCTGTGGAGGTGGGTTAATAGTTACTGAAGGTCACTGCGGAGTGAATGAGGCCACGGTGTGTGTTGCTTCTACTGACTGGTCATAAAATGGTGGCTAACCAAAGAATTGCTCTTCCTCGCATCCTGGGTGGTAGCGCCATATTTTAGGAATTGCCGCATTGTCCCTCCTCTAGGTGAGGTTATGGGCCTGCCTGGCTGTCTTGAGCCAATTTAGTGAGTCACCTTCCGCTCACCTGCAAACCCCGCTGAACTCCATAGCTCTGCTGTCAGACTGTGCACTGACTTCTTTGTTTCTCAGCCTCCCTGAATGACCCCTTCTCTAACTCCAAATCTCACCTTTTGCAGACAAACCATCCTACTTCTCCTTTGGCTTGACAGCTTTGGGATTGTTGTGCTTGACTATGGAATGTCTGGGTTTCCTTTCCTTTTGTGCAAAAGGAAACTCTAAGCAACCAAAAGTTGCTGCCTTCCCAGGAGAAGAATGAAGTGTAATGAGACCTGCTGAGCAATTTACACATCTTAATGTGGCGTGTCAGCAATAGCACACAGTACACATGCATTAGTCTGTTGGCGGCATGTGTTCTCTTCAAGCCTGCCCTCCATCATGGCAGATGTTAGCTCTACACTTCTCTGTGCCCTGGTCTATGCTTGACGGAGGAGGGGTAGGAGGAGGGGGGATTGATCTAAGGCCAGGTCTACACTGGGGGTTGACCTAAGATACGCAACTTCAGCTATGTGACTAGCGTAGCTGAAGTTGACGTGTCTTAGGTTGACTTACCTAGGTGTCCTCACAGCGGCGAGTCGACCACGTCAACTCTGTTCCACCTCTCGTGGTGGTGGAGTTCCAAAGTTGATGGGGAGAGTGCTCGGGGATTGATTTATCATGTCTAGTACAGACACAATAAATCGATCCCTGAAGGATCCTTCGCTACCGGGCGATAGGCAACTTCAGCTAAGAGAATAGTGTAACAGAAGTTAACGTCCTTAGATCGACTTACCGCGGCATCTTCAGGGAGGTGAGTCAAATGCTGCTGCTCCCCGGTCAGCTCCGCCTGCACCTCTCACGGCAGTGGAGTACCGGAGTCGAGGGGAGAGTGCTCGGGGATCGATTTCTTGCGTCTAGACTAGATACAATAAATCGATCCCCAAAAGATCAATCGCTGCATACTGATCCTGCGCATAGTGTAAACATACCCTTAGAAGAGGAATCCAGACTGACTGTCCCATCACTGGTGGAACTCAAAGGGTACTGGGGTCATGGAAGAAGTTAAAGCTCTGCAGTAGGATTTTTTGTTTGCTTTGGTTTAGTTGTGCTTTATCCAGAGTCAAATCAGTGGCTAACTTGTAACTTCGGTTTTATTAGCTGGCTTAGAAATATGCTACACCCAGGACACCAGTTTAAAAAAGTTCTCTCTGCAGTGTTTGATTTTGCACGCTCCATCCAGCTTTCTACTAGATTCCTGAGTTCTGGACTGTAGCTGTAACTTGCATTCATTCAAGCACTGCTGGGTACCTGCCATGTACACACACAGCCTGGTTCCTTTCCCTGCTCCCACACAATGACGAAAGGGATTGAAGTGGAATTTTTTCCATTTTCTTCCTCCTCCTTAGTTGTTTTAGCACTGTTAGGCCAGGCAGGCAGGAGTATCATATCATCCTGAGTGGGATCTTGGACTCCTCTCCTAGCATCTGAACCCTGTGTGTGCTCTCTCTCTCTCAATTTCTCTCTTCCCCCTCACCCCCTCCTCTCTGCTGCAGCTTGGATGGGAGTAGGAGATATTAATTTTCTGCCATGGGTGGTATATCCTTCTCCCCATCTCCATCCCTTCAGCGTGTCCAGGATGCTGCTCCCAGGATCACCTTGAGCTCTTGTCCCTTGCCTCTTTGCACTGGTTCATCCACATCAAGCTTCTTGTCTTCACCTTTTAAAGCGGGCTGATCTCACTTCCTCCCATGGGATGTCCCAGCCTCTCTGCTCCACCCAAGATTCTCTGACTGGTTCTTTTGTCTCCTTCACGCACTCCTTACTCCATGTCCCAGGGCTGGGAACAGCCTCCTGCTCAACACTCTTAAGAGCTAGTCCGGTCTTCCACATGGCCTAAAGTGATAGACTGTGACTTCTCCCCTTCTGGTTCTGACTTATCATGAGGAATATTCACGGACCTGTTTATTGATAGGATCCTGGAATAGCCTGGCATTTTCCCCATCTCCCTAAAAGCTGTGTGAAGAAACTCCTGAGAGGAGATAAGTGGGGTTTTCGCTCATGAGCTGCTGTACCAGAGCTGGAGTAAAGGAGCAGGATCAAGTTTGCTACCGGCAGGTGTGCCGGAAAGCCCAGGGTCCCCACAGCATACCAAAGTGCTAATCCAGTTTTAAGAATGAAGTATTTTCCTTTGCCAGCTTTCCCTGTGCCAATAAAACCCCTAGTGTCTGGAGACTTCGCTACATGGTGGCAAGATCAAACTGCTTGATTTTTTTACTAATCCTCTGAGATTTACTCCAGGTTTTTTGCCTCTTTTAAGGATTAAGAGGCTAGTATCTCTGGATCTGAAACGATCGCACTGCTGTTGGAGTGCTGTCTCGGCACTCTGTAGGAATCCTAAGCAGGAGTTTAACTCTGCTGTAGATGCTTTGGCACTGGGCTGAAACTTGGTACAGGGTCTACAGAGAGCTGATGTGGTGGGATTTTTCTGGTACCCAGCTAGAGAGTTAAAATCAAACCAGATTTTGGTCTTAGACCGAAGCGGTTCTGATTCCACTATTAAATTTTCTTAAACAAACTTGCCAATTGCATGAGAATTATTGCGTGCTGAGTAAATATGAATGAAAAGCACGAGTTGCTGTCAATTGACGCAAAGACAGCTGCTGTGTAAATGTAGCAGTGATTCCTGGTAAATGCATACTGACCTCTTGCAGAAAGGATTCTCGGTTACTAGCATATTTGATTGTGTTGGACTTACTAAGGCTTTGAGTGTGTGTATATCTGTTATCTAGCTTTAGATTCTTTCCTCCCCCGTCACCTCAGAATGAACTTAATGATGATGCTCTTTTGGAATGGGGATTTGTGAAAATCTAATCTTGTGATCTGTTTGGAGGCCCCAAGACTGAAAAGGCTTCTGGTCTGAACACATCTATTCCCCATAAACTACCACCGCTCCCTTCCTTTCTCCATCTCTCACAGTCTGAATGCTCCATCTCTGTCTCCCACATGTACACCTACCACCATCCCCTTCCTCGCTCCATGACTGACATCCACACACTCGCTACTTTTGCTGGAAGCAGCAGTGAGATTAACTCCAAGCCATCATCCCCCGGGGCACTCCCGGTGAACACCAAATGCTCCAGGGAATTGTCACCTTGAAATATTTGCAGATTTCAAGTCTGAAGAAAAGCTTCTCCTGTTCTGAGAGTGGCAAATGCGAACAAGCTGTGCTTGAGGGGGAGGTGGGGCGGAGGGGGAGGTGGCAATGTGTGTGCAAACTGTGGCTGGCTTGTGAATTGAAAGTGTGTGTTTGTGGTGCCAATGAGCTGTGTGTGTTCATGGGAACGTCGGAATAAACCATCTGCCCATTTCCCCCCCCACACTCCCCACCGCCACACCAAAGCATAAACCGCCGTGAGCTTTGCAGCCCCTATCAGGCCTGCCTCTCTCAACACTGAGCAACTGCATGTGGGTTCTAAATCTTGATCTAAATCCCTTTGTGAGCCGTGCGCCATAGTCTAACCGAAGGTGAGCTTGGTGCTGTGTAGCTGACAATCTCTGCCATTCAGTAAAATTGGGGGAGCTCCTCACACTGTGCCAGCCGAGGAGGGGGAAGCTGCTGGGACTGGTCATCCAAGCCAGGGGAGCAGTGGGCATTTGCCGATGTCTTTGCTACAGTGTGAGGAACATGGGCTCTTCTAGCCCCAGAAGATCTTGGGAGTCCTAGTGGGAAATCTGGGGGAGGAAACCGTTTTGGTGAAGTTGACAGAGCGGCGCCATGGCTCCTGCCAATGCTCAGGATGATCCTCGCTCCGACCGTTGCTACTTCCTGGGCTACAAACCATCTTCCTCTCTGAGTGCTTCAGTGACTGAACTGAAACCAAAGCGTTTCCTTCCTAACCAGGCACCGCTACTAGCGAAGCTGGCTCTCCGTGTACCTCTGAAAGTGTCAGTGTTCAGATTTCCCTACTGGAGAGGCATGGAGTCAAAGTGGGACCTGAAGATCCTCTCTCTTGGTCTCCCCCGCCCCCTCAAAACTCTTGCTCTCAGCCTGAATATGCAACACTCAGAACAAGATTAATGCCCAGGTAATGTTACTCAGCTGCCTAGGTGCACAGAGCTTGCTTGTCACCCCCACCCCATGCATGCAGCTTTGGGAGTGGTCTGCAACCTTCCTTGCACTCGGTGTTGGAAATGGAAAGGACCCATCAAAGTCTTCACACCCTTGTGTAGAAAGTGTGGTCAATTCACTATTTTATTGCGTGCCTCTTAACTCCTCCCCCCACACACACTCAAATATTAAGCCCCAGTACCTGGAGCCCTGTGATTATGTCAACCTTGGCTTTTCCTTCTTTTAAAAACTGGTTTCTAGCCCTCCTGGTTCAAAAGCTCAAAGGTGAATCCACCCCCTGCCTCCCCACACCAAGGCTCAAAAAGCCAGAAGGCAATTTTTTATTTATTTATTTATTTATTTTTAAAAAACCCCTTTCATCACCTAGGTGTTTGGGGTTGGCAACTTACATATCAGGTCTCTGATAGCAGAGGTTGGCTAGTAAACTTACTGTGATGCTTCAGGTGGCTTTAAAAGAAATAGTCTCCTTTCAAAAGACATGCCTTCCAATGAGGACCTCATGGCAGAGATTGTCTGCCTGCTTCATGCACTCCATACTTGCCTGTTCACAGTCCCTGTGCTGCAAAGTATTGGGCGCATCAATCTGGAGCCAGTCAGTTCGCGTTTGCGCTTTGCAATCAGGGCAGGAGGAGCAAGTGGAATCGAGGTGGCGCAGGAGTTGTGGCTCGTTGAAAGCTACAGAGGAAGTCCTCACCAGAGCAGCAGATCAAACAAATTAGGGG
The DNA here is from genome assembly GCA_007922305.1 of Dermatemys mawii. Taxonomy (NCBI): domain Eukaryota; kingdom Metazoa; phylum Chordata; order Testudines; family Dermatemydidae; genus Dermatemys; species Dermatemys mawii. The sequence goes on from ML677388.1 coordinate 7,555,854, forward strand.
TGCCTGGTGCCCTCTTCTCCGGCTCATTGGGCTCTGCAGCTTGGAAGTGCTCTGAGGCTGAAAAGCGCGGTGGGACCATAACAGGCGTGTCTGTCCCCCGACGCAGCGCCTGAGATGTTGCAGGAGTCGGCCGGCTACACCTCATAAGCTGTCCCACCCTCGCTTGCTTTAGAATTGCACGGGTGGGAAGCCAAGGAAATCAGTGGTGCTGAAAGAGTCTCTAAGGCTGACAAACTACAGCCTTTTTTTTTTTTTTTTTTGCATCGTGTCTGTAAACAGATGGTACCAAGTTAAACAAAGCGTCTGGCTTGTCCTTGGTTCCCCGCTGAACTTTGGGAGCAGGTCGGCTGCACAGCCCCAAGGCCGGGGGTGGAGAACTTTTATAATAAACAAAGCCTGGCTAAAAATAGCATCCCCTGGTACAGAGGCCACTGAGAGACTCAGGCTAGCCAAGCAAAATAGATTCTTGCCATGTCCTACTGGCTGGATGAGCTGTATTGAGTCCGAATGCCAGAACCCCACCAGTGCTGGGAAACAACTGGGTGTTCCAAGCCCCGGAGCCTCTAGTGGGTTTCCACTGCGGTTCAGCCCCTGCTCCGCTCAGTTGTGTTCTGTCAGGTTCACACAGGCAGGGGCAGTCCAGCCTAGTGGATAAACAGGGTTAGGAGTCCAAATCTGGTGTCCGGTCTGGCTCTTTCCAGCGCCCCGGGGTAGAGCGTGCTGGCTGCATGGCTCGCTTGGAACCAGAACTCGGGTCCCCAGAAATCCCAGCCTGGGTGAGGTTTCTCTGAGTCTCCCAGGCACAGAGCAGGCAGGGCCAGGAAAGACTCCAGAATCCTGCAATTGCCCCCGTGTGTTCAAAAGGCTTCAGTGCTGCTGCTCTGCTTCAGCCCCATTTTTTTTTTTTCTTTACCAGCTCATGCTCACTCCTCCTTCCTGTCCCTTGCCTGCCTCCAGGCTAGGCCTGGAGTGCCTCTGCGAGTCGAAGTGGCCCGGCAGCACAAATAAACCACCCGGCTACAGCCCCGCCCTTGATACCACTATCCTCGACTATCCAGGCCTATGGGGCATTATCCATCTGCTCCTCAGGGCAGAGCAGATGGGCACAGGGCAGGGAATGACGTGATTCATGCTTCTTAGCAAAGCACAGCTGGTAGGTCAGATCCAAAACCTCCCTGGCTTGTCACTGAAGTTCCAAACTGTGGAGGAATGCAGGGGGTGGGGTAATATATCACCAGTGGAGCTGTGGTCTCTGCAGGACACTCGCTCCTTCTGGCCACTGCTGATGGCTTCTGTGCATTTCCCTGCAAAGCGAAACTGCTGCCAAAGCAAGGATTTGTCAGGCTCTGATGGACTTGCGTGTTCTCTCCCTAAACGGCGAGTCCTGACTTGCTGTAGCGCATTCAGTGGCTGATGCCAACCCGCAGCAAACCTTGAAACAGGGAGTAGTTGGACAGACTCAGGTGAAATCTCCATCTGCTGCCTCTCCCTTCCTTGTGCCTTGGAAACATGTGACTTGCTGACATCTGCAGAAGGGAGATGCCCTGTTCTCTGGAAAGCAAGGATTCCTGCCTGGCATGTCTCTCAAGCTGCAGAAAGCTGATGGGTTTGACCTGGAGACCTGACCGAGTTGGAAATGTGTTGGGGAGGGGAAATGGAGGAGCTGTGTTTTTAGAAATGACATGCAAAGGTGGCCTCGTTCCTAAAAGATCCAAGACTCGTTAAATCTTTGCGTACTTACAATGCTGGGCACGTTATAGATGCCTGGGTGAGTGTGGAAAAGAGGTCATGCTGTATTCCTGTCTCCTTAACAGACTCTCATATTCTGTATCAAAAAGTATTTTTGTACTTTTTTTTACCCCTTGTGCCCTCCTGTGCTTCACAGAATCGGCTGCCTGCTGCATAAGGCAAACTACTAAAGAACAAGCTTTTGTTCTTTAAAATAAAGGGGGGACCCTACATTTGTAACATTAGGGGTAGAAAGAAAACCTTTCTTTAGGGCTGTCAAATGATTTAAAAGACTACTTAATTACACAATTAATAATAGAATACCATTTATTTAAATATTTTAGATGTTTTCTACATTAGGATTTTCAATTGCAACAAATATAAAGTGTACAGTGCGCCCTTTTTTTTTTTTGACAAGTATTTGCGTTGTAAAAAACAAAATAAATAGTATTTTTCAATTCACCTCATACCAGTACTGTAGTGCAATCTCTTTATCATGAAAGTTGAACTTACAAATGTCGAATTGTGTGCAAAAAGAGAACTGCATTCCGAAATAAAACAATGTAAACTTTTAGTCTGCAAGTCCACTCAGTCCTACTTCTTGTTCAGCCAATCGCTCAGACAAACAAGTGTTTACATTTACAGGAGATAATGCTGCTCACTTCTTGTTCACGTCACCTGAAAGTGAGAATGGGCATTTGCATGGCACTGTTGTAGTCGATGTTGCAAGATATTTATGTGCCAGATGTGATAAAGATTCATATGTCTCTTTGTGCTTCAGCCACCATTCCAGGGGACATGCGTCCATGCTGATAACGGGTTCTGCTCAATAATAATCCAAAGCAGTACAGACCGACACATGTTCATTTTCATTATCTGAGCCAGATGCTACCAGCAGAAGGTTGATTTTCTTTTTTGGTGGTTCAGGTTCTGTAGTTTCCGAATCGGAGTGTTGCTCTTTTAAGACTTCTGAAAGCATGCTCCACGTCTTGTCCCTCTCTGTTTTTGGACGGCACTTCAGATTCTTAAACTTTGGGTCGAGTGCTGTAGCTATCTTTAGAAATCTCACATTGGTACCTTCTTTGCATTGTGAAATCTGCAGTGAAAGTGTTCTTAAAATGAATAACATGGGCTGGGTCATCATCCAAGACTGCTAAATATGAAATATATGGCAGAATGCGGTTAAAACACAGCAGGGGACATACGATGCTCACCGAAGGAGTTCAGTCACAAATTTAATTAACATATTATTTTTTTAATGAATGTCATCAGCACAGAAGCATATCCTCTGGCCCAAGCATGAAGGGGCATATGAATGTTTAGCATATCTGGCACATAAATACCTTGCAATGCTGGCTACAAAAGTGCCATGCAAATGCCTGTTCACTTTCTGGTGACATTGTAGAGAAGAAGAGGGGAGCATTATCTCATGCAAATGTAAACAAACTTGTTTGTCTAAGCGATGGACTCTACAAGAAGTAGGACTGAGTGGACTTTTTTTGTTTTTGAGTGCAGATATGTAACACAGTCTACATTTTGTAAGTTGCACTTTCACAACAAAGATTGTGCTACAATACTACAATACTTGTATGAGGTGAATTGAAAAATACTGTTTCTTTACAGATATTTGCACTGTAAAAATGATCAAAAATAATATACATTTTTATTTCAATTACAACAGAATACAATATGTGAAAATGTAGAAAAAAATCCAAAATATTTAATTTCAATTGGTATTGTTTAACAGTGTGATTAATACTACAATTAATCATGATTAATTTTTTTGAATTAATTGCGTGAGTTAACTGCAACTGATAGCCCTACTATTCATATATAAACAAATGAGTGACTTTATTTCTGAGTCTTCAGACAGTTCAGCTGTTTCAGGCGATCTTATGTTTTTCAAAGGGGGTGTTTCTCTGAAACCTAATGATGTCAGTATTAGCAGGGTTGTGTTCCCTGACCTGAGGAAGTGGGTTCTAGCCCATGAAAGCTTATGCCCAAATAAATGTGGTAGTCTCCACGATGCCACAAGGACTCCTTGTTGTTTTTGATCACTTTGTGTTCATCCAGTGGCCTGCTCTGCTCCAGAGATGGAACTACACACTTATTGGCCCAATATCTAAGGGGAAGCATAAAATACAATTTTATATCTTATTCGTTATCCCCATGAATGACTGTCTGTTCACTTTCCTGTTGAATTCAACACAACCCTAACATCTAATGATCTGATTCTGCTGTAGCTCTTCCAGTGCACTGCAGGATAGATCCTGACAATGTAGTGTGAGGATAGTCTGTCTATTTTTTTTAATCGAGGTTCACATTTCTTGGTCAAGGTCCAGAGAAAATAAGTAAATAAGATTTCGAGATCCATTCAAAAGTGCCCGGAGGTTTGGATTTGGCCCGTGGTCTGCCCATTGACTACTGCTGATGCCGTGCACAGATTTCAAAGTGTTTTACAGATCTTGCCTGGAGGGGAGGAGGCTGCTAATCCACACTAGGAAACCACATCTGGCTCCAAACCCGAGCAGTGGAGGTTCCTCTGCACAGCCAGTAAGAGCCCTGAATGAGCCCTGCTCCGGGATGTCTGAGTCACTGGGCTAACCGCTCCCTTTCCCTGGCATGCCTCGGGGTGACCTCATCCTCTGGTTTAGGATTACATGGCAGTGTTCTCTGTGCACAGCGTGGAGACTGCTGGTGAATTACCTGTTGTGGAGAGCACCTGCAGCTCTGCTCAGCACAGCGGTGGGTGACCCTGCTGTCCTAAGGCACTGGAGGGGTGGCAGGGGTGTGCTCTGTCCTGACTCTTACAGTACATCTGTGCTGCATGTGTGGAGCTACAGACTGCAGTGAAAACAGGCCGTGTCTACTCTGCCGTGTGCAGCTCTTAACGCTGGGGGCGGCGCGTGTGTGTGTGTGTGGCTTCGGCGAGGGGGAGGCTGTGGGAAAGGCTCTGGTGGCAGGGGGAGACATGACCCTGCTGAAAAGAGCAGGGCCCGTAGCAGCCATGTTGCATGTTTTCCCACAGGGTTTGGAGGTGTGTACCTGTCTCCTAAGCAGAGTCCTGCCAGCTACACTCTCTGTACCTGTACTCTCTAGGCGTGGAGGTGGGGGTATGGTTACTTGACCTGCTGCCACCAGGAGTGAGCAGTGACTTGCCCCTAGTGTGATCTCCCTGCTAGCGTGGTTGGCCTGGACCTACACACTGTCACTTGCATCTGAGGGGAGGAATTTTCAAAGCTCACTTGGAATGGGGCCTGGGAGGAGCCGGGGGGCAGAGCTGGAGTGGACTGTCTTGAAGGGTTATTGTAGCTCCCACTACTGGGAAGGGGAGCGTGTGGATTTGATACAGGTTGCAAAAGGTTGGATGTGGGGGAGAGCAGCACCCAAGCCCTTTGCTAGACAACACTTCTTGCTGGTGAGATGGTGGGGTAGACAAACACCCCCACACACACAGCACCCTCCACACCTGTAGACA